>VWZW01003858.1:523406-591137 GCA_013397115.1 Edolisoma coerulescens
GGCCGCCCCGCGCCCGGCACCTCCCCCGGAGCGGAGCGGCGGCTCACGGCGGAGTCGAGCCAGCTGCTGCCGGCCGGCGGTTTTGGGGCGGCAGGGATCTACCGGAACATGGGGTTTATCCTATGAGCATTTATCCCATCGTAGTACTTTCGTCTTTTAAACAGTAGTTCTCTTGGGTTTCTCCATTGATAACCTAGCAGCCTTTCTTTTCTGTGACAGCAGAGTGATTGGGACGGCTTCTCCTCTGCGAAATGGACCAGGTGTAGGACACGTAATACCACATCAAAACGTGTTGCCTACAGATAAAATGTACTGATGCAAACTTGTGCTAGGGGACCTTTTTTTCTCAGTTTTGGTGTTGGTTTGGGGTGGGGTTTTTTTCTCTGAAAGGAAACTTAGTCACAGAAAACTTCGATCAAGTTAAGTATGTGTGATGTGGAGGGCAGTAGTTTCACAAGCATTTGAGCAGCTGTTACAGCTACCAAAGAGTGGAGGTCTTTGCTCCCGTTTTTGCCACGTGGTTCTTTACCAGATCTCCACAGGGGAATCTGGATCACAGGACACTTTACTGAGCTGCTCTAACTCAGCTCATGTTTTTTTGTTTTCTTGGTTTTGGCCCAGATTAGTGAGCTAAAGCAGCCCATTTCTGGGAGTGTTTAGTGCTAGGTTGGATGGAGCTCTGCACAACTGTCTAGTGAAAGGTGTCCCTGTCCATGCCGGGGAGGTTGGAACTTGATGACCTTTAAGGTCCCTTCCAGCCCAGGCCATTCTGTGATTTGGTGATGATTCTGTGGAGCTTTGAAACCACTCCAAGGTAAGTGGCACCAGTGGATGCCTAATAGCAGGGCTTGAAAGGAGAGATGAATGCAAATAAAGGGACTGCCATCACCTTTCAGACTGGTTTAATACCACAGGAAAAGAAGCCCCATATCTATGCTACACTGAGGATTGCAAAGGCATAAAATTGGCATAAAAGCATATTTTTGAGTGTTATGGTGAGCTCGGCATATATGAGGCAGCATACTAATGCCTAAGTTGGGTGAAATGTGTACTGCCAGTCCCTTCTGTGATGCACAGATCTGGTATTACTGGGAGATGTTACACCTAAGGTGCTTCTCTTGAATGTCTGAGAAGTTCTGGACACCCCCAGCTTAAGGCCTGCTACTCCACCAGACTGACAGTGGTTAAGAGGTGAAGTCAAGTGCTTGATAAGGTTTACTACTTAAAAAGACACTGCTTTTTATCAAATGGATGAAAATTCATACCAAGGCTTAAATTGAGAGGATTTGGTGGTGTTTTTCTCAACTACTATCTCCAAAAGTGTTTTTTTCACGTGTAAACTTCTTTTTTATTTGAGCTGACTAAACTTGGTTTTAATGAAATGATGTTTTAATTGACTCATTTCCCAACTGGAATAAATATAACTATGAAGTTCATCATTCATAAAAAATTTGTTCCATGCAGAGTCAAGCAGATACAGAAAACGGATGAGGGAAATATCTAATAAGAGTCATAATTTATGTAGTATGTAAGAGACAAGTAATGAGAAAGGATAATCTTGTGTTGTGTTTTGTTTTGTCTTAGAAAAAATGTAGAAGATTTCACTGGACCTAGAGAAAGAAGTGACCTGGGATTCGTCACATTTGACATTACTGCAGATATCCTTAATGGAAAAAATGGTTTGCAGACTTTTAGGAATAAGAACTCTTTGATGTCTATTTTCGTTACCTTATAGTCTTCAGATATTCAGGACTTGAAGAAAACTAGCAATTTGTCTTAAAATAAAAATTTAAAGCAGCTAAAAATAGTGTTTTGCGCAGGTGTGGCAATGAAATAGAACTTAAACCAGCTGTTTGGTCTCTAGTAGGTTACAAGTTGTTCTCTCTTTTTAGTGTCTGTTTTTAAAATCAGGCTCTATTGTGAAGTGCACTGTATCCAATAATTGGGAGTGCAGTTTAACATCTAGGCATTATTACTTTTAAGTGAGTTTGTATCGGTGGTTTGAGGAGTGAATTGATGGTAGGGTTTATGTAGTGTACTGTTTTGAGTGTCATACCCAAACTAGAAACTGCACCTTTCAAACCCATTCTGTTGTGAGGCTTTCAAAGTTCTGACTGTATAACAGTTGCATAGAAGTACCTGTCTTCTTCTAAAAATAAAGACATTGTAATCCTTTACTTGTTTAGATGTTAAACACTCTAATCTTCAGTATTGAATAGTATGAAATTCACTGGGAAGCATATGATTTACTAAAAAATTTATCACATTGTTTTTTGGCCTCTTTCTCCATTGCTATTACAGTTTTGCAGTTTTTCTTTTGTATTTCTTTGCTTCCCTGCTAGTCTGGGTTTGGGTTCTTGAAAGAGCTTCTGCAGAAGTCAGTACCAAATAATGGGTGGCATGTTCAGGTGATTACACTAAACCTTGTTTTGCAGCTGGTCTGAGAATCCTGGGATTTTTCCCTGTCTGCTGGTTTTTGCCACTGTTAGGCAAGACAGTGATTGCCTCTGTGTTTTGGTTCCACTGTTTTGAAGAACACTGTGTTGTGTGAGCAGACCACACAAAATACAACTCTTGATACAAATGCTGGATAAACAAGCTAATCAGATTTTTGCAGGTCTATCTGCACAGGAATAAGGGGATTTTTTTTTTATCAACTGGAAGCAGGAGAGGTAAGCTCCTAAGTCTGAGTTTTACCTCTGAAATGCTTATACATATTAAAATCAGAGACTGAAATTCTAAAGCAGATGCATAGACTTGTACACATTGTATATAGAGGGAAGCAGAGCAAGGCAGGACAGGACCACTAAAAGAAATGTTCTTGTATAAGGATTAGTGTGCAGTATGTGGGCGTAAAGATTCCATGTTTTAATGACTTCTGCTAGTAACAGTCTTTTTTTTTGGTAAAGACTGACTAAATCTCTCATGCTTGGCATATGCCTTGCCATATTTAGAGCTGTTAGGGTTTTTTGTTCAAAACTGGTAAAGAGATACAGGGACGTGTACTGTCCTAACTACCAGAAACAAGTTGTTAGTCCTGGGAGAAGTTAAATAAAATGGCAGTTAGAAAAAGGAACTAGGCAAAGGAAAGGGGAAGATACAATTTTCACAGACTCCTTTAAGCTTGTTTAATTCATTGCTAACTTTTGCAAGTGATAAGAAATCCTACTAAGGAGAGCTTCCGACTCTTGTTTGGTATTTTGAGCCAGAAGACAAAAAATGTTCAAGTAAAATATCTCTACCTATTCTTGCAGTGACAGCAGTTAAACGTTTAATTCTTTCCTTTCTTGCCCTTTTAATTAGTAGCTTAAAAACATGTTTGTCTTGGGATGAGTGGAAGAATATAAAACATATTTTGAGGCTGGTTAGGGAATCTATTTATTCTTTGAGATAATGGCAGATAGAATGCAAAAGAGAACGAGGAAATAAAGGATTACAGCTAATCTTTATTGGGAATTAAATGTCTTTTCCTTAGCAGTCACACGTTATTGTTAAATAAACAGACAACTATTTAGAATCCCAGCATTATTATACTGTCTCAAATGGCAGTCATCAGTTCTTTGCTGTTGATGAAAAATCTGAGCAGAGTGTTGAGTCTAATGAGCTTTCTTTGTTGTCAGTAGGGAATTGAATTTGCTAATTTCTGGTGTCCCTCCCAATATGAAATACTTCTCATATTCTGACTTCTCTAACGTGGGTATTAAAGGCTGTTTGAATTCCCTACACTCCACCAATTCTGTATTTATATATTGTTTAACGTTATTGTATTTTGATCCACAGTTGGATACGAGGGTTCTTTGATAGTATAAAAAATTGCCTTGAGGATATTTATGGAAGAATTCTGTCGTCCCTTTTCTGTTTTAGGTTTTATAATAGATTGTCTAGCAGAGGATTCTGGTTACTAGCTTGCAGTGTCAAATATAGAACTCATTAAATCATTGGAGGAGAAATAGCTGCTAGATTTCATAAATAGTAAAAAGAAAAACCCACCTAAAAACCTGTCACTTCAATATGATCAAAATATGTGTTCAAACTGCTGGAAGTGAGATGAGGTATGTTGAAAGGTAAGAACTCACTGTAATGATTATAGACTACTTAGATGTAGTAAAAATAAAACAAGGTTATGTAAGTACAATATGGTATTTTTCTTAACTTGCATACATCTGCAGAGTATATTTGACTGGAATGTTAAACAATTGTTTCTATATTTGTCTGCAGAATATTCAACGAAAAACAATGTAAGTATTAAAAAGAAGTTTGAAGCGATTACCCATTTTAGTACTGCAGCTATTTTTAAACATGTAGTTCTGCTGAGAAGAGTTAAGGCCACCAGCATTTCCTACTAGCCTGGGCTGTTTTTACTGGCCTTCATGATTATTTCCTTGACAGTTTAACTGTAGGCTGGGAAGTTTGCTTTCATGAAACCTACCTTGATATATGCCCAGTAGAATGGGAAAAATAACACATGCCTTATGTTGCAGTATACCTGCAATAGTATCCTGTAAATGAGTCTTTTCACCTTTTTTGTCCATTTTACCTTTTTTCTAACTTTCTGCAGTTGTCTGCTGTTAGAAACAAGAGAGAATGGCTTCTGAGGTGGCCTGGTGTGGTCTGTCTTTTGTTCATAGATCACAGAAGTGGTTGCCCCTACCAGTTACTGTAGCCCCATAATTCATTTACATTACCTTGTCATACTTCTCAAAATAATTTGCCTTGCTCCTTTAAATTGATTGCTACTGATACTTCCCTGTGGATAGCTGAACACCCTTTTTACTGAACTTACAGAAGCTATGTGGAACAGCCTTCAAAAAAAAATTTTAATGAAACACCATGCTGCCATGGTACCACTGAATTCTGGTTAAAGTAGCTGTGGTCACATTGCAAAGATATAGTGAAAGCTTGGGGGTTTTCTTAACTTTCTATACAAAACTATCCTTTTTTTTCTTGGTTTTTTTTGAAGTACCTTAGTTGTATTAAACAAGATGGTGGATATTGTATTTGTGCTAGAATAGTTTTCAGGGTTTCTGAGATTTTATTGTATTATTTAATATTTTAGATTTTTTTTTCCACATAAATTGTCACAAATACTGAGAAGTATTTTTCTAGATTGTTTTATAAAGTACTAAACAAGACTGTTCAGCATCTACTTAAAAGAACAGTATAAAGTTTTGGTAATGTAAGATCTTGGAATCTCACTTTTTCAATTGTTCATAAATTTTTTGGAGTTATACTTGCAATTCAAATAGAGATTTCCATTAAAGTTGGAAAAATGTTAAGTACATAAGCAGAGCCATGATAGCTCGGTTTAGGTCCTTTATTTGAAACAAAGTCTAAATACTGCTTTAAAAGTGACTTACCTTTGCAACTCGGAAAGAAACCCCATTATGCTTTGTAATTCTTCTAAAGCATATGACTTTTTTTAAATGGCTTTCTTGTGTTTGAGATGTTCCTTGTTGTTTCCATTAATTCATTGTAGCACTTCACTGTGTAGTAGTACTACATTACCCCACTGTGAAGCATTATTTTGTTAAATTAGTTGTGGATTGCAAGCATGTACATCAGGGGTTTTAGATGAATAGTGCAATGAAAGGCCAGTGTCTGAATGTGATCTGGTACGGTACCTTGCTGACTTAATTACAATTGTGGTTTTAGGCCCTAAATCAGGTGGTCCTTTGGGACAAGATCATGTTGAGAGGAGATAACCCAAGGCTGTCCTTAAAAGACATGAAGTCAAAGTACTTTTTCTTTGATGATGGAAATGGTCTCAAGTAAGTAAATATTTGTTTCATTATTGTTATTCATGGTATCTTGATTTACTTGCATACTTCGCATTTAATATGTGTGTTCATTGGTGTGGTAGGGTACCTATATTCTGTCTGATATTCTGTTATCTCTGTTGCATCTTTGTAGTTTGATTGTTGGGAGATGGCCGTGGGATACAAGGTATCCTATGTATTCTGTAGACTAGAAGATGCACTGCTGTTATGAGCGACAGGCTTCTGGGTTTCTGCCTTCAGTCTGTGTAGATTCTGTGACCCACTCAACTCCAGAGGAGTTAAGTCAAAAAAAAGTAGGCAGTAACTACATAAAATTAAAAAGTTTATAGTTTCTGGACCAGGAAGACAATCTGTATCCTAATGTATTTAATGCTAGTAACTGTTAATTAAATTGGTTAACTTGAGTATTTCTGCTGATAGTCTTTGTTGCTTTTGCAGGGGAAACAGGAATATCACCTTGACTCTCTCCTGGAATGTTGTACCAAATGCTGGCATTCTACCTCTTGTAACAGGATCAGGACATGTGTCTGTACCTTTCCCAGATACCTATGAAACAACAAAAAGCTATTAAATTATAGTACTGAATCATAAGCAAAATATTTTTATACTTGTATATTGTGGATACATTTTATTGCAGTTTCTTCTTGCATCCCATGCAACTTTTCGCTGAAAGGAACTTAATATCCTCAGGCTAGTAGCATAGGAAAAGGAAATCAAAATTCAGGGTTGGTTTTTTTTAAATAAAACATTGAAGCTGAAACTTAAGGGAAGGGTAAATTGCAGAGTAATGGTTTTGAGGGGGGGGAAAACTGAGGATTTTTTTTTTCCTGGCCATCTGAGTATACATCTTCTTTTCTTTTAAATAAATATTTTTAAACCAGAAGATGGTCTTCCTGTGTTTGGGCTTTTTAAGTACTGTGATAGTTATTTATATGTGTAGAACTCAAATACACCTTCTGGACTTGGTGTCTGGGAGTGCCTGAAGGAAATGGCTGTTCCATTTTAGGGCATTTTTTTAAATCCATGTGCAGTATGTTACAGTAGGTTGAGCTTAATATTTTCTAGGACTGCCAGCAGCTACTTGGAAAACTGATAGTTCATTATCTGTCAGTCAGCCTCAGATCTTGTTTTCATTTGGCTACTGATGTAGCCCACACACAGTTTTGTATTACAAATCATTTTAATAACTGCTTACAATGCAGCAAACTGGAAGAATAAAAAGAAATCTATTCAGTACGAGTCTTAAGACTTTAAGCATAAGACATAAGGCTAAGTCAGTAAGAAAAGTAAAAGCTTTAGGTAAAGAAAGGTTTTCTAAAAAGGAATCTCTAGATTTTTATTAGGATCAGTTCATCAGGAAGAATGAACATGCTTGTTCCAGAAGGGGCTGAGACAACTAGTATTAGAAGGGACCTTCCATAGCAAGGAATGGGACAGATGTTGCCCCAAACAGTCTGGGTAAACCTTTCCAAAACAGAGGATTTCCCCATGGTAAGATAGAGTAATTGAGGAAGATTTACCAACTTGAGTGTCAGTGAGTCTACCTGCAAATCTTGCTGAGTTGCGCCAGCCAGGAAAGGTAGCAAGCAGTGTGTAGCAGCTTCAGTCAGCACCTCTGCCAAAAAAGCGGCCTCTGTGTGGCTGCATATCCCCGTGTGCTCCTTCCCTCAGCTACAGCTGTGAGCGCTTGTCGGGGTTGGGAGGACGGAAGAAGCAGGGTATCAGGATGGCCTCTTGGCAATAACAAGTGTTTATAGAGGTCAACTGGTGCATTTAGGTCATCGGATATCCAGGAGAAGGAGCACACACTGCTGTTGCCTTCCTGGCACAGTCCTTAAGGTACACGGATATCTTCAAAGCAAGCATGACAAGGGAATTTATTGCCAGACAGGGAATGTTCTGAATGTACTGGGGACTTGGAAAAAGAGGAAACTAAAACTGGGGTTTTAGTACAGTAAATCAGAAAGAAAGTCATAGGAAAAATGATGATAACTAGAGTGAGAAAAACCTTGCAAAAGAAGAGATGTAGAAGATTGGAGCAGAGTGTCTCCTTTTGTTTTGAGTTCACCTAAGAGCTGATGGATTTTGAGAGAACTAACTTGCTTTTAAAAAGGGACCTTTAATATCTGTGAATTATTTCTAAGTGACTATTTGGTACATTCTTCATGTCGGTATATTAATCAAAAAGGTCTTGAAAAAAATTCCCAAAGTGCTTCGTCTTTACAAACAATATTTTAAGTCTGAAAACTAAAAAATTTTTTTCACAAGAATATTTTAAGACAATTTGTCATTTGTGTCCATTTGTATGATATTTGCATGAATTTCAGTTCTCTGAACTTGTGCTGTTCTCCACAGAGTAGCATAATCGGCACACTGAAATACGTACTAGTTTTGCTGTGCTTTGATATCAAATGTGTATATGGCTCTAAAAACTGTTACAGAGAACTTGAAACTGTCATACAGTAGGAAAACAAAATATTTTTAGAGATAATTGGGCAAAGTTGTGGATTTGTTTTGGTAATTGCCAAATAAGTGGTTGGTTTATTCATAAATTATGTTCTTGAATTGTTTACTAAAGCATTTCTTGTGGCTTGGCATTCAACCACTTCCCTGCATTCCTTTGGCGGTACTCTTCCAATGAATATAATGCCGGCCTATTAAAGAGAAGCTTTAACTACAAAGGCAAGGATCCGCTGTCAAAAACATCAGGGAGAAGGCTACTTTCTTTCCTCCAAAATGGTATATTCCTCCCAGCAGACTGTAGCAGAATTTCATGACAGTGAAACTGTAGCTTTCAAACGTGATGTTTGATGCTTTACTAGCCTTTCCCTGTAAAGAGAAATTATGTTTGAGGTAAGCGTTTTAGAGGGATAAAGAGGAAACCATCATGGCGTTCAAGTTCTCGGAGAGAAGAACTTGTTTTTATCCTGAGGAAAAGGCCAGCATAGGTGATAGCTTGGGTTTTGCTCCTGAGCCACCGAGACAGGGTGTTGGTTCAGGGTTTAAGGGGGCAAATTCCTCAATTGATCTCGAAAAAAAAGTAAAAAGCCTTTCAAAAAGTAAAATGGCTACTGTATTTTGTTGTGGCAATTCTCAAACCATTTATAAAAATAATGCTTTTATGGAAACTAATGGCATTTACTTCCTCTTGTCTCACAAAGCTCATGAAGTAGTAGTATTGCTGGTAGCTGATTGTTCTCTTAGCTGTGTTGCTAACTAAATAGTGCTGGTTTATGTAGCGATGTGTACAAACGAGGTATTCCCTGGGAAGTGATTTACGTAATGGGGAGAGGCTGAACTGAAAACACTTAAAATACATTTCAGATACTAGTTTTTAAGTGAGGTTCTGGAGACAGGAGTTCTTGTGTAAGGACTGAAAAATGGAAATTTTTAAAGTAACCTGGGTTTCCATTTGCCATCAAAAGCATGCAGCACTACACTGACAGCTCTATGCAGGAAGGACAAAATAACTTTGAAAAATCTATATTTAGAACTGCTCCCCTGAGCAGGCAGTCTTATTTATGGGTTGGCACTACAGATATTGAAAATAGAAAGACATTGAGAAAATAAATTACTTCTATTAGTTGTTTATTCTTTTAATATGTTTCTTCTGAACAATGAAATTAAAGCTAGCTAATATATTGCTTACTAGCAAGATTTAAATAGAGTTCCTGCATAATTTTTGGATTCCAACTGTTGAAAATGTTTTTCTGAAAATTGCTTCAAGATGATGGGTTTTGCAGAACAGTTTTGCAAATGAAAGCTATTAAGGCTGAAAATTCAGGTACTGGAGAAGCCATCTTACTCCAGATTTGTGGCAGAAAATACATGCAAAATAACTTTGTCAGACTAAGAAAAGTTTTTTCTGGTTTATTTGGCTGCTTTATTTTGGAATTGTCGCTGTGGTACCGCTAGCCGCGTGCAAGAACCAGGCTGAATCGGGTGAGGTGGAATTCTGATTTTATTATATAATTCTAAAACTTATATAGACTTTTGAAAGTTCCTCCGGATTGGGTCAATTCAAAACCTCCCCCTAGGCTGATAGGCCAGGTTGAACTGTCCATCATTCCACAGACAGTTTCAATAACATCCAAACCTTATCTTTGTTTATAGAACACAGGGAGAAGAAAAGAAAAATTCCCATGGGAAAGAGTCTGTGCTGTCACAGGAATGATTTTTTTTTTTTTTCATTATAACAGTTAAAAACTTTTAGAAACATTTTAAACTGTTCATTCAAGCAAGCAAGCCAACAGGCATATGTTGTTTAGCCTGAAAAGTCCCATTCTACGCATATTGGTAAATGCTCATAGTGCAGTAGTTAGGCACATTTTTATTAAGCAAAAAAATCTGAAACTTAGCTTGAACAAGCCAAATGGTTACTGGATCTTTTTCTGATGCTCTCCACCACTTCCCTTGGACCATTTTTTCAAATTGGCTCCTTATTGAAGATAATGGGCAAAAGATTCAGTAGTGAGAGTTCAGTAATAAGAGTGGTCATAGAATAGTTTGGGTTGGAAAGGACCTTTAAAGGCCATCCAGTCCAACCCCTCTGCAATGAGCAGGGACACCTCCAACCAGATCAGGCTGCTCAGAGCCCCATCCAGCCCGACCTTGAATGTTCCCAGGAATGGGGCAACATGTTCGGTATTTTACAACCTTCATTGTAAAAAACTTCTTCCTTATATCCAATATAAATCCACCCTTCTTCAGTTTAAAACCATTCTCTCTTGTCCTATCTCAGCAAGCCCTGCTAAAATGTTAATGTCTATCTTTCTTAGAGCCCTTCCCCTTCTCTTCCCCCTCCCTCCCTCTCACTACCCCTCCCCCTGTTTACTCCAAGCTTCAACACAACTGCTTCTTTCAAATATTGATGGACTAATAATGAAATTCTAAATCTGCTGCAAATAAACTAAATAAAACAAAGTAGAAAAAAAACAACTCAGGGTTAATCATGGACAACAAAGTCACCTGGAATTTTCCTCCGCTTCCCAGCTGTATTCCTTTGTGCTCCTTAGTAGTGCTCATGTAAATTCTGAAGAAATATCTGGCACTCTTTAAAATTATAAAACTGGCAGAAATGGATTAGAGACAACATGCATATTTCCAGTGCTAGAGGACCATGACAGTGAGCAAGCATTTCTGTAATTTGAAGACGTGTGTATTATACCACTAGCTTTGTTAACAGCAGTCATCATGTGTTTTGCAGTTGTAATGCAATGATTTCCACATGCTTTACAAGAAAAATACCCATTTAGTTCCAGAAAGATCCTGGCATTCTCAAACCATCCTGGAAGTGCTTTTGCAAGCAACAATCTTCAAAATAGTACCCTGGGATAACTAGAATTGCCTGTGTGGCATGTGATAAACCCACCACAGGTTCCTCCAGCTGGCTGCACGGGTGGTTAATAGCCAGAAGGGATAATTGAGAACTCTTAATTGGCGAGTCCTTAGGCAGAACTAGGTTTTGGATGCCACGTGTGGAGTTTTGCTTCTGTGTTGCAACATGCACAACAGGTACAGTGCTATTCATTCAGTCTGCCTCCTTGATCGGTGTTTCTTGCTTTATCAGTGTTTTTGCTTTCCACAAGAATGCTATGGTCCTGTGTGCTCATGCTGAAGGGAATTTGTTGGATTTGATACACAGATGAGGTTTCAGAGTGTGGTGGTAGGAACTATGTGGTGGGTATAGAAGATAAACCAAACACTAATTTCTGAGCCGAAGTGTAAAAATAATTGTCTTTAAGAATGGTTGCTATTAGATGTAGTTACAAGAGGCAGACAGGGCTATTTTTTGTGTGACATAATGATTGAAGAGTAAGATAATACTAGCTTAACTATGATTTGGAAGTAACAGTGATGAAATTGTGGCTGCTGATGTCTTTCTGGGTTTTCTTGTTAGGTTGATGTTTTCTTGTTAGGTTGATGTTTTCTTGTTTGTTTTTTACTTTACTATTATTTCTCAAAGGTAAATTTCTTCCTGTTTTCTTTCTTTCTCTCTCCTGGTTCTGAAAGAAAGAGAGGGCAAGGGTTTCTTTTTCTTCCCTGCCCTTCCAGTCCCCATCTCTTATTAAATATTATTACTTGTTCATTTGCTTTAGGAATTAGTGTAGTAAAAAAGAGGGAAGGACACTGGTGCCTGCAGTCTAACTGCACATGTGGCAACAACCAGCACTAGCATTCTTTTTTTTAAGGACTATTTTGGGTTTTTTTAAATATATTTTCAAATGTTAAGATTAAAAAGTAAAATGTTTTGTACAGTTTTAAGCTGTAGTGAAATAATTCTAAAGTTATATATCTCATCAGATACACTATCTGAGCTCACTGTAAGGACTGCCTCATTTCACAAGCTTGGATCCACATGAGCAGTGAACTTTGCCTAGTTATCACCTCTCTGTATTGTCAAGTGTCTCTCCTAAAAAGGAGCATATCCTTAGGACTTGTTTTTTCAAAGTTAATAAAACTTTTTTTGGACTTACGAGGGTATAGGTAGAGTCTTTGACTAGGTGACTAGCATTTTTCCCTGTCCCCCACTTTAAGAAGTTGTTAATCAGAAATTTGTAAAGTAGATGCTGACATCCTCAGCATGGACAGTAGGCCACTCCTCAAAGTGAGATAACTCTGTGTTGGAATCCATCAATGTTCATCAAAGCCAGTGGGTGTCTTCAGATAAGGTAAGTCTGGGTTTGGGGTGCTTTTTCTGGATACTTGACATGGTAATGTCATGAGTTCACTAGTCATGTCTCTTTTTTTAATGTTCTCTGGATCCCAGGATGAAAATTTCCCACTAATATGAAATTCCTGATTTTTAGTATTAAAGAAAACAAATAATGGGGAACTTCCGTGTGTACGTTACATAACAAACTGTTATCCTTTCAGGAAGATCCAATAAATATGTCTGCTATATGTGTGTATCTGTTGTTCAGTGTAATCCTTCAAGAACTGGTCAGCACCAGAGAACTTCAGCAATTTTTATTTCAGTGCTGCTTATATTTCAGAGGAACCAGCATCAGACACTGAGGTTTATCTGACCACCTCTACAGGGTGCAGCACCAATTTAACACTTTCCCCTCAGGAGCTATAGGAGGTGTAAATGACTTGTTTTCCTGGATCCAAAGTGATGTTTTTTTGATGGCTCTGATTTTAATTCATTTTTGTCTTTTTTTTTCTCTCTTTTTTTTGTATTTCTTGTTTACCTTCTGTCAAAGAGAATTGCAGATGTTTTGCATTCAGGAAACTGATGTACATTTGCCATTAAATTCATGGTAATTCTTTTATGCTCTCTTTTTGGTGGTATAGTAACAAAGTATAGTTTTTATGTTGCCCAACAGCAGAAATGCACATTATGACGTAGAGATTCAAGAGAAACTCTACCCGGTTTTAATTATGCTTGATTGTTTTTGTTGGTAGAGAGGAAAAATGAAAAATCAAAAATGAATGAAGGCAATAGCTTTTACTTTACAGAAGAAAATCTCATCAAACAGAATTTTATTTTTATTTGGAATGAAGGATCAGTTTCTGTGTCTGAAGAAGTTCTGCTCTTTGATATCCAAATAGGCTTTGAGCAAAGGTCTGTTATTAACTTTGGAAGTTTTTTTCCCCTTCTAAATTTTGTCCAAAAAAGCCTCCATATTAAAGAATTCATAAAATGTTTTCATTTCCCATTTTCCTGGGTATATTCTTTCCTTCCTATTTTGTACTTGTGATTCAGCAAGATTATTTTAATTCTGATATCCTGTCCCTTTGATGCACAAAGTTAGTTTTGGATTTGTGTTTTAGCGAGACATTGAGTTACAAAGGTACATCATAAAAAATCACAGGTGCTTGGATATTATAAAATTGAGTCCTAATTATTCATACTAAAAATGCCTCAGATTTTAGAAAAAGAACTGTGCAACACATGAAATACTGAAAGCCTTCATTTGATCAATTCTGGGGCAGTGCCCTCTGCTGCTTTTCTAGAGAAATATCCTTTTAAAAACACCATATTTTGTAGCCTTTGTCACAGGCTGGACTTTTGTAAGTCTGTATTTTAATGGGTATTCCTGTTGTTTCAACCAGGAATTATATTTTTTGGTAGCATGACTGAAATGTTACAGAATAGTGTAGAAATAGCTTTTTGAAAAATGCTCAATCTAAACAAAATGGCAGTGCAACAGCACTAAAATTGCTCCTGCTAATTTAGTATAGTAAAAATAATGTAAACAAAAATCATGTTGGGGAAAAATTGCTTTTTTGAGGACTGGATTGGATCATTCCTGCAAGGGAACTTTGTAGGAAATTCTAAGAACCTACCTTGAGTCTAACAAATAAAAACAATATTGATGCAGTTCAATTTTGAAACCTCATTATGTCATGATTGTAATAATTTTAATCTTTTATTTTAATAAATTACATATTCTAAAGCATCTTCCTTAATCTAAAAGCCAAAGATAGTTTAATTCAACCTTATGCAGTTTGTGTATTTACCAGCAGATGTCAGCCATTCACTTTACAAAACAACGGCACTTGAAAAGTGTCCATTTTCACTGTAGAATATATAAGTTTTTTGGATTTTAAATTTAGGTATATGATGCAGCTTTTTACCTATTCGACTTGAGAGATTTTAATTTAAAGGACTTTTCAGAGTGTTTAGTTTTAGACAGTGGTGGGCTTAAACTTAATGTGACAATCTTTTTTTTAATATTGAACATATTTATGAATGCCATATATAATATGGTAAAGAAAATGAGTCAATTATGTACAGGTGTACACAAGCAACATCCTTGCATTTGTCTTCTCTAGACAGTAACTGTCTGGTGACATTTAAGAGACTGCTGTTTAGTTTATCCCTGGGACTTGGCCCATCATCTGTTGCAAATGTAGAAATCTTTACAGTTAAAATCTGTGACAGACTCGGGACTCTGGGATGTTATTCTTGGCTCCTCTATAGATCTGTCATGGACCAAACATGAAGCTGCAGATGACAAAACTACCATGCAGAGTTCTAAAATATATAGGGGGTGATGGTTGGTTGTCTCACAAGCACTTTGAAACCTAATTCATTGCAAATATAAATCAGATTTTCCAACTTTGAATATTATGGGTGGGGATTGCTGTAGGGAATGACAAGACTGGGCAACATCCTCTTCTTTCTGAAACGACACTGTTGTAGTGAATATATTTAAGGCAATTTTCACTGCATTTATTACCTGCCTGTTACGTGTTTCCTGTAGGAAACAAAATAAAAATATTTTTTGTAAATATTTGGGCAGTGGAGCAGGAATAGCTGTCCTTTGAAGTGGGGTGGTATTTCTATACAGATAACCGCAGTGACCCCGTTCTTTAAGGTAAATGTCTGTGTTCTGAGCATTTACCCCTGCTAAGTGGGAACAGCTGCTTCCCGAAGAGACAAGATACAAGTCAGTTGCTAGTGCTGCAGCAACGGGAGTCTCAAGGCAGCCGTGGTTAAAAACAACAGAAAGCATGAGCATGAAATGAGATTTGCTGCCTCTGCAGTTCCCTCTTTATTAGAAACAACCAGCCATTTTTATCGTCTCCCTACCAACCTTAGCCACTACAAATAAAAAGGACCAAAATAACTGCTGTAAGAAAATATTCTGTTCTGTATATATGAGAAAGAAGGAAGGAGTACTACATTTATCAGGGACTTTCATACCTGTTCCAGAATGTTGTGGGTTCTCCCTCTTGCACAAGCACTGGGAAAGTATTTTTGATCAAAAACAAAATGGAAAGGCAAAGATGGTATCTGCTGTAAAAAGGGATCGATAGTGTTCATAAACCATTTTGAAAGTGACACTGGTTGAAAGTGCCCAGGTAAGATATGAAGGAGGATGACTTAAAAGTAAGAGACTTGGAAGAAAATCTCATGCACTTTTTCCACCTTTAATACCCTGACTCCAGAGATGGTGACAAGTACCTTTGAAGAGCTTACTGATCCAACAGTTTTCTGTGAATCAATAGCATGTAACTGCTCCTTCATTCAGGCAGAGAGAATCAATTACTGTTGGCTCATCGCTGGACTTAGCAGCCTGGGCTGGTCAGCATTACTTTCTTGCCAGTGGTTGGGTTTCCATTCCTCTCATTTGGACCTCATTCATTCAGTTTTGAACTGCAAGAATTTCAACGAAATGGTTGCCTTCAGTGTCTAGGTCCAAAGCCTAAGAACAACTCAGGGCATCCAAACTTGCTGATATGGGTGCAAAATAACTTCTGGAGAGTAGCAATATTTCAAAGTTTGTTTGGTATAATACATTAACAGGCAGGTAAAGTTAACCCTGTCAACCAATTCTTTGTGTAAACTATGATAGGCTCTCTGGAAGTGTCGTCTTCCAGGTTTTTAGCTATAAACCTGTCATGAGAGTGGCCAGAGGCAGTGCGGTGCAATCTCCCCAGGGCTGGGGTGCACACCACAGGGCTTGTAAAGCTGAAGGCAGGGACCCTGCTAAGGTTGTTGTCAGTTTGGGCTTTGACTATGTTTCCCTAGAGCATTTATTGCTTCAGCAAGATCGTGCTGGAGCACCTTGTGCCTGTTCCAGGAGATTTGCAGTGAGGTGAGGCTGTGACACCCTGGTTCATTTGACCTTCTGGGATGAACTTCTGCTTGAGAGAAGGTTGTGACCCAACAGTACATATATGTTTCTGATCTTCAGCACAAGCTCATTAATTTTTGGCTTAAGTCAGGTTTAATTTTGGCTCTCAGTTCTTATGCTTATTGTTTTGAAAGTACTGATTAAGGTCATGTCATGTAAGATGTGCACCAGAAGAAAGTTCGATTTTAAATGTAAAACCAGGAAAAATGCATGTGGTTATTCAGAGCACTAACAGCAGGGTCTAAAACCATGCAAATAGTCCTTCCACTTCCTCCTAATATAAAGGTCTTTTCCATTAGCAATATTATAAGGTACCAACCGGACTGCTGAAGAGCTAATCATGAAAGTGCAAACACACAGTGAGAAATATTCTAAAATCAATGAAATAATAAAATTTCCTTTCCTATTAAACTACATTAGTGATTTGAATAGTCTTTTATTAACACTAAGCTAATACACTGAGTAAGATTTCGTTAGGGAAAAGTGATTGAGAATAGTTTATCGCAGAAAACACTCTTACAGTGTGTCACTAGATGGCAATGTTACAGCACAGGGGGATTTTTGTTAAACTGTACAAGCAAGTTTTTAACATCTAGAGAAAGCAGGTTTTTGAGGCAGTTTTCATGGATACAAGTGCAGCAAACAAGAAGCTAGATAATAGTATCACGAGGCTGTTTCCTAAAAACCGTATATTTATAATCTTGACGGGAGAGAAATTATAATATTTGTGGTTAATTGTGTTTGAAAGCCTCAGTAGTTATGGTGAAACAGAAACTGCACTAGGTATCTGTTTAGTCAGAGTTTAGGTCATAGTGCTCCTTCATGGAAAGGCAACTGTAAAGTTCTTGGCATCTGCTGTCCTCCTTGGTAGCTGAGTAACACTAAGTCTAGGCTATGACTTGTTAAAGCTTGCACATCTTTAGTGAAACTAGACTATTCCCCTTATTTTTATGGGGTTTTTTTCTGCTTGTTTGGTGGGGGGTTGTTTGGTTTTTAACTTTCAGTCCCAGTATTCAGAGAGACCAAATAACTGGGGGAACTTGTTGCAGGAAAGCAGCACTTGGCAGAACCTGATGTGACAGTGCCACACTCATGTCATTCTCAGAAATTCCACTGGCATCAAAGGGAGTTCCAAGGGCATAGCACACGAAGGGCCCGCAACACAAAGCTTGCGTGCAATGACTTATAGAGGGGAAATGAAGCTTTTCAGTCTCCTTCACTTATCCCAGCGTGCCTGGCTATTGCACAACAGATGGGGTCGAATGACCTCTAAATGTACATTCAGACTAGTCCCCATTAATCTTGAAAGGAGGTAAGATTTCATGGTATGTAAGGACTTTTTATTTTTTCCCCTTGTGCTGAAATACAGAGATGCTATGGGGAAATGAAGTTTTGATGATGCATTGCCTTTAAACAAATGGCATATTATTTTAAGATTAAAATCACATCCCCCCTCCTTTTTACTGTAATGGATCATAAAACAAAGTTGGACAAGATGGATGCATTTTATTTCCTCTTAAGGAGTTGTATGGCTCCAAAGCTGAAATAAGCTCATATTAAATGAGGAAACAAATTTCTTCATTTCTACCCACAGTTCTAAAAGTCAGCAACTAGAATTAAATGTTAACTTTTTGTTGTCCGGACGTTTAAAAATCTGTCACAATAGTTTTCTCAGTCTTTCTACCAATGGGTATGTTTCCATTACTGTTGTTCATTCATGAGAACAAGGGAAGTGATGCAGGGTGAGCTGGTGAGAAAATTTAAAGGAAACAATAGTAATGACTCACAACTGAAGTCTGTGCTTTAGAATTCCCACCTTTCAAAGAAGGTCTGCTAAAGAAAACCCAAAGTAATGTTCTAGCCAAGTCAAAATTATACTGAAGAAACACTATGGCATGCATAAGTATTGTTTTCAGAGAGACAGCCCAATCTGCTTCCACTTTTGATCTGGACTTTTTTTGGTTTAAGGGCATGCTGAAAGCTGCTTGCCCAATCCATTGTCTTCAGAGACTGCCCTTTCTTTGAAGACTTACAGGAGCTGAATTCTGCCAAGAGCCGAATTCTTTATCTGGCATTCTCCCTTCTTTGGAGCTGTCTTATTGAAGTGTTTAGCAGAATATGTTTAATACTTCAAACGGCTTTAATACTAAAAGTGCTACTAAGGTTTAATGATACAAAGTCTTAGGTCTTTCTAATGTTAAATTCAGTGTAACAGTATATGAAAACTAGCAGTAAAACAGCAACACAGTAACAAAAAGAACTGTGGGTAGCAATGCGATGAACTACAGAGGTTTGATGAATTTTATGGCTTAATTTTAATGCACTTTACATGTTTGCCATGTACTTTAGTAAAAGTTTTTTTCCTGGCAAGTGTGCACACCCCACTGGAGTTTCCTCAATGCTCTTCTTTGTGACTATACTTGGGATCAAATGAAGTCACATGCCATACATGCATGATTTTACCCTGTGAGAAACATGAATACTGGTTCTGGTGTGGTAGAAAATTGAGCAAAGTTGTATCTTGGGGAAATTGAGTTCAGTATAGTAAGATTCTTATCTGCTGCTGGTATGTGTCTCTGCATATGGCTTCTGTTACATGACTGCTGAAAAGAGTTATTTTCTTGTGAATGCTTGTAGCTGTCGTGTTAAAGGAGTCTTGTTTATCTGGGAGCTGAAGTCAAAATTACAGAAGTTGTATTTTTAGTGCTGATTTGATGTGTATATAGCACAGAGAACACTAATAGGCTAAAGTTGTCTGTTAATCCACTAAACAGAAAACATACTGTGCCATATACAGTCATTTTCATGTTAATTTATCAGTACTCCTTAACTGCATCTGGCAAACTCTTTAAACTGTCATCTGGAAGAGTTGTTTCTAAGTGTATATGTGTTCTTTTTATTTTTACAGTAAAAAATATATTAAGACCTTTTTTAATGAGTATATTAATGTTACCAAGTTACCAGATATTTTAGTGGTTGTCTCCTGAAAATCTTTTCAAGACCTTGGAATGTGTTAGGGTGGGCAACATAATAAAAGCACAAACAAAAAGCATGGACAGATGCAGTGAAATATGAAATGCAATGTATTTGAATTCACAGAGTAATATTGCCTAAATATATAGACATACCACAATAATATATGAAGTCCCTAAAATGAGATAATCTTTGAAAGAGTAGCTATATGGATGACTTCTGTGAACATTTCAATTCTGCATATCAGTATGCTTTTGAGTTTTTTAGTTTTTGCTTTAATCATTCTGATATGCCTCTTTCTTTGCAAATTCTTTTCCCTGCCTGCCCCTATAGCTAGTCCTATGTGCCAAACTCTGAACATCAAATACCAGAACTCAATTCAGTGGATCAGTGTTTTGAAAAGGTGGTACAACAACCTCCAAAGAGGGACATTAATATATTCCCATCTTTCCCTCTTTTTCATTTTCTCATATTCTCATTATGAGAGGGACATGAATGTGGAAAGTAGGTATGACTATAATTTTTCTTAATTCTGCATTACACAAATGAAATAAGAATGGAGATAAGTTGAATTTTATTCTTTTTCACAGGGAGGAAGAAAGTTTGCTTTTCTTTCGTAAGTGAACTGCCCTCAAGTGTGACCTAGTGTTTATTTTTAAAAATGATGTACTTCCATTTCCATTCCTATGTGCCTCATGTGATATTGTGTAGCTATCCTTACCAAACAGCCTTTTTTGTCAAGCTTTTTTGTCTGGTCATATTTTACTGATAAATTATTTAAGTAATCAAATTATTTTTACTTTCTGCTTGACCATAACTTGCTGCTGAGAGTTGTTCTTTCTCAAAGATAAAGTTTCTCTTTTTCAAAAGCATCACTTGAACACTACCTTCTTTTGTGCTGCTCTTAACCTGTAGTACAAACCTTTCTGGTTTATCTCTACAGAAGCAGGACTATGTATTCAGTTCTCCCACAGTAGTCCGGGGTGTAAACCCAGCCTGCTGCTGCCACAGCTTGCTTAGCTGCTCCTCGCCATGCCTGTCTTTTCAGAAAGATTAATCAGTAGTTGATCTGAAGCCTGAGTTGAGCCTCTGATACATGTGGGTGTAATTAAGTAGCATGAAAGGTGGTCTAGGGCAATGTACTTTTGTAGTGTAAATAATTTGGCATGGAACTTCATTATAGCGCTAGGTGTTAAGCTGCTAATGAAGCTACTTATGGCCTGTATCTGGATCCAGCTCAGGGATCTCTATGCTGTATAATACTGTACAATATATACATATCATTCAACAGAATGATAAACCTTGTGAGGTTTTTCTGTGAAACTGAGCTAAATATACAGCTGCAAAAAGTAATAGGCTAATCTGTAATCTGAACCAAAAAGTAAAGTGGGATAGAAACTCTTTAAAGGGAATATATAAACATGGAAACTGGTTCTCTGTTTCTGGAACTACTGATTTTTCTATGTGGTTTCAGACCAGCTATTTCTTTACTATCTTTATTTACTCATCTGTGAAAGAAGGCTGATAATTATTTACCTCAATGGAAGTTTTAATGGTTCATTAGTTCGTTTTCAAAGAGCTCCGTGACAGCTGAGGCAGACCAGCATACACACACATACAAATTTCCAGGGACCAGGACCTAGCGGCTCAGTTATGTTGATCTCTGCCTAAGCAGCTGTCTCCACTTCTTCAGCAGGAAAGCCAAGGGTGGCTTTGAGTTGTCCTATCTCTCTTCCCCATGCCTACCTCAGATTTTTTTTATTTATACACATTTCTGGTCTATGGAACCTGTTCTGTGGTGTCCTTTACAAGAGTTCCTGAAAACCTAACTGAAAAAAACAGGTGCATAGACTTATGATCATTATAAGACAGCGATCCTGATCCAAATGACTTTCCAAGTTGTCTAAAGGAGAGTTTAGGAAGCTTATGATTCAGGTTTTGTAGGAAAAACATGGAAGTCCAATCTGCTTGCAGAGAGGAGACAGGTACCAGAGCTGGTAGGAAGAAGGCAAAATGGGGAGGTGTAGTTAACAGAATAATAGTACTAGAGTTGCTTTCTAGCAAAAGGGAATGGAAATCACAAAAAGAGCTAGATAAGGCCTGTATTTCTGACAATGAATGTGAAAATATAAGCTGTGTTGTATTAGCAAACTGGGTAGTGTTTGCCTGGTGCTTGGAAATGCAGGTTTTGCAGGTAGGACATATAAGTTCTATTTATACATGTCTTACAACAGCCTGTTCCTTGTTTGTCAGAGATTACCAAAAAGCTTTGAGGCTACTAAATTAAAGTTGCATTTGCTTGCCAAGCAATGGACGTGCTTCATATCTCAAAATATTCAAAGTTTTGCAAGACCAGAAATAAAATAAGGCTTTGTGCATTTTTGGTATACATTTTGTTGTTGGTTTTTGGTTGGTTGGTTTTCTTATGAACAGGAATATAAATAAGAAAATAACTACTGATGAATATTTGCCCTTCCACAAAAAAGTTGGCAGTGTCAGAAAGATTTTTTTTTTTTTTTTAACTAAACATATTTAGTTTTGCCCATAAATTGACAAAAGATGTCTCATGGAGTTAGATATGCCTGTTGAAAAAAATCAACTCTCACAGTAGGAAATAAATCATGAGAAATACAATACTGATTAAACTGTGGTAACAAAGTGAAGCTGATTTGAGATAAATAAGAGAAATTACTACTCACTGCTGATATAATGGACCGGATACCTAGTTGTACCTTAAAGATTATTTAATGAAATAGTTGTACTTACAAATGATTTAAAAGCTGCTGAAATGTTTGTATACAAAGGGTAATGTTTTAATTTAATTGTTCGGTTCAATTTAAGCAGCCCTTAGGTTATTCCAGACATGAGAAAGATGTGAATTAGTGTTGCAAATTCTTGCAACCAAGGCTACTTTGGCTTTTCATATAAAAGCTAAAGACAAAAGTTCTCTTGTTGTTCTGTAATCTTTAACCCAATTGCTTAGGCAATAAGAAATAAGGTCCAATACTTCTCCACCCCTTCCCCCCCCCTCCCCCCACCGTGGTTTTAAGGTCTTAGCATTCCAAAGGGGGTGAAAAGAATTGTTCCTCGGGGTCAGCTCTGTCTCTCTAGACCTGAATCTTCCATGCATTTTTTCACCTCTGAAGTATTTTTAATCTATTTTTGTTTTCTTCATAGTGATAGCATGAATAATAGGTAAAAAATACACAAACCTTGTTTTACAACAAGCAATTTGCAAAACAATATCCCAAGCTTTCTACTGGCAATGTTTTCCTATGGTGCCCAAATTTACATTTTTTTTCAGGAACAAATCTCTGACTGATAAATCTATGGAATAGACTTAGGATATTGTCTGCCACTTACTATATCTGAAAATAGGAGGAGTCTGTAGTGACAACATGCATATTTGAAATAATGGAATGTCTTCAGGTTAAAAAGTAAATGGTTACTGTTTTTTTAACCATAAGACATTCTTAATTAGTCACCTCCTCTATAAAGCCAAATTTTAACTTTGTGTATGCAAGTGTTATTCTTTTAGACTTCTTATAAGCATAATATAAATATAAATTTTCCCTTGATAGTCTGACTTTTAGAAATAATTCTGTCATGGCTCTTCTTTCTCTTATGCTGATGAAATCTCTGCAAGTTCAAAGTCAATGATGTTTTAGAGATGTTTCAACTGGAAGCTGCTTCCAGAACTATTTGCAGAACAAGGACTGTGTTCATGAATGAGATGAATAATATTTGCTTGAGTTCAGGGGGGCCCAAGTACTTGAAAGAGAGATCTATGGGTAGTTACTACACAAAAGCATATATTAGCCTTGGCATAAAGTTTGAGATGAAAAAAGTTAAGGGGGTTCTTCCTTGCCCAATCTCGCCCAGTTCTTGCTTTTTCCATTGTTGGTTATCAAGGAGCCTGCCTATAGGGACTCCTGTTTTCATCCAATATTGCTTTTCTGGTTTGCCATTTATGTTCTCACTCACCTTTTTGCTTACGTTTCTTTGTGTAATTACTTAAGAATTTAGCACATCAATAAAAGCAGAAAACACAGCAAACTATGGAAAAATACATACTTTGCACATAATTGCATATTCTAGTATGTAAAATTCAACTTGGGGTCATGTTTGCTGCTCATCCTTCCTGCTGACTTCTCAGTGAGTGGGTACTGGGTACCCTGAAATTGTTCTTTAGGCCTCACATTGCTCCTCCACTTTGTATCTTGGTTCCTGAACCTTCCCTAACTAGTTCAGAAAGTATGTTTCCATCCTAAAAGTAGGGGTGCGTGGCTTTTTAACAATGCTCCTTCACCGTTGCTTTCCTTACAAGGTGTATTTTCATTAAAAGTAGGTATTGCTGCATATTTAGCACACGTGTGACACTCAAATATGTGAAAAAGCATGTGTTAATGCACTTGTGTTGTCGTGTTCTGTACATACAATAATATTAATGGATCAGTTCTATATGTGTATTGAACGTTGAGGTAAAACCAGAGCTTTTATATTTGGAAAATGTTTTACAAGTGTTTCAACTGCTTCATGAAATTGGGATTGTGATACACTCATTTCATTAAACTTTGGAAAAGGGTTTCATTGCTTTTAAATAACTCCAGTTTCATATTAAGCTGGTTTTTTACAAACAGGTGCAGTCAAATATGTTTAAGATAGGAGTCAAGACTGAGAACTTTTCAGTTGCAGGTCAAGTTACTGCATGTGAAATGCAGTCTTGGGCATCATTGCTGTTGGGAATAGTTTCAGATCTTTGGGCAATTAAATACTTAAGACCTCCTTTTTTTAAAAATCCGACCTCATTCTGTTGAATGAGAAACTACATAGAAAATCATCTGGATTACAGGTTGTGTTAGGTATGTTGAATATTTACATCTTAAAAAACACCCCCAGATATTCTTGTTTATTTGTTTTTGTAATCAAGTAAGTTGGGGTAGTAGGACCTAGATTTACTTCAGATTTACTTCATGCGAGCTCCTTAACTGGTTATGTAAGCTGAGCCCGAAAAAGTACTTCAGCAATGCCAAGTAGCAGCATTCAGTACTGGAGACCGTGAGAGTGTGGGTAAAACACTTCCTTGTTTTAATCACTTGAAAGTACATTTAAAGACTTCCATGACTCAGATATTTGTTGGCATTGCGTTTGGTGTTTGGTAGTATTCACAGGAAGTGGTTGTGGCTTATTTTTTGCTATTCATATAAGCCACGTCCTTTCCTCGTGTTAGATTTGTTGAGGGTCACTTCTATACAGAATAATTACAGATAATAGTGGATCAAATGGTTGAACTCAGTTTTAATTTTTATGCCTATACATTATATACTGGGATAAAAATCACGTAGTCACGTTCTATGTGCTGATCATAGAAAGAATTCTCTTTGTTATAGCAGTCAAATTTTAAAATGCAAACTTTAATTATGGAATTAACCTTAGTGTTAGGCGATCTATAACATCTTCATGGCCCAAAGAATCTCTCAGAGTGGCAGAAAAGGAATTTCTTTCTGTTCTACATTTTCTCTTTTGAACTCTCAGGCAGGCTGTGTTTCAGAGCTGAGAGGACCCCTGAAGATCTTTTCATCCTGAAAAGATTATATCAAACATTTGCACAAAGCAAAATTGTCTGTCTTCTGTCTCTGTAGATAGCCTTTGAATAAAAGTATCAATATTTAAAATTGATGTTGATGAACAGAAAACTGACTAGTACTTGCATGATTACTTGTTTCCTTTATGTTTCTTGTGCATTTTTTTTTTCAGTTGTAGCTAGGGATCTAACATTGCAGCTATTTTCTTTGTTACAAATGGTGTAGCTGAATGTGCTTATCTCTCTTCAACTCCATTTAAAGGGGATGTATTTCATAATAAATCAAATTTATCTCTTGCTATATTTATTTCTGAAATACTCAAAAGTTTGCAGTTGAGCAGAAAATTTCATAAGCTAGAGTTTCCGTGTTTGTTATCCAGTATTTGTATCAACAATCAAGCTGTATAACTAAAACTTTAACTGGCCTAATAATGAGGGACAACAGGTTTCATTATTTCAGACTTGAGACAGTATAAAACTTCTACCAGAAACCTTTAGAGTTAAATTGCTGGTCTTTCATCAGGAAGATGTGCATTGCAGGCTTTTGGAATAGCCATGAAATCCATCTGTCTGACCATCTAGGCCTTTGTAAATCTTAATGTGGAAACATTTAATTCTACTTTGTTTCCTGAGGTGACCTTGAGCTTTTGGTGGTAACCTGCTCAGCGACTGCCAGGAAGTTTTTAGGAGATGGTTGGGTGTACAGAGATTTCCCTTGACACAGCACTGAGCTTTTCTTTTAAATCTTTTATGAAATTTGTTACACAAACATGACATAACTATCAGTCACCTGTTTTCATTACTGAAGGAAACAGAAGTGGCCAGAGTCTGAGGTTGATATAATTTGCTGTTGCTCTGTAGCTTGACAAATGAAGGGATGGAGGTGAGGCAAGAAGTCTGTTAGTTGAAGATACTTTTTTTTTTCTGTTTTTGTTTTGTTTTCTTTTTGTTTCCTTTATTTTTTTTTCTAAAGTTAATCTTCTAGTCCTACATTTAATCTTCTAGTCGTACTAAGATAGTTTGGGAACCTGAATGAAGTTTGGGTTTGTAGAAATAGTTCTTTACATTTGTTACTGAAATTATTGCTAAATATCAGACCTTCATATAAACTGAGACAGCTCATAAGGCATTCTAGGCTCTGGCACTGGCTCTTGTGAACATGAAAATCCAGATCACTCTTCGGGATCTGAGTACTGAGAGAGCATCATCAGAAAATGGAGATACTCAGCATTACTTTATTAGGGAGTTCTAAAGATATTTACTAACAAAATTTATCTTCTTCCCACCCAATGCAAAAATCCAGATTTGTCAGTTTTATTTACCCCTCCCAAATAAATTATAAATTTCTTATTAAAAACAGAACAACAACAACAGAAAACATAGAATTCTTCCTTTAAAATTTCAATCTAAAAGCTCCCATTTTCAGTTCACACCAAATTTTAATCAAAATTTCACTTAAAGTAAAACAAAAGTATGACTAAATTAGAATACTTATTTTCATGAATTTTTATTACTTTGAATTTTGCTTTTTATCTGTAAAAGAAAGACACTTTGAGATAAGAAGTACTTCCACAGAAAAATTTCTTGTTAGCTTCAGTCTAAATTAGGTAAGAATTCTTAATGGGTAGGCCTTAAGTATTGAAGTATTGGAATCAGGATCTCATTTTCTGTGTCTTGGCACTTCACAGTACGTGGGAACGTATATACATTATCACTGTCTTGCAAGAATTTTGGGCCCAATTAACAGCTGTCCAATTTTAGAACTTCAGGATCAATGCACAAGTTTAAAGGGCACCCTAAAAGCACTCCTGAATGTGGTTGTGTGAATTGCTGAATTCTCACAGACCACAGTTTGGAAGCTGCCTCTAAATATAGTGTCCATTGTTTCTCCTTGCATAGGAGGATGTGAAATAGGCAGAGAAAAACTGAAATCTCTGAAATTTATCTACCTGTAAAATGGCTTAATGACATTTCCTTCCTTTTCTTTAAAGTATTTTGACATCCCTTGGTGAAAAATGATGTATAAGAACAGAATAGTAGTGTTTCTTGGTACTTCTGTCTTATAAAGAAATCTAATGTATTTTGCTCAAGTTATATTAGCTTCAAACTCTCATTGCAAAGGATAATCAGGATAAAAGACACAGAAACATCAGGATTTTGTTACAAGTTATTTCTCGGGCCTCTCTCTTTGTAATGATAATCACAAAACCGTGGGTTAAATATGATTTTCTAGCAAGAGTCAAGATGATAAATACCATTATTTAGAAGGTTATTGCATTTATGGTCTAGTGTGAGTTGAACTTCTTTCCAGAAGGCATGAGGTGCTTTATAGCTAGCAGAATTTTACAAAGTCTAGTAATGCTGTAATGTGTTATTTTTTGAAGGCAAGATTTGGTGCCTGACTCTGTTCCATTCTTTTTTGAGTCAGCTAGGAATGAAACAGATAAAGCAGTAAGTCCTGAGCTGGTTATTTAAGAAGCCATTGGTTTTCATAATTACTCTAATATGTAAATATGTTTGCATAGTTGCCCTAACCTGTATTAATAGGACTAATCTTCTGAGTTGTAACTTGAATCTCATTTACTAGTGGAATAAGAACTCCAAGAGTATGTACCTTACAGTGTAGTCAGGAATTAGGATTATTTATTCATGGACTGTGCCTGTGAAGAGACTTTTTAAAAATACACCTCTTCAGACCTTAAAAGCGCTGACTTGGGTTTAAAATTAGTTCACGTGTTTATGAGAATGGTGGAAACTAAACGTGTTGCTTTTGATATATTTTGATTTTTACAGCTTTTAGAAATGGCAAACATTTGTGAGTAATACCTGCATCATTAAAACTACTAAAAATTACATTTTACTTGGGGCTGGGTTATATGATCTCCAGAGGTCCCTTTCAACCTAAACAATCCTGTGATTCTTGCATCTTAGTATCTTGCTGTGTTGGTACAATAATAAAATATATCATCTTCGAGTGTGGGAGCCCTGAATAATTCAAGGAGAAGGAGAACTGGGAGGCCCAAGGTAGGGCCACCTCTGACTGTAGGTCAGGTGCTTCAGGGTGACCATGGTGGGGCAGGTCCTCAGCAGCCAGGGCCATCCCGCTGCCGCAGCAGGATGGTGGGGCAGCACTGTGGGAAGAGGACACTGTCTGGGCCAGGACCTGCCATCCTGCACGGCTCAGTGTCAGCAGTGACTGCACGGGCCCAGCCCAAAGGGGCTGCTGAAGGCTGGGAATGGCCCTGTCACAGCTTTTCCTCAGCTACATGTTGTCATCTGCCCCACTCAGCAGCCGGAGTGGCGTGCCTGGAGCCCTACCGAGGGGCTTGCTCAGCTGGCCCATCTTGTGGGGCTGTCAAGAAGGCTCCACGTCCTTGGTGGCACTCCTTGTTTGTGTGTCATTGGCTTGTTTTAAGTGTCCATTCTTCACAACTGTCTTTTAAAATAAGCTCTTTAGGCTACAAGATATTGCCAAGGCATAAGTACCTTTCCTGTCTACACTAAAGATGCTGTTTGACATGGTGCTGTGAACTTTTAAATAGTGCTTACATTTTAGTTGATAGTACCTGATCCCAAATGCAGTTTTCCTTTCACAAAATTGTGTGGTGCAATCTTGTTTGTATTTGGGCTGATTTGCTTTAAATGAAAACTGAAATTTGCAGTTTAAGCTAAAATTACATGAGCAATACTTTCTCTCTCTGGCTGGTTGAGCTGTCTAAATATATTCTAAATCTTTTTTTATTATAATGGATACAGATTCCTTTGAAGCACATCAGGTTCTTGTGGCTGAAGTGAAAATTGCATAGTTACTCCAAGAGATTTCTGTTTCCTGTCTCTGTTGGTGTACTTACCATGAATTTTAAATTCAAGTTGGGTTTAGAAATTAGTTACTACAAGGGACCTTATCTGTCCTACAGTCTGTCTGAATCTCTTCCCTTATGACCCCTGCCACTTTGTCACCCTGAAGAGATGGGGGGTGACTTGTGATCTGAAGTTGTGTGCAAGACAGTTGTTTTTCCATTTATTTGGCTACTTTGTAGCTTGTATCAGTCCTATACTCTGTTGAAAGTCAATTCCCTCTTTGCTGCTCCTAGATGTTGCTATGATTAAAAATACTGGAGAGTCATGGAGGAGGTTCATCATGAATGACGGAGGTTGATATGGTGATGCCAAAGCCAAGCTAAAATTTAGCCAACAAAAATTCTTAAAATCTTTTGTGCATGTGCCAAAGAAGTTGTTAGGAATCCTCACAGTGGTCTTAAAAATGACTTGCAATCAGAGCAAGGTGAGATGGTTATTAGGGGCAGAACTGCCATCCTTATGCAGAGGCTCTCACTTGAAACTGTTAATTGCATCAGCTTTTTCCCCCTGCATACCTAGTGCATGTTAAAGGAAGCCAGGGAAGAATCTTGACACTTCCAATAACGTCACACAGCAACTGATGAAGGAAATGACGTGGTCTGTGTTTCACTTTTAGAGACCTGAAGGTATACAAACATATCAACATCAGGAGATTTCTGTGAAAGTACTGTGAAGTCCTCTCTGCCACATACTTCCTGCAGCCATGAATCTGTGCAGGAGCAAAGATGTAGTTTGGGTTTGTAGATTCATGAAATGTATTGGTGATACCTGTGTCATCGGTGTCTGCGCCGTGATTATCAAACGCATTGTCTGCCCATTTGAATTATTTCCTGGAAAACATTCAGAAGAGACTACGATTGCAGTTGTTGTTATCTTTGCTGTTAAATAATTTACTTTTATAACATGTTATCTATGAGTGTAAATTTGCATTATTTTCTAATTTTTTCCATAATTTTACCTGGAAAATTGATGATCAAGTTCCCTGGCTCTCTAAACTTGGCATGCCTGTGTTTTTAGGTGGATCTTCTCTAGCCCCTGTTCTTCACTGAGTTTTCTGTGTCTTGAATAAAAAATTATTTCATTACTTTTTCTCCAAAGCAAGTAAATGAAAAAGGTTTTCATTTCTCATTCAGACTGATTGTATTTCCTATTTATACTAACTCATTACATCTAGAGAAGGCTAATGCTGTCCTGTATGTGCCACTAACAGCAAGCAGAAGAAAACTAGACTGCAAAGGAAAATTACCAGGACTAAGTTGGTCAAATACATGTTAGTATTGGGAAAAGTGCATGAAAATGACAGCATCTGATCACAGCTTTAGTTTTCACTTGGATTTGTGGGGCTGAAGTTTAACATTCTTTGCTATATTGCTTTTAAAGGTATTTGTTTTTAAGATCTTTCTTTAAAAAATCTTTTTTTTAGGATTTGTAAAATCATTTTCAGAATCTTCATCCTGCAAATCAAGCTTACTGCTTTTTAAAAAACAAATGAACAAACAGTAGAGGAGTGCTATTTGTCTGAATGCTTACAATTCACAACGTTAATGCTACTAACTTTTGCAATACTGGAGTATTAACTTCTTTTTAACCTTTTTTTAAAATTTTTATTTTATTTTACCTGTAAAGTATATATTTGATATGGAAAACATTTCCTAAAAAATAATCATAAGCATCTTCAAGGTGTCTATGACAGTACTAAAAATTTTTGTACAAGCAAAGCTTGCTGATCCTTTTTATGTCTGCAACAGAAGAATATGATTTGACCATATGCTTACAACTGATAAGAAAAAAATATTTCAGCCATATTTTTCTTTTAATATCCGTAGTTTTTCTGTTCAGAGTACTACTGCCCACAGAAAAGTACACTTTCTCATGCTTGCTTAATCACTTTAATATAGTTAAGGTGCAGCCTTCAGTGATTAGCATGGTATTTCTCGTTTCCTAGAGACCAAGTGCTAAGTCTATTAGACATTTCCTGCTATTCTTTTGAATTGTAAATACTATTCTTGCAAATTGAAAAGGCCAGTGTAGGGAGATATTCATGCAATTTCCTATCTATTAAAGATGTAGATTTGAGAATGGAGAAATAATAAAATGCAGTTTTTCATAGAAATTAAGGCACACTAGAGATGGAATTCACTCTTGAGCATTCACAGGGATCAAATATTTGGAATGCCAGCACCAATTATTTTCCTTTTCTCATCATCTGTTTGAAGAAAATATCAGCACGTAACTAAAGCAAATGGTGAAATCCTGATCTCTGTGATACTGGAGGAAAGTTTGTACTAACCCTTTCTAGCATCAGTGAAATTATTCAGTGGCATCAGTGAGCTCAGAATTTGGCCTCCTGCTTTATCTTTTAGAAAGTGTTTCAGTATACAAATGCAGATGTTCTAATTCTTAAATTAAGCTATTTGGCTTGCATTTTGAATAGCAGCCAGTAGGAACACAGAGTGCTTACAATATACACTGAGCAGTGTACACTGTTTGTAAGAATTCATGTTTATAGGCGGATACAGCTGATTTTGGGGCAGGAGAGAATGGAGGGAAAAGGAGGAGGAGGTGGAAAAAAAGAAAAACGTTCCGGGAGGGAGTGAGGTGGGAGAATGAAGTCACACAATCTACTGAATATTAGCACGCTGTGTCAGCCTGAAGAGGAAGAGGACCACCCATGGGGAGGACAAGTCAGCCTAACCTTTTCTTAAAGTTCTGGCTGCCTTTGAAATGCACCATTCTATAAAGCAGCTGCAGCAAAAAGTTTTAACCAGACTCAAGAGCAGGTGTAAACTTCATGCTATCCAGACTTCAGATGCATCCTGTCAGCTGTGTTTGTATATGTGGATCTAGAACACATGACATGCATTTGACTTGGTTAAACTTTGCTGGCGTAAGAGAGCTCAGACTTGCAAGGTCCTCCCGCATTTCAGCTGTGTTATTTCTTTCCTTAAGGGCTCTGGCAGGAAAGAATGGAATTTCATTACAGCTTAGATTGTGCGGAAATGGTTTCTGAATATAGCAATATTTTCTGAATTTACCTACTTCTTCAACATGGAGCCTCAGATACTTTGACACGAGTGCTTACAACATCTGGTATGATTTTTTTTTTTTTTCTTTTGTCTGACTTGACTTTTTAAAATCATTCCCTTCTCTAGGCAGAGTCTGAACCCTTTACATCATTATACCTTTGTGGCTGAGCCTCCCGCAGAGACTACAGGAATCTAAATCATCTTCAGATGGTTTGCCAAGAAGCTTTACATGATCTGGCTACACACTGGAGGGAGTATGGCTATAGCATAAGCACAGAGGGACATGCCTGTATTGCCATCACCTCTTACTCTCTCGCAGAGAGACTATTTGTTGCAATGATTTCTAAGAAACTCTAGTCAGGATCCCTTTTCTGTTGCCTGTGGGCTTTTCACCTGACTGGAACCAAAAGAAGCTGGGATAGCAACAGCACCCAGGATTCTTTACATCAGTTTTGTCCTTAAAAAAACCCCCAAAAACCACGAGTAATGATGGCATTGTTCTTCCTTGTGCACAAGGACAAATGAATTCAGCTTATTTGCACCTTCAGCTTCTTGTCAGTCCTTAAGAAAGTGTAGGGCAATGCTTGTGCTGCAGTAAAGAAAACTTGCAGGTGCAGCTGTGTTTTCCTTTCAAGGGTTTTGACTGTGAAACAACTCCTTTCTTTCTCTTACTCACAATGGGTGTGCTTTGTTCTTAGAAATAAATGTTGTCCAGTTTACAGAATAAGAATGTTATTTTCTTTTTTCCAGAGACTAGCTGTGAGGCCTGGTTCGATGACGTCAATAGCTCTGTCTTGAAAAGCTCTTCCGTTGCTGGAAGTGGTGGGATGGTGTCTTCTCACAGCTCCCCTCTGCTGTGGAGAGAGAGGGGCTGGAAAGGGGAAGGCATTCAAGAGGGATCAGTTTTTCCATTGATGGAAGTGCTTTGCTGTGTGACTGATAAAAGCCATATATATATATATATATATATATAAGCTCACAGTCTTTTTATTTGTGCAAGATGGCTCACTTTAAAATGATAAGCTCTGCACTTGTTTTCCATTCACTGAACAGTAAGTATATATAAGCTCCAGTCAGTAATTTTAGAAAGTAGGCAAGGCAGACAAAAAGAGAAAAATGTTTTTAGTGTGTTGTGTCCTGCATCAAAATTCTAGTGTGTGTGCATGCACGCATGTGTTTTACTGCTGAATTATCTGGATTATTACTTTATTTGAAAGTAGATGGGTTTTCATCCAAAGGTTTTGTCGTAGGGATAGTAAAGTAAGACACGGAAGAGCTCTTGCCAAAGTCATCTTGGTGAACAAGAGCTGGAGGTACTGCAATTAAACCAACTTCTTAATTCCATTATTTTTGTTTAAAAAAGATTATTATATATCTCAACTGCTATACTACGACTTTTTTTATTAAATAGAACTTTTGTAGCAACAAGTCATACAACTTGTACTAAGTAACATGAAATCTAACAGTAGTAATACTTGTATCAGTACCAAGGTTAAAAAAAAAGCAAAACTAAAAAATTACCAGTAGAAAATTGTGATCTGTTATGCCTCACCCTTTGAGCTATCTGTAAACTGTTTTTATTATAAAAATTTGTGTAGCCTGAATGGTAGGCTGACTAAGTTCACTCAAGAAAAATCAAAGGTAAAGATGGCTTCCTTGGGCTCAGGAAGTCAGTAAGTTTCAGGTTATCTGGAGGTTGGGAGAGTATTCAGGAGAAATATCACTGTATACTTGCTTTATTTATTTACTTTTCCAAGTCATTTTGTTCATTCTGAAAAAAGGGGGTGTTTGACTCAATGTTCCTTTGGTCTGTGCCTTTTTTTCTCATGAACTTGGATAGAGAAGTCAGGTAAATCAGCAAGGAGTTCTGGGTTTTTTGGCTACACCCTGAAGCTGTCTGCTTTTGCAAGTTTAACAGAAAATGTTATGACTCTGGAAGTAACAATAGAGCACTTTTATTATGGCATGTTGAAAAAAGTGGATGAATAAACACTTGTGTAGACTGTGTGTTCTTGTAAATATTTAGGGCCATATTTGAAGTGGAAAATACGATCTCAAATAATTGCTTGCCATAAATTTAGTCCTAATAAATCAGTGCTGAGTGACACATAATTCAAAACCAGAGCATGGGCTGCTCCTTGGCTTTTGCTGAGTAAAGATATCTGGATTTTTACCTCCTCTTTTTCTCACAAAAAACTTTTAATTTTTTCTTTATTTATTTATAACTACAACAGTTTTGCAGGGTTACTTGTCAGTAACAGTGCTACAGAAAAAAAGTGAAAAGCGAAACAGAATTGAATAATTTCTGTAGAAAAGCAGAAGAGTTTATTTCACCATTTTAAAAATAATCCTACACTTTTTTTTCACACCAAGCCTTTGGAAGACTTTTCACTTTCTGGCACCAGATGTGTGTTCAGAGCAACTGTGTTTTGTATTACCATCATGCACTGGAATATCCTGATGTTGAAGAATATTTTCCTTTTCCCATAGATGCCAGCCAAGGCATGCTGGCAGTAGAAGAACTATTATTATGTGAAAATTATCAGCTGTTGTGTGCCTCATAGATGCTATTCCTGTCTGATAATACCCTCTTTCTGTAAGTGTGTGCCTATTGAGGAATCATTCACATCCCTGATCCAGCTCAGAGAGCTCTACTAAGATTTGTGTGACTCCAGCTCCGTATTGACCCTGATAATGGCAAGAAAGATACCATTTGTATAATTAAGAGCGTGAATGGGATGGCATTAGGTGCAAGTGTCTGTCTTCTGGAAGTGGGAGGGTAAGGTAGCTTGCAAGCAATTGTGGAGGATGATTCAGATAAGGACCTACACTATACTAGATCTTGAAAAGCATGAAATAAAAGCCTACTACATCAGTTATGTTGCAATAATGGTATCCTAATATCCTTTCACGAAGATATTTGTTCAGATAATGCATGTATGCTTTCTCCCCTCTCTTTTTCCAACAGTTGGGTGATATTTTTCTATAAAAAGGCAAAAATACAGTACAAACTGGATAGGACTAAAATGATTATATGAAGTTACAGAACTGATCACCTATACAGAGAAATGCAAAACAATCACTCCTTTCACAGGAATGACTGAGCTGTTTCTGATAAGATGTTAAGTGATAATTAAATAAATCTAGATGAGAGAGAATCACAGAAGAAAGCCAGTGAGGCTGAGATGGTTTTTTTCCAGTAAGAAGGGAATAGAGAGGGAGAGGAGGTTTAGCCACCTCCAGCTGAAGATGAATGAAATGCACATTCTGCTGCCACAGTATAATTTAATTACTTGATTTGTTTACTTAGAGTGCTCCATAAAAGCATGCCATAAGAACTGCTGAGGTACAGATTTTTCTGTCCAAGTCTATTTTGAAAACAAAATGCCTTGGTTATACAGTATACCCATCTCTGTCCCTTAATATTATTCCTATTTAGATTTAATTTTGTCACATCCATTCCTGCTCAAATTTTTTTTTAAAAAGTGTCTATTTGTATGCTTTAAGCAAGCTGATGCTTCTAGTGCTAAACAGAGATGGTACAGCCTAACCCCCTAAATCGGAACATACAAAATTTATAGGTAATGATTGAATGAAGTAAAATACTTTTCTTTATTTGCTTCTTGATAGTTGTGGGCAAAGACCTACAGAAAAGCAATGAATGACATTCTCATGCCTGACTTCTGGAACAAAAAAGGATGAAATAATGGAATTCTGGTTTTGTTTCAGATCACTGGGGTCTTGCTACTGACCTCTTCTGAGCCTCACTCCCGTTTCCTGTGGGTTGCACCCTGTTCTAGGAGGCAAACTGAAGCTGTTTAGCAGAAAGGGTTATATAACTTAATATTTTTGGTGTCTCTGATTTATGTGAGAGACCCTGGAGTTAGCTGCAGTAGCTTAAGGACAGCTAAAGCCTTTGTGCTGACCTGAGAAAGGAGGCCTGTTTGCACTTATGGCTTGGTATTTTAATTGTTACAGCTCTGTGTTTTTAGAAGCCCGATGGGAAATATTGTAAGTTTTTTTCTTTTGTGTATTTCAGTAGTCATCCTTGCTGGTAAGCAAATTTCAAGCTTTATTTGATATGTTTAGTTGTATCAAATTTATCAAATTCAAAACCTTCTCATGAAAGAAAAGAGCAGGTCTGCATAAAAGAAGAGCATCAACATCTAGTGATTACTCAGTTCTGTATTCATTACTTCAAGGCTGATACAAAGTTATTTACTTTCTAAAGATTTTCAACTCTAAGAAAAAAGAAAGCATATTGTAGTGGTCTTGTAGCTGTCAGAGATTTGAAATTTCTGCATAACCGTGGTTATGGTTTCTGGTTGTGGTGGAAGCACTGATATGTTCAGTGGCTGCCTGTACATTAGTGCTTTTTTGTTAGCTTGGTTAGGTTGCTGTGTCCTTCCCGATGCTGTCTGCCTTCTCAGTTTGATGTGGAACCTGCTCAGTTTTCTGTCAGGAGCCAGCTGTGCTTGCACATGTTCTCTGTTATATTTAGGAAAGAGGAAGAAACCTGACACACTCTTGATCAGAAACGGTTGCTTGTAATGTTAATGACAGGAGTAGCCAAAACCAGTTTACTTTCAAGGTATTTTTTTCTGAAAAATCTGAATTATATTGACAAATTGCCCTTTTTTTCCCCAAGGAAACATAATTTTAAATTTTGTTGACTGTGACACAGTTATGCTTTTCTTGCTTTGATAAAGCCAAGGTTCTTTCCACAAACATGTTATAAATTGAAGAACGAGTTAGATCTTAACAGAATGGCATTATGGCTGGTTTCAGCTGGCTCAGGGGCTTTCAGATTTCAATGCCTGGAGTACAGCCACTCACGTTTTTCCCCTTCGTTCTCCATATGTATTTGGGCACTGCTTTGGGATGAAAGAACATGAAGAATAAACTCTCTCTGACATCTGCAAAAGGTAGTAGTTGTAACTCATGATAGAGGTCACTGGTGGGACAGGAGGTTTGTATTGTGTCCTCTTTTCCTGCTGCCAGTCATTTACTTTTTATAGGCTTTAAATTTTAAAATAAAAATGATTGCACATTATAAGCACTTCCTTTCATGAAGTATACAAATGTCATTTGAAACAAAGTAAACTAATCCTATGGCTGATTTAGATTAAACCTTCCACTGGAGTAGCTTTATGTTAGGACTTGATTCATTTTAATCACAGCTCTTAACTGCCATTTTAACTAATTTTCCTATTAACAAGATCCAAATGACAGCTCCCAGGCCAACCTTCAGAAAAGGCCTGAGATGAGCCTACTTACATGTGTTAACTTTAGAAGACCTGTTTCTCTTAAATGACCTAATTCTTGTAGGTATACCAATAGTGAAATAGTTTTCAGAAGAACTTGTAACTAAATTTCAAACAATGTGGGAGGTCCCCCTCCAGCCCAATATTCTATGACGGATTCTGTGAATATTCCCACAAACATACTGTCAAGTCTATTTTCTAAACTCATGCTCTTTTATTTCTTGTTGTAGTTAAACACACCTTTTGTTCATTCATAGTATTTATGTGGGGTCTCATGGGATGGAATTAATTTTCTTCCTGAAGCCTGTGTGGCGCTATGTTCTAGGTTAGTGACCAAAACTGTGCTGATATCACCAATATTTTTGCTATCAGTTATTCATGTGCAAAGCGAGAAGGCCTTCTCTGCTTCTCACTTTGTCCCCACACGGGGTAGGTTGAGGGTGGGCAAGAAGCTGGGAGGGGACAGCTGACTTGAACTGGCCAAAGAGCTATTCCACGTCATAGAACATCAAGCTCAGCAATGAAATTGGCAGCAGATAGCTCTCCCAAGGTAACCTTTGCTGCAGGACTGGCTGAGCATCGGGTCTGCTTGTGAGAGGTGGTGAGTGATTGCCTTTGCACCACTCAGGGTTTTTTTTGTTATGTTATGGCTTTCTTTTCTTTTTAAACTGCCTTTATCTTCACCCATGAATTTTTCTCATTTTGTTCCTCCAACTCTCTCACCATCTCACCAGAGTGAGTAATCAAACAACTGGCTGGGTGTTCAGCTGCTGGCTGGGGTCAACCCACCACTGTGTGTGTCAAAAGCTTCTGATTCTGTTTTTGTAAGGATGCTAGAATTTTGATGTTACATTGTAGCTTAAAATTTATAGATTTATGGTCTTTATACAGAGGGAGAAAGACCCCAAGTATAGAAATTAATGTAAGCCCTCTTTTCTTGTGCCAAATCTGAAATCCCTTGACATGGGAAATTTCTTTATGTGGGTAGACAGAAGTAGCGTCAGCTGCAAAAACAATGAAAGCTTTTGAACGAACTGGGGGTCTCCCCAGAAACTTCACTATGTTTAGGTGAAAACTGTTATTTGCCAACTGAAATATACATAAGGTACACTCTATTTCTTATTTAATGAATATACATACACACAAGCCAAGATTAATTCTGTCAGTCAGTTTGGATTTAGTGTAAAACAAACCGGGGCACCAAAACAGTCGTAGTGACTGTACATTCACATTATATGAAGTCAGTTCAAACACTTTCCAACTTGGGAACAAAGTAATCTTGAATGAGAAGTGTTTGAAATACTAGTACAAATTTGTTCTTCGTTCCTGATCTCTCTGCTGCAGTGTTCAGAGGAAAATGCAATTTACCAAGAAAAATGGGCCACTGTAGAGGTAAGCAAGTGCAGTAGCTTTTCCAAAGAATTCAGGTTAGAGCAGAACCTCCTGAACTGCAGTATGTATATCTTTAAATGTATTGAAGTGTGGCAAGTTAAGAGTGTCAGCTACTAATGCTGGCAGTTGATGTAAATGTTACTGCTGCTACTACTGGAAAAGTTTTATCAGCTACTGAATGTGTTTAAGACTACAAAATATGTTCATTGAAGACTGCTGGGCAAATTAAATGGGAAAGAGATCTGTGAGAACAAGAGACACTAAAACCAAAGACATAAAAGCTCACATTCCAGAAACATAAAACTAATTAGTGGGGCTTGGGCTGTATTTCTAAGTAACTTACAGGAGGGGTTCTTCAAAAAGTAAAAATTAAAGACAAAAAAATCTGTTGTAGCTGTCCCCAAAAAAAGAGTCAGAGGTGGTGGGCTTATTCTCTGTCAAACTTTTACTTTTTGCCGAAGAAAATTGATTTAATCAATGGAATAATTTCACCTGTGAAAAAGTGCATCAGACAAAGCTTCCCAGGCAGTGAAGCTGGATGTAACTGTTACAATTCAGGTTATTCATTGTGCAAACTTTTCTGCAGGCACACTATTCAGCTGGGATCAGACACCTGAAGCACATAAAAAATGAGCTAAAATAAAATACCTTTCTTTTCCACTGACTGGGAGAAGGAAGTTTCCAGATAGTTTTCCTCTTTTTCTTTTAAAATAGCTCCTGTTCTGCTAAAGATAAAGGAACTACAAGATATCTGTTAAAGTAACACAATTCTTTTTTCTTCTCTGGTAGAATCTACAGCTGTAGCTCAAAACCTTATATAACAGAAGGAGGGTGCTTTAGTATGGCAAAAGTTAGATTATATTAAGCATGAGGATACAAATTACTTGAATTTCACTGGGTTAGTAATGATACCAAGATGCTGCTTTTGTTCTCTTGCTCTCTCTTCTGTCTCTTTCTTATGCTGGTAATTTTTATAATAACCTGAGCCATATCAACTGTTGTCTGAGACTGTGATTTTTTACTTTTTATTTCTGCTATTATTTTGGTCCTTCTTTAAGCACAATGTTATTAATGTTTTTCTTCAATTACATTTAAGATTTTTCTTATTCAATGCAAAAAAAGTAAGAGAAAAATACTTGAGTGCAAATGCTTATACCCTCCACCAGAAGGAAATGTGCATTGCGCTGGTTATTGTGATTATAGAAGTAAAGTTTGCAGTTTTGGTGCTTAATAGATATTGTCTGGTATAGAGTCAATTTTGTAATTCTGAGATTTAATTCAACTTCCCATCAGAAGATTAGCTTGTTCAGGTTACATCCAATCTCATTTTTTTTCTCCCCGTCTCTGATTGCTCTTGGCTGTGTTCTACCCCTACCTGCTTTTAGGTAGGTCCTTTTAACCAGAGCGCTTAATGGTTGTGTGTCAGAGACCAACTGCACTAATTACGGTGGTAAAGCTGAAGAAGCAGCAGGACAGGAGTGAATGGGTGAGAACTTGTGAAGTCTGATAACTTAGCCAGATACCTTGCCACTGAAATTACTTGTTTAACTATCAGCTCTAGAAAGAGAGAAATTCTGAGAAAACTACTGAAGAAAACGTATTTAACAGAATTGAAGAAAAGAGAAGGAAAATCTGAGTAATTTGCAGATAGAATAGAGGTATACTCAGAAGATGTGAACATGGAAGATTTTTATAACTAAAAGCAGGAAATATGTGTGTTGTTATGGTTTAGCTCAAGGAATTAGGAAAATCTTACAACAGTCTTTAAATGTGCCACATTTGCAGGTCTGAGGTACTAGTAGAACAAGAGCTCTCTTTATATGGTACCTACGTTCACATCTGCTTACACATTGTATGTATGAAACCTTTAATGTGCTATGTTGGGTCTCCTGACACACCTAATGTTGTTTGTTAAAAAGGATTACTCATTCTTACTGCATAGGCCTCAGTTATTTGTCCATGGACAAAAATGTCTGAATTTATTCTATGCTGGTGTATAAATGGATATTAACATACTAAGATCAAGATTGTGGTAAAATAAAGTAGATTTTTTTATGTATTAAAAGGGTTTTCATCTTATCTATTTTTTTTCCAGTTTAGGACACACATCCTGGAACACAGAGGAATTTTTAAAGTTGAGCAATTGGAACAGAAAGCTCACTTGACAAATGTATGTAATCTTAAAAAATATTGTCTTTTAGTTTCAGAAGCAAAACCCAGCTCACCTGATAAGAAAAATTGCTGGATTTTCCTGATAACAGTGTTTTGTCCCTAGAACTTCTCATACAAAAGGTTAGAAGTGTGCAAAAATCCATACCATGAAGCATATGTGACGTAACACAAATCACTTCCTCAGATTTCAGAACAAGGTTTCCTGGCACTTGTAGGTGATTTAGTACCATGCATACTCTTTTGTATTTTTTTCTGCTAGATAGACTCAGTAGAATAGGGCTTGATCTAAGTAATCAAAAAGACTTAACTGCATATAACCCTATTACAGTATACCCATACAACATTGTGATCATATTTAAAGGAAAATTGATACTTCCCAAGGTTTAGAAATATGCCTTTTGCCCACCTCACATATTTTCTTAAGTCAGATGCAGCCTCTCATTACGTTTAAGTGGATGCACAGTGTTTTATAGACCATCCCCAGGTTCTGCTCTGCAGGTGTCATAGTGCAATGGTGAGGACAGTAGGGCTTCATTTTCGTTTGTGTTGCCTTGCTGACGGATTAGCCAGAGCTTGTCATGGGTTATGTGCCAAGTGATGTCCTTTGAATCTGATTCCAAAGAAAACAGGAGGCTGTCCAGTTGATGAAAGCTTTGAAGGGATTCTTTCTGGTTGTTAGAAATAATAAATGACTGTAACTCAGGTATAAAAATATACTAACTGCTGTGTGTAGTGTAATTTAAATTTTGTGTGGATCGTATGGAATAGTTAGATATATAATACGTTGATTTCATTAAAAAATTTTCTCCAACACCATTAACAAAAATATTCTTAATATGAAAATATTCTATGCAGGTACTTGAGGAGGAAGGTATTTTTCAGAACTGTATGAAGGAGGTAGCTAAGGAAGCTGTTATCATCAGGTGTTCTTTGTCAGCTTTTGATCTTGAATGACCAGAGGTTTATAGCCGCTTGCCTTTACCCACCGCTTGGCTTTTCCTTAATGGTACTCCAGAAGTCAAAGCTGACCCTTCAAAGTGAAGTCCTGGCAGGAGACAGGGACAAAAAAGCTTTGAAAGCATTGGCTTATCTAAGCCAAATAGAAGTGGTATATGATCCCTTTTTTTTCTTTTTTTCCCCCCCTCTGCTGGGTCATCAGACAAGTGAGTTTTGCAGCTTTTGGAAGTACATTGTATATTTATGTATGGTACTGCCTTGCAGCCTCTTACTGGCCAAAATAGACAGCATAAGCAGTTTGCAAAAGGAAGCCAACGTGATTTGGATCTGGGAGTGTAAAGATGATTTAATGACAGTTGGTTTCCCTTCTGAAAATGCTGGTAGACTATTTTAGAAATTTACATGACGAAGTGGTAAAACACCACAGCTATGTGAGTTATATGAGCTTGGAGAAGCTGCTGCCTTTATGACTCCAACTGATAAAAATTACCACTTCTTTCTCCCAATGTTCTGGACATAATTCTTTATTCACAATCAAACATGAGTTTGCAAATTTCAGTTTAGGAGCAGAGCAATTGCAGGCAAGCTGAGAGAAAATAGTCTTGACTATGTGTGAGCCTTCTTAACAGGAAGGGGTACAGATGCCTTACCTCCGAAAGCAGCTACAGGTAGGTTAATGCTTAGATAAATGAGTAAATAATAAGAGGTGATAGATGAGGAGGTTTGTAGTGGGCACTGTATTTTTTTTTAGCAAGCCCCTGGTGTTTTTATTTGGCAATGAGAATACTCAGAACGGAAATAGAAATATTTATCCCTTCAACTAGAAGTGAACGTGAAAGTGCGACTTTCAGCAACTACATAAAGACAGCACTAATGTTTCATTTTCTCCAATACATTTCTTTTTGGTATAATTCTATCAAATTCCTAAGTGGATAGTTGTAGCTAAATGTAGTCTTGCTACTGTCCAATGAGCTTCAGGTACTTTTTTATATCCTTATGAAAATTTTGACTAATACGATGAAAAGAACAGAGAATTTGAAGCTGTGTTTTATAAGTTGAATCAATATTATGTTTTAAATTGCCTTCAGCCAGTGAAACATTCCTGTGCTAATGTTTGTAACATTGGCTGCGATGGGGGTTTCTCTTTAGAATATCTAAGTAGAGTGTAAATTACTAAAATGGTATCTTTTCTGGATGAACTTTTACGACTATGTATATCATTAAAAGTTTATTTCTAAATTAATATAATTTCATGTTTTCAGATTATTTGTAATTTTTTTGACCATTGACATTACATTGCAGTGGAGTTTTCAATTCAATGCTGCAATTAATTTTCAGCATTAATCTGCCTCTCTTGTAATTAAACTATACTCAAAAAATGAAACACTTGAAACCATTTAAGAAAGGAACTTGCTTGAAATACTTGATGAATGTGAATGTGGTCCAATTTGGCAACCACAACTAAATAAAGAAACAGGCTTGTAGCTCTGCTCCCCCCTCTTCTCCATTAACTGTGACTAAGAGGGAGTGTTTTCTTCTTCACAATAAGAGGAAATCTCATTTGTTACATGGCAACTTTTAATGTTATCTCTGTAAGCACTGTTTTAAGACAAATTACAATACCAAACACTGATTTAATGGAAAAAACATGTATTGAACATGGGAAAAATGTATAGTTTGGTCCTATGAAAATCTGTCAAGGGTTGGTTTTTTTTTAGGTAACACATTCTATATTAAAAATAAAAAACTTGAAAAAATCGTTTTCTTTCATGTTCTCAAAGTGTTTTCAACAGATGCTCTGTGTTTCATCTTGTAAGAGATACTTTAAAGCCATCTGTGGTGTTGCAAAGGTTGAGGATAGTGATAGAAAATTAAAGCCTAATTTTAAGTTTTGGAAGAGTATCTTGGAACTAGGCCTGTTGTATTTATTGGTAATCCAAGAACAGTTTGCCACTGATTTTTATAAGTCTTGAACGGAAGTGTAAGTCTCCAGTCAACACACCCAAAATCACAGTTTATTAACTATGGTCGTTTAAGGAAAATTTAAAGACATAAAGTTTCTTAATATCAGTAGTGTATATATATTTCATATTAATCATTCATTATGAAAAATCATATTGAATGATACGGAAAATAGGTGTCAATACAGAATCTTGCTCTTGTAGATCACGTGTAATAATTATTTTAATCTGAATTTCTGATCCCATATAAACTTGTGGAAATATTTGGATAGTCTTTTGTAACACATATTTTTACTTAGATTAATGTTAACTTCATTCTTAGCTCTTTTTGAGCTTTACTCTGTTCTTCCAATGGCATTTAGCCTGTGCATATGTCTGGTTCTATTTCTGAAGTATGAGGGGTCTTATTCTTTCAACAACATAGGGGTTTATAAAGATAAATATTACCCTCTTCTATTTTCTATAGGATTCAAATGCTGTTTTCAGTTTCTTTTTGACTTTGTAAATTGGTTTTTGATATATTCTGTAAGATATATGGACACTTAGGAGTTTTCACTAGAAGAAAGTAAAACAAAGGGAAGAAAATATCTTTAGACAATAGAAACTGAAGTAAAAGAAAACTGTAATTTAAATGCAGTATGGAGCAGTTGTGTGAACATGATCCAGAAGTTATTTCATGCTCCACTGTGTATTTTTTTTTCCTGTATGTACTTAGTTTTCTTTTCTGGGTATATTTTACTTTGAATTTTCTTGCTTTGTAGTACAAGATTTGGAAGTAATTTCACATCCATATAATGTTTTTTATTTCTCTTGCAATTGCATTTTGTTGATGTACACTGTTAAACTTTGCATTCCTCCAGAAAAGAATCTGTGTTGATTCTTTTAAATAATAGGGGAGTTGCTGTATTGTTTTAATGCTGTTTAAATTTGCAGTCAGTAATTAATAGAAGTAAAATAAATCATTTGGTTTGAATTTTTTTTTGTCAGTGAAATATTGTTTCACAGAAGACATTAAAATAAATGGAAGTATAATAAAAGTAATGTCTTGAACCTTGTCTGATCAGAGGGAAAGGGAGCTCATCTATAGCAGCAGAAGTCTATATAGAGAAAAGATGCTTTGATACTTTTCTTTTCTTTTTCTTGACTACATTCTCCAGAAGGTAACAGAAGATATATGTAAATACTGCCAGACTTAGAGGCCCTCTCAGAAAATTGTATGGTCCTATGGAGTTTGTGTTAGAAATGGTGCAAATCGACACATGATACAAACAACTAGGAAAAGAATCTGAGAAATTAACTTCCAGGGCTGAACCCAAATAAATTTTACAGCAGTGAAATAGATTTATTGATTTGGTGAGCAGTAAAACTTGTTTTTCTGCTTCCTGCAACTGAGTCAGAAGCAGTCTTTATTTTTAATTTTCAAAGCAATTTTTTCTGTAACAGAAATCACAGAAAGACATAGAAATTAGGCCTTCAAAGCATGTCAACAGTTTGTGTTCTCTTACCCCAAAGTATCATTTATATATCTTCCCTGAAGAATATTTAAGATCCATCTGGGAACAGAATTCCAGCATCCCTAGACAGCTTGTTCTAGTGTTTTGCTGTTACACTTCTAGAAACCACCTTTTTGAAACAGAAATCTTGTTGACTTATCTCTTCTTTACAATCTTCTGAAAAACGATATTGCAATTTATTTGTCCACCCTAGGATCATCCAAATTTTGTATAAAAATCTCAAAGACATTTGCTTTGGTGTATTTGAAGAACGTTATGTTGGCTGAACACTGCTGCTCGTTTCAGCTCGTTTCCATGACTTTTAGATCTTTCAGTCTTGGTTTACAGTGATTTCACTCTCCTCCTTCTTGCTGCTAGTGAGAAGAACACAGCCTAAAATGATGCAAATCCATAAAACCACAAGATTGGCTGTTGCTGTTCATTGTTCAACACAAGTGAAATATTTTTAAAACATTAATTAATACAGACAGTCTAGAAGAAGAGTGATTTTTTTCAAACAAAAGCTTATTGGTATCAGCAGTGTTGGGAGCAGAAAAGTGGTTTGCTCTCTATGGCACTACGTTTTCCACCTAGCCACGATAGCAATGATTGGTAAGACTGGTAGGGCTTCAGATAGAATAATGTCTGTGGATTTAAGCAATAAGGAGTATTATGAGATCAGGACCCTGGAAAACAGGCTACTGGTCTAAAGGATGAGATCCTTTAAAGGTCTTAATATTCTTAGCTAAGGATCTGTTTTCCAAAGGGGAAAAGTAGTCAAAATTTATTGTTTGGATAAAATAGTAGAAAAAACTTTTTTTGCCCTGTATTCTCCTTTTACATCGACAGACAGGTGGACATAAAGGTATCTTGTGTTCTTTGTAGTAAGATTTTCCATAACTTCATTTCACAGTTTTATTAGTAAAATTTCAGAAAACCATGTCACTGACACTTGTTTTTGCAGGTTGTTATCTCCTTGTCACAGTCGCGTTCAGCCCTTGATCTTGAAATATTTATTCAATTAGATCTCCTAGATTATACCTAAATTGAATAGTTTTTTGCTGTTTTTTGAAATAGGTATGTTTTATAATTATTAGTTAACTATATTATAGCCCTGTAAAATGCAATTTTTGTTTAACTAGCTTTATTTTTAACCTCTAAAAATAGTCTGAACTAAAATCCTCTTCCTGTTTTTTGTAAAATAAAATGCCTAATATATGCTAAATTAGAGGTTTTCAGAAACTGTGATTTCCATGGTAATTGTATTTTCATTAATAAATAAGTGATTAGAAAGCAAATTTACAGGGTAGGAAAAGAATCTGTGGGTTTATGAAAAGCAAAAATTATTGCCTGGATTTAATGAGTGAGAACCACGACATGTTTTTGTGCAGTAATTGCAACTTGTTTTATCAAATAACATGATGCGTAAATGAAAGTCTTTTTATTGAATATTATGCCAAAACAAACTAAGTTGAAGAGCATGTCTATTCCCCTTCAGATTTATTTAATCTGATATTGAGATAAAAATTTTTGAATTAAGGCCAGAAAGACAGTAAAGATAATCAAATCACCACACCTGAAACATCTACATTCCTCTATTGGAGAGAAACTCTCATTTTACTGATTAAATAATTTTAATCTCTTCTAATGTTTCATTCACACTGTGTCTTTGATTAGGATGTAACTGCACTATTAAATGCTTTGGCAGTATCCTACTTAAATGATGACTTGGACAGCCATAAAGATCAAAACACAGGAAGAGCTAAGTCTTATTTCTAGTTCATCTCACTACAGTAGTTGTTTCCTTAAATATTTAATCCAGTAATTAGTTTTGTTTTATGCACAAGATGATTGTAATCAGCCATCTTTGCAGGTTATGAAGCAGTAGGTATGTTTTGATATTCAGCTAGTTAGCTCTTTCTCAGTCAGATAACAGACCAAAAACTTTATTAATGTAGTAGTAAAAAACCAATTTACATGATGCTATATTGCTCTTCGAAAATTTCAGAAGCATATACAATGATACTAGAGACACTGTGTGTAAAATGTAAGATTGGTTTTTATATCATACCCAGAAAGACACTGCTATCCTCTTCCAAAATATGATAAAGGCAGATGTTTTTTGAGACACAGAAAGATTAATCTTCTATCATTTTGCACTGTTGAAGCTGTATGGATTTCTAGGACAGTTTGTTTTTTTCAAATGATGAAAAAACCTAGAATGTTCAAAGTACAGTTTCCATTAGGTGATAAATATGAGGCTTTAATTTGAAATTTTAACTTCAGAAACTGGATCTGAATTTAGCAGCTCCAGAACAGCAACTTAAACTTGCCCCCAAGTACAAAAATTGAGCTAGTATGTTACTAGATTAAAAGTGTTTGGGTGCTTCTTTCAGGAATTCAAGAATTGTGTAATGTAAAATCATTGTAGCAATTACAGCTGGGGTTTTTTTTGACAGCCTGAAATTGAACTGGAGCTTGTAAAGACAAAGATTTATATCTTCAGTATCTGAGAACTAACCTTTCTGTATGAAATAAGCTGCTATTCAGGCTAAGAAGTGCTGCTTGAAGGATGGTTGTTTTTGTCAGGACATCAGGATACTCATGTTCATCTACCTAGCACTGAAATGTACCAATGTCTTGCACTTGAGCAGATGATGAAAATCACCTTCCTCTCTTTTACATCCAAGCAGGAGTTTGGAAACCATAATACTGTAGAGTTTAAATTTGATGGTGGGGAGAGTTGAGTTTGTTAAATCTTCTCTACTGAACCTGTGTAGCAAATGACCAAAATAATTGTGAAGAGAAGAGTAAAATCCCTAGCCAAGGTTAAATTGTTCAATTAATTTGATTTGCTTCTGACCTTAACCTTTTCAAATAACTATTTTTTTGTAAGAGACAGGAATCTGTTTAATAAAGTGAAAATTTCATGAGTTTTCTGAGGAATTTCATTCTCTATTATGCAGGAATAGGTGGCAACTTTATTCATCCTGGAGAGAAACTAAATGTTGTTTTACAAAGAAGTTGCAACCAACTCACCATTAGCAAAAAGAAGGGGTGATATTTGGGCGGATGCATATTACAAGCCCATGTTGTCTCTAGTTACCAAGAAAATAATTTTGAGAAACTTTTGAAGCATAACATCATGTTGCAAAGAACCTGGCTCTTCAGCCTGCTTCTTAAAATCACCATGAATATTCTGGCTTTTGAGGCAGTTAGTAATAAAGCCAGAAACACAAATTACTGCAGGGAACCTTTTTTATCAACACTCATCCCTAAAGCTTCATCTTAAAGTAGTTGGTTTTCTTCTCTACGTGGACGCCTCACAACCCTGACAGTATGGGAATCTGATCTTAAATCAGACCAATTAATAATTTTTAGACTGTCATAAGCATATTAAGTATTGCCAAATTCACATAAATTAAAATATTATTATTTAAGAATTGCATTTTTATAAGTCTCTCTCTCACACACACGCTCATACAAATGTTCTCTGTTGTATTTTGATTAGATGAAATGTCACTTGTAGACATTCCAACACAGTTTATGTGAAACATTGGTCTATACCCTTAAAACAATATTTGAATATTCAACAAGTCTCTGGCTGATATAGCATTTGAAATCATTGACACGTTTTCCTGCTTCCAAAGTTTACACAGTGTTGTTTCACTTTGTATCTCTAAAGAATCAAACAATAATGAATATTTAAAAATGTTTTAAAACAGTTTTTAGAGTTTGAAAGGAAACATGAAGAGAAGGCTAATTAGTATGAAGAACTGTAAATCATACAACACTTTATTTGTTTAGGTAGGCAAGTAGAGTTACGTGATAGGGTGGAGGCAGGATATCCTAATCATCATAAATTTTTCCTCTGTAATTACGAGCTCTAATCAAGATTTTGTGTGCAATTTTTTTTCCCTTGTGGAAGCAACCACCTAAGCTGTTGGTACTCTTTATGCTGTCTAAAATCTTATAATTTGTACTGTACTGTTAAGGTCTAGCTAGATTGAAGAGGAGTATCTGAATTAAAGTACATAGACTTTTTTCTTAGATTTAGTAGTTTGAATCATGATGAAATGAAAAAGGCTTTCTCTGGTTTTTTCCAACTCTTGGTCTAATTAGTCCTAACTGCATACAGAAATCTGGGTCTTGGCTGTCTGCTCCAAAACGTGCATTATAACTATGCTGCTCGTTTTGTGACCTCAACTCAAATAGACTTCTGGCATGCTTCATGGCTGCCTGTGACATTAAACCCTTATTTATGGGATAGAGGGTCTAGAATTCCTCCTAGGTTTCTATGCTCATGGATGAGAAAGCTGGCTGAAATTAACTGGAGCTTCCTCTCAATTGTGAAGTGCAGTGCAGAGAATGGCAAAAGTGCTCAGAAATGTCTATGGAGCTGAAGATCTCTCCACTCCCCAGATTAGCATGGAGACACTCAGAATCTGTGTCCTGTTTCCTGGACACTGTGTAGTTGGCAGTGCCTCAGCCACAAAGCAGGGACTTGTTTCAACAGAGAGCAACGCCTGCCTGCATGAATACCTTAATATTTTGTCGCTCTGGGTATCCTTTATGCAGAGATTAGTAATATCTGAGCGATAGTGCTGTATTGTATTGGTATTGTCTTCTGTTGCCCAGCTGCCGCTAGCATCTGCATTTGGAGAGAGCAGCAGAAATTGTGAATGGACTAGAGCAGAGTAGAGAATTGCTCACAAATGGAGACAGAGACTGAATGTTCCTGAATGCAGGGGCCCTGAAACTGATAAATGTGGGATTGAAGTTTCCAAACTGGAAAAATATAATTCTGTGTTAATAGCAGAATGAATTAACAGTAATAGTACAATTTTTTTCCTTGTCCTAGTGGCCTTTCAAAGTAAGAAGGTTAATTAGCTGAGCTAGTTAGCTAATTAACTTAGCTAAACTTAGGAAATCTCTGAGTAGCCCTGAAAAGATGAATGGAGATAATTGTTAATACACTGCATTCTCAGAACGCAGAAAGAATTTTTCTTTCCAAAGCAGTGAAGTAAAAATATTGATCCAACACAGCTTTTAAGGCAAACTTGTGGAGACAATTTTAAACCCCAAATTTTTATGCAAGTTTTTCATTTGTACGTGACAAATGCTTGTCATCTACAACAGCAATCAAACACCACTTCCTTGGTAGCTTAGATATCTATTTAGATACCTAACTTTTTTGTTTTTAGGACTCAATACTGAGATCCTTACCAGTGCTTAAGAATAATATTATGAAACTGAGCAAGGACTTGGACGGAGAGTTATTTTCTGAAAATGTTTTGTCTCAATACATTAGCTTTGGTATTCCCTCTCATCCTCCTTTGAAAACTGCAGTCTTTTTCTTAATGTAATGTGTTGGGTGGTTTTTTCTCCTCTTTTAGTTTGGTTACTCTTTTTCCATGTTGTCCCTTACCCAAGCTCATCTCTAACATTGCTGCTGAAGTTCTGAGTAAACTGGAAATTATTGAAGAATTACTTTGTGAAGTTCATTCAGTAACTATCATGCCATTGGCAGCAAAGTAATGGTGGGGGCAGCTGGAAGGGGGAGCAGGCAGAGCTCATCAGTCTGTTCTAGAAAGGTTCCAGCAATGGTCTGAATAATTTCGTGCCTCATGTTTTCAGTAGAGAAACCTCATTTTATTTGAGAACACCACTGGTGCTTCTCAGTTGGCAGAGTCAGTTACTGTGCATTTGTCTTGTGGCTTTCTATAGAAGAAAGACTTTCTGGTTCAGTCACTTCTTTTAGTAAAGAAGCTGCAAAACTATAGGGTTGGCAGAAGGATAAATCATGTTTGAATGTTCAGATGAATCCTTGCAGATGTTTTCATACATTAATCATTTGAAAATTTTTTTAACTTTGATTCTTTTTCCACTCGAGCTTGTTTCTACAGAAATTAAGTTTTGGTTTTTTTTTTTTTTTTAACAATATTTGTGAGAAAAACTACTAATTTTCACAGAAATGTTACACATTTGTCTAAAAGAAAGACATTGTCCCACACAACCCCACTCCTAATATTTTCTATAAGACATATGTATATTTTACATAACTATATATATTCTGACTTGATGTTTATGTTTTACAGCCAGCTGTGAGTTGGCATTTATCAAGGCTGAATGTATTACATAAAATACGAAAGCAATAAGTTTCTATAAAGTTTCAGTATAAATCAGGTTTATTTTTTAAGTAACCATTTAATCACAACCAGCTGTGTCTCCTAATGCCTGATCAGACAGAGACTAATAGATGAAAGCTAAAACTTGAATATAATCAAATATGAATGTACAGAAAAATCAAACACTCTAAAAGAGTGCGTGTATGTTTGCAAGGATATGTCAGATTACAATAAGACTCAGTCTTCAAAATTTTTCTAGGGAAAATAAATATTTAATCAGTTACAGCTCCAAAATGGCATGTAATTTATTGTTTTCCTAGGTCAACAAAGAACAATAGTCAACCGTGTATAAATGAAAATAAAAGGATATTAATAAAACAATTATGAAATGACAGATCCCAAGGAAAGCAATGAATTTTGGGGGGAAAAAAAATCTGGAAATTGCTTAGAACAGAAATACCTATATGTAATGTCAACAAAGTGTTGATTTGGACTTCACTTGTTTATTCAACAGAAATGAAGTTATGAGTTCAGATTGGTGCATTATAGTCTACCTAACTTAATTTTGCTCTAAAAAAGTTGGGCTTTTTGTTATTTAGTGGACCTTTATCCATGCTTTCTCTCTACACTGTTTGTACACCCTGTCTGAAATTGCTATATTATACATACACTGTATGCAATATTTTTTACATGCAATACATAGTATTGTGTACTTAGGCCTATATGGATATTTATGTGGTGTAAAACTGACAAATTTCTAATTCTACTGTTGCTATTTTCTTATCTTGTACGTTTTCGTAGAATATGTAGTAGCCAATAAAGTGATGTTAAGTACAGTAACTAATTTCTAATTTTAGTTCAGATTCACCTTGGTCTCCTTTACTTCATTAGGGTCTTTCACTGTAACACCTTCAATATACTGAAGTAGCTGATGATGTTTGATTTCTCCGGTTACTTTGGTTTTACAAATGCAAAAGCAAACCAGAAGTTTTATTAAAACAGTCAAAATTCATTGAATATATGTAATTACAGGCATATAATAAATGCTTGTGTAGTACATATTACCATATGTATATTAACACATATATAAATACTCTTTACATGTATTCTGTGTATTCTACAATATTTTTTACCCCATCTCAAATATACATAAAATCTATGCTGTGCTGGTATCTCTGACTTGCTAGATAGACAAATTCTTAGTCATGTTTTGCTCTGTTTTTTTTTTTTTTTTTTTTTTTTTTTTTTTTTTTTTTTTTTTGGTTTTTTTTTTTTTTTGTTTATCTTCTCTCCACTTTTCTTATCATAAGGAAAAAGCCCACACCAAAATACTGTTGCTGTAGAACATTTTGATATTGTTAGAAACCCTTGATTACACTTGACTGGCTTATGATCTTTTCTTGAAGCACATAGATGTCTAACTCACATGCCAAGTATTCTTTGATTAGTATGTATGCAGATAACTAAATGCCCTTCATCCTGGGTTTTTATAAGTGATTTGTTGAACAGTTTGTATTTTTCCTGACAATTTTGGAGCAATATTGGAGCAGCTTCTTAAAGTCAGCTGTCACTGAAGTTAGATAAGCTAATCTGGTCACATTATGGCTCCTGAAACAATGAGAAAGTAAGAGTTTTGTGGGGTTTGGGGGTTGGTTGGTTGGTTTTGGATGGATTCTTTGTTGTTTTGTTTTTGTTTGGTCAGGCGTTTTGTGTGTTGTTGCACGGGGTGGGGCAGGGGAGGGTTTTGATCGGGTTTTTCAAGGCTGTGTTTCTGAACGAGACAGTTTCAGAGAATACTGCATTGGTTAACTGATGGTATTAAGCATAATTCTAAGGAAAACTAAGACTTAGTACCTAAATTGGCTGAGATCTCCTTTCATTTCCTTTGTATCCCTCTAGACCTCTACCCTCAGGAACTGAGCTGTGGATTTTACTTTTAAGAGTAGAAGGAAACGGGATGTCATATTCTCTTGTCCTCCGTGGCTGAAGGGAGTTCACCTGCAAATTGTTTGGTCTGAAATTTCAAGTCCTGCTGCAGGGCATTTTAAAGTAGAGAAAGAGCACTGTATACTGAGTGCCTTCCTTCCATGGCTTCCTGAGAGCCTTCATTAGCAGCCTTGTAAAATCCTGTGTTTTATCAGATTTCATTTATCTGCATTAAGGATGACCCCATCATATTTGCCCATTGTCTGCTTGCTCATACATTAACCCACGGCTGTCAAACAAGTAATAGGTGGAGGTCCAGTGGGCTGGTACTTCCTGATCGCTTCCAGATGTACTGATAAAAGACTCTGTGTGGATGTCTCTCAGGGTTTGAGGGGCTGCCAGGCTAAAGCTGAAGGGCTGGTTTTCTTCCTCATATCTTAAACAGATGTACACATGTATGTCCATATCAACAGTCTCAAAGCAAAACTTCCAAATGCAAGCTTGTTTCGATGCACAATTTCAGTCAGCATTTCTTCTTCTTTCTTGAGTCTGAACAAAAGGTCGTACTTATGTCCTCTTATATTTTTATGAAACATCAGAGACAAGAAAAGTACTTCTGATAGACGAAAGCACTGCTTGCTATTCTTATGCATATCCTCATGGCCGAGCAAGAAAAGTAAATTGAGCACCACCTATTCTGTTCAACTAATGTTTTTTCTTTGATAATAATATTATAATAATTATAAAGCATTACAATGCTGAAATATTGTTTCAGAAAATTTTTCAGCAGAGATGATTAAAAAATTATTTAATGGACAAAACCTGCTATTAATTAGAGAAGTTACAGAACATTCTGAGTTACAAGGGACCCAGAAGGACCATTGAATCCAGCTCTTAAGTGAATGGCCCTTATAGGGATTGAACCGGCACAGAGGCATCTGAATGATAATAGGAAAAAAATCATGCTTTTGTATATATTGACTTGATTCAAATACTCAAGGAATTTAAAAGCTCTGTATTCAGGAAATACATTGATTTTTACCTTGAAATTGGATATAGTTAGTATATCTGTCTAATTAGTTGCACCATAGTAGAAAATAATTTTAAAATAATCTTGACTCTGGAATATTGTATTGGAACTTGGCAGCTATCTCTGGCTATTGTGACATTTGAATTGTGCTGCTCAATCCCCATAAGGGTGTTAACCAACTTCATCCATAAATAAATTGAGAAATTATAGGTAATGATAAATGCACACTACTGGCTCTATATATCTGTAAAATTTCTATGGAGTTTGAAAGTCTATTGTCAAATTCTTTTTCTGGGAGTTAGAGGGTGGGGTGTTTAGTGCTTCAAAAATAAATAAATAAGAAAGGAAATGGGTGTGGTGTTCCTCCATCAATTGCAAGCCAAGGTTGGCAGGTTGAGACGTTTCTACACTTGGATGTTTGCAATGGATTGACTAGATGAATATAGTTTTGGGGAAATACTAAATACTTCATGCCTGACTGGAAATTTTCCCCTAAGATTTTGATCTTGCAGGGTGTAGTGTGCCTTCTACTTAAATACATGTGTATCAGTGGTAATAACACTTGGGACAGTCTCTCATTAAATTCTGCATTTAACCGTAGAAAGAAGCGAATTTCTGTTAACCTTTTCACAGCACACCCACGACCAGATATTTACACTTTTGAAAAAAGTACATGAATCAAGAAACTCAAGGGTTACTTGATGCAAAGTGATGCTTTCCATTACTGATGCTTATTACAGCAATGAAGACATTCTACCCAACTCTAGCCTGGAATGTCAATGTTGTTTCAATCTCCATGTGAAATGGAGAGATTCTGTTTGGCTCGTTTGGGAGTCTGGTGCTGAAACTCATTTTAAGAAGAGATAAAGCAAATGATGGCTCAGTAGATAAATAGGCCAGGCTGACAGGGAGAAGATGGGTGGTTAGACAGAGATCAGAAGTAGGGGTATAGTCTCAACTTAGAATTGAGAAAAATTGTCATAGAAAAAAGAAGGTTTTATGGATCATAAAGCTATATATAAATTATAAAATCTTTTAAGCAAAAATTTTTTCAAAGACTGGTTTAAGTTTTTTTCATCCTGTTACTTCCTTCTGAGTTTCAGAAAATATTTTAAAAAGCAGTTTTTTTCCTTACAGCTGAAATATCAAATGCACTTAGGAATGCAAATTGAGCTTGCGTATTAGTAGTGTTCAGCAAGAAATTGAACTTTGTGAAAAAATATCCATTGATTTTGTGGGATTAGAATTAATGAAAAGTGCTCTGCAAGATTTTCAGAAGTATTCTTCCTACATTTTCTGCAGTAGGAGTATGAATCAAAGATGTATTTCCACTTTTTAAAATATTTTTTTTCTGATAATTTTTTAAAATGACAGTGTGTGTGAGTCTACTTGACAGATAAGTATGCAGGTATCGTCTGAAACGAAACCTGTGGTAGTTTATCAGAGTAGAAGGAAACAGCAAAAAACTTCCTTGATTGTTGAATGTTCTAGATCCTCTTTGTAAAAATGTGTTTCACCAAATATTAATCAGCTTTCATCCATTTTGTGACTTATGAAAAGTGATGAAAAATAGCTGGACCCATTCTTTCAATCAAGTATCGATATTTTCTTGAGGGGAAAATTAAACAGCAAACGTCCTTAAATAAGTCCAGGCAGTTACTGATAAATATCAAATATTGCTTAATAACTAGACTTAATTAAATGGCAAAAAGAATTAAATATTTAGAACAAAATTATATCTATTTATATTTGCAAAGGCATTTAATTTGTAGTGGTCATTTTCCTGTCTCCTTATGGCATCTGACAGAAGAACTAGATTCTGTAGAATGTAGAACTATCTAAAAAGTGTTGCTCTTTAACATTTTGTATGGAGAATTTTAAGCAAATTATGTAACTGTTTTAAAGGAAGAGAGTAAAATACAAAATGCAAATGTTTCTTTTTATTTATTCTTGGGATAAAATAGTAGTCTTTTGCATTTTGAAATGTCCATTTCCAATTTAGAAGTCAACTAATGTTAAAAATAAAGGGAAAAAAGGGGGAAAAATTAAATTAAAACAAAAATTGCATTGAAATATTACATCTTGATTTAAGCTAAATATTTCAGGTAGATTAGAATACATTTCTCCTCCCGGTTCCTCTCCTCCCAGTCAGCATTTTTAGAGCTGGAAGGTGTTTTCTTGCTCGTGCCAATCTTACTAGCCAGAAACAGCTCCCTCCACGATTTTCACAGTTTTGGTACAGAAGGAAAGGCTGTAACACAGTTCCATTCATTCTTCTTTGAGACATTGCAGAAGATGGTTTGTAGGCAGTTACTTTTTGCCTTTCAAAAGCCATAGCCTCTGAAATACCCAGAACAACAGACATAATTTGTTTCATTGGGTTTTTTTGTTTACTTTTCATCTGCTTTCAAAAAATATTCTCTTTTCAACTACTGCAGTAGATCTATGGGTGGGTATGGGCTGATATTACTGTAGGTTGTCATTAGTATTTCTGAAGTCTGTTTTGTTTTATTTCTTCTTCAGCTGGAACTGTTGCCTTCCTTTACATTTGGCTGATTACAAGCCATGGACTAAGGCCCTCTCAGTTGCAACCCAGATGGGTTTGGCAAGGCAGAATCTTTTGAGAAAATGGCATAATCTGTATATTCTCCCTCAGCTGAGAGTCTTCCTGCAAGCTGGTCAAATTTTCTTGCAGTAGTTTAACATTTTCAGAGTAATATTTTCTTCTTACTCAAGATACAGCTCTTCTTTTTTTTTCTTTTTTTTTTTTTAAAGTCTTATAGTGTTTTTCCACTCCTAATTAATAAGTGACTGAAAGAGAGATGCCTTAGGTCAGTTCTCTGAAAACATTTTGTGGGCAATCAACCACTAGAAAAGGACTGAACTTCTTGATATATTTATTCTATCTTGAAATATTTATTCTAAAGAATAAATCATTTAGTAAATAGCATCCCTTAGGGAATTAACTCAAGATCTTGGGAAGAAAGCTGTGTTCCTCATAATTATGAGTCTAGTGTTTCATAAAAATCCACTCCGTTTTGATTCATTATTGTACTGCTGTTTTGTTTTATTTTGGTTTGAGTTTTTTTGCGGCTTCTTGATTGTAGTCCTTTTTAATAAGTTGGATTTGAGTGTTGTTCTTGATTGCAATAGTACTTTTGAATTTTTAAATTTTCTTGTATTCTATGAAACTGTCATATGCCCTAGGGAAACTTTTCACAGTAGTTCACATGTCCAGAAGGTCAAATACACCTCCCACTGATACACTTTCAGGCTTTATTTACGAATCAATACTTAGGTTCTTTTACACAATAGTGACCACAATGTCAAGTAAAAACATGTTTCAGCAGGTACTTAGCACGTCTTCACAGATGATCCATCTTTCAGCAATGCAGCTAAACAGTTTAAAAAAAGAGGGCTTCAGGTTAAAAATAGGTTATATTGTAAAGACAATTAAATCTTCAGTTGCCAGCATATGTTTATACTGGGTGGGCTATTGGCAATGAACTCTTTTATTAAGTGCGTTTTTCCTGTGAGTTCCCTGTAGCATGTTCCATTTTAGTTGACACTGTACCTAAGCTGTCTCTAAGGCAACCAGGCCGGCTTTTTGTCTTCTGAGAGAGGAAGTCGTAAGAAATACATGTGGATTCGCTAGAAAAAGAGACATCTGTAAGGAGTTTAAATGCTAACCACAGACTTTTCATTCCTGTCCTACTGTCTGATACTCCCTACTTATTTGTGGGGTCCATTCTTGTAGATCTGACCTGGATGAATATACTAGTCATAAGAGTTTATCAAATGATTCAATAGAAAGGTATGCAAGGGATGGAAAGTGAAATGGAGCAGGCATTTTAAATACGCTATACTGGGTAACTTAAAGCTCTCAGAATTTGATTGACACCACTAAGAGGTCAAATCAAGACAGAGCAAGTAGTACCCAGAGAAAATGTCATGGTGTTAAACTGGAAAAATCTGAAAGTTTAAAGATATCAGCAAAAACCTGGTGTTAAGATGGAAAAGGTGTTAGGTGAACAAGTAACGCATTGTAATTTTAAGGCCTCTTTTAAGAATGGTCAATTCATTATGAGTAAATAATTGTATGATAGGACTTCATTTAGAATTTAACTTTTTGCTTGTAGTTTTACTTTGCCGATCTTGCTTTATCACATATATACAAAGTAAGGGCATCTATAGTAGGCATTTACATCAGGCAGCTTCTCTCAGCATTTTCTGCTAGAAGAGAAAACGAGGAGGAAGAACTTCAGGTTTTTACCTATGCTAGTGTTTGGACTTTTTATGTTGTGTTATTTGTGATGTCTTCAAAGAAAAATTATTTTCTGAATTGCTGGGTGCCGGTAAATTGGAGGATGGTAAATTTACAGACTAGGTGAGGTTGTCTTGATGCACCTTCTCTGCAGAAATCTGTGCCATCAGGAAAGTGTGCTGTTAAACTTCTCTATTAAACAACTGTAAGAATTTCACATACTAAATTTCCTATGGGAACTGAGAAAGCTATGTTAATAATTATAGCAATTATTAGGAAAATCATTGAATAATGACTGGACAAACAAAGCAGTTTTTGGCAATGAAAGCTGCTGCAATGTAATAATTGCATTTCAGTGCAATTCACTCTATCCTCTTTCTGTTCAAGGAGGTTACATTCCTGGTTCTCAAATCTGTGAGGAACTGGAGAACAGTTTAAGAGGGAAGTTAAGTTTTTATTTCAAATATTTTAATAGTATACAAGGAAAGATGGTCTCTCTTGAAACGTTATTTTTTCCCCTAGAAAAGTTTGGATGAAATTCAAAGACTAGGCACATCTTCTGGTGGAAAAAGGCTCACAGAAAGGGGTTTTTAAATTATGTTTCATGGTTAATTTATCTTTAATGAATACAATAAAAAAAAAAATTGGAGCCTTAGCTGTTCTCAAAATATGCCACTATACTACTCTACTGTTGAATATTGCCAAGTTTCTGAACTGTCAAGTGGTCTTTGTACTCATGGCTCCATGGAAAAAAAAATTGATTTCATGCCACATGATGACATATAAATAGGAAGGCCTGTTTGCTTGGAGGATATAATTTCTTTTTAACTTGAGAGAATCTTTTATCATCACAAATAATTCTAAATGTTATCTCACGCTTCATGTCTGTTTCTTTGTTTTTCTCTTCTGTCTTTTTTGATGAATATGTTCTCCAGAGGGCGCTGTCTGTATGCATCTCATTTATGCATAATAAAAATAGTTGCTAGATTTAATTTTGATTATCCAACTGTTTTCAGTCTTTACTTTAATTTCCTTTGATTGCTTTTCTTTATTTGGTGCTTTGCCATGAGTCAAATATTAGTGTAACTGAAAAAAATTCCAACCGAAAGTTCTAGCATATGATTAGGCTATGGTGTTGTTCCACCCTTTTATATCATTGCATAGTCTCCAGACATGTTAATTTAAATAACTATTTCCAAATGGGTATTTTTTTTCTTATTGCTCCATTCTCCCTACACCTCAACAATTCCTACTTCATGTATTCACTGAAAGATATTTTCTTATTGTTTATGAATTGTTGCCTATCAGCTTCTGAACAACTGGCCTTCTTCACCTACTTAGTACTTCAGACAATTCCTCTTCTCCAAATCCTAAATTGAAGTAAAATTTGAGTATCAATGCAGATAAAACAAAAATTATATCTTAAAATATTTAATATAATTTCTGTCTCCTAAGCCGTTTTTCCTAAACAAGACTATATTTGAAATATTGCTCTTCTGAGCCCTTATACTTGTCATATTTTAAACATGCAGAAGATTTTCATTCCATTTCCCAAAATATGTTGACTTCATGTTGTTGAGGTGTGTTTTTTCCTTTTTTTTCCCCTTTGTTTTTCTTGCCTTGGGAGAATATTCCAATATTCCCTCATGTTTGATCACATTAGTTTTAAAAATATTTGGAAACTCAAAGATTCAGTACTGAAAGACTCTTGAAGTCAGTTGATCTCTTAACTTTTATACATATATTTTTAAGCAAAACTCAGCAATTCAGTTATCTTTTAATGAGGGCAAGATGCTGCCATTTAATTTGTCCTGTAATCCTTTAAATGAATCATGGTATCAGAAAAGGAACATGTCAATAAGATTGTCAGCACAGCATGCTGTATAAGTTTCCAGAGATCCAAACCTAGGAAAAAAAAAAGCCTGTAGAAATAATATTGTTACTGACAGTTGCCACTACAGATTCAAGCTGGTATTTCTAAGTCACACTAATGATGTGTAAGGTAAAAGTTATGGTTACAACATTTCTCTCCCGAGTCACAGATGTGGTCATGCACATATTCAAGATATAAAAATTGTAATTTCTGCCATAAGAATGGTACTTTACTATGAGTAAGGACAATTGGTTTGCGATATAACTTACCAAATATTGACTACCATAATAAAAATATCATAATCAGAATTAGTCATCAGGGCTCATTTATAGGCAGAATAGAGTAATAGGCATTCTGCAGCGCAACTAATCTCATTCTAAAATGGGTAAGACAAAACACGTGCTTTCAGTGCTCTCCACTGTCTCTGAAGGGACACAGAGGTAGCTCAGGTAAAGCCAAGCTGTCACGTCACTGTCTACAGGGTTGGGAGACATCTCCAGTCAGCTCCCTTATGTGCTGTGTGCAATTGAAGCCAGATGTGAGTACACACCACTCTTTGTATATAATACAAGGTTCTATTTTGTTGCTAAGAATAAAATTTAATTAGACTTTGTTTTTATATTTTATTACATCTTTTTGACCTGCTGGACTTGTCCAATAAAAAACCTCAAGAGCAACTCTTTATGAACTTCTTAGAATCCTTTCTTAAGTTTGAATTACAAGTACTATTATAATTCTCATTCTGCGTTCCTCCTAGGTTATGAAGTTCAGCATCATTCTGGCTTGCCAATATAAATTCTGGAAATGTATAAAAAGTTTTGCATTAGAGTATCTAACAGTGTGGTGGAATACTCTTGCTCCAGAAATTTACAAGCAGTGATGAAAAATAAGTAATTTAGGTGAAGCTGATTATGATGAATGCAATTACAGTCAGGTTTGCAATTTCCCCCTTATATATCTGAGATGTCTTCGGTCTTTATTTATTTAAGATTTAATAAATAATGTATGTTTATTCCTGAGAAAGTTGAAGATCTTCAGCTTTGCCATGAAGTAAATTCTGTTGGACAGAGGAGACTGCATTTCTGATTCCTTTATAAGCCATTCTTGGGAGCAAGTTACTCAGAGGCATTGAAAATGAGTGCACGAGGGACACAGTGAACAAAAACAAGACCTCAGAGCTTCCCATGGGAAATGTCTTTCTTGTTAGGTCACACAATCAGGCTGTCACTTATGCATTAAATATTTGAATCTTTTCAGCATAGATATGCATTTAGCAGAGAGGGGAAGGAGACTGGTCTTTTTATAGCCCACTTATAGCTTATCAGTTATGGGGATATGTTGTTTCCTGGACAGGTGCTCTTATCAGAAGATGACTGCGCAAAGATAGGTAGTTCCTACCATTTGCAACTGGTTTTGTGCTTCTTCAAGGCAAACCTCTTAATCTAGAAACCTGACTACCTTTGTCTTCAGCTTTGGATTTGAAAAATGTACAGAAGCAGCAAAGATTTACATAATTACTCTCTCACAGTCTTTTTTTTAACAGCAGTTATGTTCAGCCATAAGTTCACTGTATGAGAGAGTAGTGCAATGTCTCATGCAGGCATATGCCTACTCCATTTTAGCAATGGCATAGATCACTCTAGACCACTTCAAATTTGCCTTTGCATATTAGATTTTAGTGGATGTTTTCAACTTCCAAATTTTTAAATATATTTAAATAGTACATAAACAAATACGTTATGGAATGCTCGAAAAGGCTGAGGTTTTCCAGTCCCTCTGATCATTCTAATGGAAAACAGATGAGAAACCGCCACCAACTTCATTTTAAATTTAAAAGTAATCAGGTGGTAAAAGTGAGCTGCGATCTCACAATTTTGTGAAAATTCAGAGGCTTGCTCCATCACTGTCTGTTCTTCCTTTTTAATTCTAGCACTGTTTTTCTGTCTTGATAAGTATGTAAATAAACAACCTACCTTCCCTATCCCCACCTTTCACTGTTCTCCCCTCTATGTGCACAGCAATCAGAGAAAAAGGCTATGAAAGGTAATTATCATTATCAAGTATGATTATCAAATTGTGTCCAGGGTTAACCAGGAATATTCTGTTCTGCGGGGGAGAAAAAAACCTCAACAACTCATTGCTTGGTGCAGGGTTTATTCCATAGTCTCTCACAAAGCTCAGGACAGCTAGAAAGAAGAGGATGTCCTCGCACTTCTGAAAAAGTCTGAAAACCTGGATGGAGAGGCCAGTTTTGGGTGTTTGTGAGGGTACTCAGTCCTACTGCTGGCTATCTTAGTTTCTGCAGACAGGCTCCTCCTTCCAAGCCTGAAGAACTATGTTCATTTCCTTAAAAAGAGGGTTAGAGGAAAAGGTCTTGTAGATCCTTTAATTAGGAAATGAAAGAAGCAGTTTCTTGGCATCTTGAGTGGGAATTAGTGTAATATTATGTAACACTTCCTCTGGTGATGTTTTGATAGAGTCCAAATCAAAGAATTGAATGAAACTCAGACTGCAATTTTAAAAAAAACAAATTGCAAGAGTTATGAAAAACAAAATGATAATGACTTGATTTCAATTCCAAAGGCAAACATAAATCAAAATTAAAATGGCATTCCTTAGGAGCATTTCCAGAGCACACTAGGTGGTGCTGTAATTCCAATAGCAATTGCTGAATGGACTTTATTCCTGCTTTCCTGTAAAGGTATAACCTGTTGCAGTGAACTTTTCATAGACTTCTAATAATTTTGAAATTTTAAATGTTTGCAGTGTACTGTTAAGGTTTCAGACATGGGTTCTCCTTCTGTTGAGTATTTTTGGGAAAGTTCTGGATGTCATGCTCAAAAAATTCTACTGGAGAATGTTATAATCTGTGCCTGCATTGGTACCACCACTTTACCAACATCAGTAGCAGTGAATCACACTGCACATAGTCTGGAATAGGTCTGTCAGAAGTGCAGGAGAACGTGTTGGATTTAGATTCCCACTACTATCCGTGTTCCAGTTACGTAGCCTTGTGGGCCCATATATAGGAGTTGCCTCTACTAGAAAAATGCCACTGGTCTTTGTGTTCAGCTGACAGCAAAACTTCAGGTTTATCAGGCTCTGTCTGGACCTTGTCTCAGTCTTCCTGGAAGTTTGTTTTAGCTTGTTTAGCTGCTACAGCAATTACCTAATAAGAAGATGACCATGAATGACTTGTTCTATCTTTTGCTCAGCTTTGTGCAATTTTGTGGTGTGGTGCTTATTGTTACGTAAATTGCCTAATAGTAGGCAATAATATAATGAAGCTATTCTATATGGAATGAACTATGTTTGACCCTGGAATAAAATGTAGGGTAGAGGGGGCAGGGAATGACAGTAAAGCCTTTAAATTATACTAGAGGCCCTGTTGCTATAAACCACGCCCTGTGGTCAGTCCCTGGTCACCACAGAAATGCAGCCTTGGGACTGGTCAAAACCAGTGTTTGAGATTGCAAGGGGAACAGGGGAGAAATATCCAATATGTTAAAATGTGCTATGTATAGGGAATTTGGTTGTACTGTGGAATTGTAAACCAGTGGCATGAGCATATGTAGAGCATGTAGGAAAGTGCATCAAAATAGTGCTATACAGACCTTAGAGGGGAGGAAAAAAAGCAACATCATGCTTCTCCTTGAGAAGATAAGAAAGCAGTCATCAATTTACACTGTAAGCCTTTGTCTCCTCCCAGAGGAAGGGTGTGATAACACCAAAAATAAGGTGTAGATACTAGTAACTGGGAACTGGGTGGACTCAATTTTAACTATTACTTTGGATTTTCGTAAAATATTTTTTCTTTTATTATTCTACTTATTTTTCTCCTTGTAATAACCAGACCTTGGCTAATAATAATAATTCTGTTATTAGATTGTTATGATTTGAGATTTCCAGAAAATGAGTTTTTCACCTGTAAGGTGTTATTTTATCCCATGCAAACTGCACAAATTGTAGCTCAACAACCTGATGGGCAGCTTAGATTGTGATCTGGAAGCAACATCTCCAGCATTTTGGCAGCAGTGTGTTTTACTCCCCCACTTGGAGATCATTGCATGAGCCAGGGAAAGAAAATAAAGAAAATAATTTTAAGTGGCAGGATGAGTGATTGAGACTTCATACTTGCTATGTTTACAACTGTATGTTTACAGATGATTGGTAGCTCTTCCATAGCACTTTCTCACCCTTCTGTACTCCAAGCGTCTGTATCTAAGCAAATATTAGTAGGGTACCATTGGCATACCTAATGGGACTAATTTCATTGTTAGTAAGGAGAATGAAAATTGAATATAACTTTCAAAGCAAAAAAAAAAGTCACTGTAGGGCTGGATGAAATTATCTTGGAAATATTACCCATACTTCTTTTTAGAAGTATGGCTTTAAAAAATTATATGCATTCACAGTGGTCCTATTAACATATCAGTAACAGCTGGAAATACTCTCCAGCCTTGATGTGAATTAGGAATCATGTGGGAAGATGTGAGAGCATTCCAGTTCAACATTTAGATTAACAATTTTAGACAGTTTGAACCCATACCCTAGGAACAAATCAAAAGACATATATAATTTTTAGTTCTACACAAGTCATATATTACTTTACTGTATCAGAGTTTGTTCAGGTTATTTAAATAGAGCCCTTCTCTTGTCACGTGTCCTATATTAAACTACAGTTACAGGCTGACATTCATCGAGAAGGAAAGATTTCATCAGATGTTTCCTATCATATCAGAAGGACTTTGCTTTGGATAGGCAAATATTGCAGAAATTATCTCAGCTTAATTAAATCTAAAAATAGTGACAATTTAGGAGAATACTTTTTTAAATACTTTGCATGCTGTCAGCACTGATTATTTTTGAGTTTTCTAAATTGGTTAAAACACAAAACATGCCAACTTCCATGTTAGGAAATTCTTTGCTCCTACTTTTGCCTTTCAGTTTTCAGTCTGAAAACTTGTTTTGTCCAGTGTATTGTCTATTAATCTTATTTATTAAGGGACATTTCAATTCACATTTCTAATGGTACTTTCAGCTTGTAAATTCTTTAATTTCTGGAGAAAAATTAGTTTTTTATCTTTGAAATGCAAAATTATACACAGTTAATTTAAAATAAGTGTCTACTTTCAAAACTGAACTAAAAATGGAGCAATGTATCCCATTTTAGTATTGTTTTCCATTCTAATCAGAAAGTAATCATGCAGCATCATCTTTTCTGTTATTTCAAGCTCCACATAAAAAAAAAAAATTCCAGTCAAGCATGCTCTCTTTTTCCAAAAAATTTTGTATCAGTTGGCTTACTTCAAATGATTTTGAAAGACTAATAGAAGTCTCAAGGCTATTAAGTTCACACAAGTTCATGAAAATGAACCTGAAACTTGGGTATGGGTGATGCTTCCTGAGTAAAATGCTGTGGTATAAGTTTAGACGAGTAGATTCAGCTGTGGGAAAAGCTTCAACTCACTTGACACCTGAACACCTAACCATGAGACCCCTAGCCACAAGAATCTAAATATATGGAGTTCCACTATTTTTTTTAAGTTTCAGCAATATGTCAGGACCTATCATTTTTTCCTTCTACAGAGGAAGGGGGAAGAGATACATATAAAATTCTCTATTAATGAATCAATAGAAAGCAAATGTTTTTCCCAGCACGCTCTCTCCTACCTGCAAAGCTGCTTCTGCTTGAAACTAAAATCTTTACATCAGTATCTCTGAAGCAAAATATTTAGTTTCAATGTCTCACAAAAACTTTATGTCATTCTTTTTGCATCAGCCTAAAATCTGGTTCCTTAAAGTATTGTGGTGCTTCATGAGAGTTGAGATCCTGTATCTCTTGCTTTCACTGTGTCTGTCTGCCAGGTTCCTCATCTAGGCTGTGTGAGCTCTGTGGCTCACTAAGTAGTATCCAGGAACTATGAAAGTTTCATTTTTTTATCACATCTACTGATTTCAGTAGATGAGGAAAATTAGATAATTTCTAATAAGTGGAACGAGATGGGTCATTACATCATGAAATATAGCATGCCAAGGTAAGGAAATGCCATTTTCCCATAGGAAGTTAAAACAATGAACACCTATTTTGAGATGAGAGAGATGCTATCAGCTTATGTAGACAAAAGCTCATCATATCTCATAATTGTATGATTACACAATAAATATCATTAAAGATAATACAGTATCTTGTAGATAGTACTTTTTACTGGTACACTTCTAACAGCTTAATGGAGCAACATTTAAAAAACTTCTGTAACCACTTCGGGAAAGTTCATATTGCATCCTTCCTTGTTCCATAACTGTTCCTGCAAATTTTTGCCAAAACCTTTTTAGCTTTACTTTCATGTCCTCTATGTTGTTTTCACTGAGTTGACAGAAGGTGAAAGTTCTTTCTCCCGGCTTAAGAAGTAAAACACACCCATACTTATGCTCCTTTTGAATCCAGGCAGGACAAGAGTTCAGCTGCTATAGGGTTTTTCTCTTACATTTTGTCTTCAAAGCAAAGGTTGAATGCAGACTCTCATAAGCAGATATCACTTCAGGTCAAAGGCTACATCTATAGGGTCCTTCAGACTTCATTCTGTTCTGTGCATCTCCCTTTGCTATCTCTCATGATACCAATATTCTGCTAGAAAAAAATTGATGCCGATACAGTAAGGCTTGGGAATACCTAATGTTTAGAGAAGTTTCACCAAATTCATGGAATTCTCTGTGCAAAAGATGATGATATTCAGTCATTGCCAGCCTTCAGTAAAAACAACCACGTGTGCTTTTGTTTATTTCCTTAGCATATGTCAAGGAAAACCTGCTAAGGGCAAAGGGAAGCAAAACCAGAGAAATTAGGTGCAGCCTATTTTTCACCTCCTCTGTCTCCCTCTGCCCCTTTCCCCAGAATTGTATAAGATAAAAACAAAGATGACTTTTGTGACTCAAAGACACAAAAGGTTTTGAAAATGCTCAGGTAAGGAGAAGTTTAGGTTAGCTATGTTCTTCTAATGCTGCCTTTTAAAGCAAATAAAAGCATTTGGGCATAATTATTTATTTATAACTCATAACTTAGCATAAACTAAACAAAAACTTAAACTAAACAAACCAGAGGTCTGGCGATCACCAGCCGCATGAAGCTTAAGAATGACAAATGCCAGGATCTGCACCTGGGATGGGGCAGCTTGCATGTAGCTACAGACTGGGAAATGAGGTGCTGGAGAGCAGTGCTGTGGAAAGGGACCTGGGGGTGCTGGTTGATGACGAGTTGAATCTGAGTCATTGTGCCCTGGCAGCCGGGAGGGCCAACCCTGTCCTGGTGAGCATCAGGCACAGCATGGCCAGAAGGGCAAGGGAGGGATTGTCCCGCTCTGCTCTGCGCTGGGGCTGCCTCACCTTGAGTGCTGGGGGCAGTTTTGGGCACCACAATATAAAAATACATCAAGCTGTTAGCATTCAGAGACAGTCTACAAA
>VWZW01003858.1:591255-872098 GCA_013397115.1 Edolisoma coerulescens
CTGGAACAGGCTCCCCAGGGCAGTGCTCACAGCACCAACCTGAGTGAGTTCAAGAAGCGTTTGGACAATGCTCTTGGGGGCACACGGTGTGACGCTTGGGAATGTCCTGTGCAGAGCCAGCACCTGGACTTCGATGATCTTTGTGGATCCCTTCCAACAGCATATTCTGTGATTCTTTGATTCTATAACAAATCAATTATTAGCTTGACTAGTAGCAATCCAGATATGCAAACAATAATATTTCCATCTGAGAATAGTTTTAATTACCTAATCTCTTCAGGGATTTTTGTCCAGATGCCTGCTGACATTACCTCTTTTCAATTTAGACTTATAAGATAATAGGAAGATCAAAAAAAAAAAAAAAAAAGCAGACAACTCTGAGAACAAATCTGCAGCTTTATAGAAATCTGTCAAATTTAGGGTTGGGAAACTGTGTTCAGCATCCATGCCATAACAAAATTCCTAACATATTTTGCATGCTAATTACAGATATCAAGGTGCCCTAAATACATTTCTCAGGCTTATCCATTAGCTTACAGGTATTTGAAAGTATTAGTTTCCTCTTTCTAGGTTCGTACTTTATTGAAGTTACTTAGAAATTTGCATTAGTAATGCAGGATTGTGGTAATTTTTTAGTATATATTTAAAAGTTTTCCAATTTCTTTTAGCAGTTCTCAGGTTTTGGAAAACTAGAACAACCTTAAATTCTTTAAAAAGGAGAAGAATTTTGGTGATTATTTAAACTCAGCATTGGGCTAGGCTGTATACGCTTTCAAAAATAGTCATCGTTACTGCAAAATAACAATGGATAAATAGGCTATGTAATATTGATTGCTCTTACATCTGTAGAGACTAAAAAAGAAATTCAAAAACCTTTCGTGTAGAAGTCGTACAATGTCACTTTTCATTTATATCAGTGAGATGGAGAACTGGCTCTAGAGAATTTATTTCTGCAGAAAACACATAGTGTACAGGAAATATGCAAATATACTCATTCTGTTAACAATTTTCATTTGCACATTGCCTTTCAACCTGAAAGAGGTTGGAAGTTTTAAAACTTTCACAAAGCAATTAAGAGCAGCTCAGATCTGAGTTGTGGTCAATTTGCCAGATCTTCATTGTTGTGATACTTTGAGTGTTTTACAGTAATTTAGTTTATTTTAAGGTGCCATAAAGGAGACAGGATGAAAAGACTTAAGCTGTTAAACTAAATTTTATTTCTGTGGGAGTGATGCTTATGCATTGCCTTTATAAAGAAAAATAAGAAGGATCACTAAAATTAAGAGGAGAATTTTTTTGAATAAAGCATGTAAAATTGCTTTGAATAAACACAAGTCTTAAATATTTCAAGCTCTGAAATTCAGGAAATAACTCGCATGATCAGTTTGGTTCCTTCTCAAAATGTGTTAACGGGGGGTAAGCATAAGCAGGAAGAATCAACAAGGATGGAATAAATACTTGTATATATGCCTGTTGCACTGGGTTGAGACTTGTAAACTCAAGGTGAACTAAATCTTTTCTGCTTATTCATGAAGATTAAGATTGGACCTTGCATAAATTGGCCTGTCATATTTTAGGAGATCTATTGATTTTCTCCTTGATTTGTTCCCTATCACCAAAGCAGAGTAGACTGTGGCCCATTTTTAAAAGAACTTTCTGGTTTGTGCAATCAAACTGCAATGATAATAGCTGTGACTATTTGTTGGTTTGAAATGAAACCCTGTTAAATATCAACCAAAGCCTTCCACAGAAGGCTGCTGTCTTCTGCTGGTGCGTGACTTAGCTGTTTACAGAAAACTGACTGGATGTTTCTGGCTGTTTACAAAGTGGCTCTGGAGGTTTACTTAGCAGAGGTCTGCTTTCAACAAAGTTGTGCGCACAATTTCCGACTGCCCTTGATTTTTTTTTTTTTTTTTTGACTTCCATGAAAAGGGGGAACAGTTTATCTGGGCCTCTGTTTCACTTGGTTTCAGAGCTTAGTTTGGAAGAAAGCATGTGCCTTTCTAGAGGAATTATCTTCTGGGTATTGTCAAAAGTTTTAGATTTGTTATCACCTACCTCAGTTTGGGATCCCAAAGATGACCTGAATGGGGCCATTCCAGATTTCCTTTTTGTATTTTACTATGTGCATTTAGTGGGATCTAGTATTATTAGAAGATCCTCAGTAAACAAGAAAGTGACAGCAGCACACATTTCTTGACCCCTTTCAACCCATGATCCATAAGAATCAATTGTAGTAGTTTGTCTTTTTGTTAGATTGTTCTGAAATATAACCTTACAAGTCTAATGATACATTTTACTCCTTAAAAATAGTTCTTCATTTGACTGTATTTTTTTTCCTCTGAAGTTTATTCATCGGTTCACAACTCTGTGACACGATACCAGAGCTGACTTCTCCTGATATGTCATCTCATGCATTCCTGCAGCAAAATTGTCTCCCCAAATGATAAATTTAGGATAGTACAGTCCTTTCCACTGACCGATTTGACCATAAAAAAATGTACTTTCTGCTGCAGGATCAAGTGGAAGGGGCCTGGATTGTGATGAAAAAACCTCCTTTTGTAAAAAAATATGTTGAATGAATGCATTACATTGTAGGAAATATCTAACTCTTATATCCTTGATAATATGAATTTTTCCCCTGGTTTCACTGAACTGAAAGTTACTCTTTATATTAATTAAGGAAATGATAAAGTGAAAATCAAAGTACGCATGCATTACTTGTTTGTTATTCCATCTGTGATGGAATCTGCTGAGGAAACTAGACTCTTTGAGGTGGAGAGGACAGAAGAGGTGGAGGCCAGAAGAATTTTATTTAAAAGAACTTAGCAGTCATATTAGGTCAGAACTGTAAAATAAAGGTAGGCAATTTTACATGTTGTGAGAAAAGTGTTTTAGATGATTCTGGTACTTTAATGTTCTGTATTAAAATTTTTTAAATTCTGTATGCATGAAGAGCTTTGGAACACCTCGTTGTTGGATAGCTATTTTGAGATACATTTAATGGTGTGACAAAATGTGATAAATCTATAATCTCATTTGAAAGTTTTGTTCTTTATTATCCTTATACCTTGGATCTGAGCAACAAAGGCAAAGTACTTTTACAGCATACAATATAATTATCATGGAATATCTTGAGTTAAAAGTGACCCATAAGTATCATAGTCATTCTTTCAGTGTGTTTGCTGTTTCAGGCTGTGTATCTGTGGTGATTCTTCAAATTCCCACAGTCTCTTCTTCTTACAGGATACATAATAGAAATTTAAATCTTAAAATACAAAGAAGGAAAAAACTAATGAATAATGGCAGACATATGCAATTTTAGCATTTGTTTTCAGAATCATGGCATATTGTTTCAGATTTACCACTTGTAATCACTTGGAATCATGAGTATTATATAAAAAACATGCAGTGGGGAGCAAAAAAAAAAAAAAAAAGTAAATGTTAATAATAAAATCAGCATTTGGATTTACCAGAATTATGAGATGAAATAGGTTACTGCTGCAGTGGAGATGTATTAAATAGTATTCCTCAATCATCTAACTTAAATCTGGTACTGCTTGATATTAATTGATATCTTGAATAACAGAATAAAAAGAATACATAGCATATTTTCAGATCGTGCTAACCTAGAATGAAGCCATAAAGCACAGAGGGTTAAAGATTAGAATGTTTTTTAAAAACACATTAAGGTATTTCAGAAACATGTGATAGAAGGAAAAGTTTAGTAAAAGAGTTGAAGCTGAAATACATTTACTTAATTAGAAACTATGGTGAAATAATCCAAATTTGCAAAGTTGCCAGTCTAGCTCAATACAGGTATTGAAGGGATGAAGTATTTGTTGTGAAAAATACATATGCATGGAGCTGTATTGTGGAGCTGGGAAAAATGACCTGAACCCACTAAAATGCTGCACTAGGTTGCTGCCCCTTGGAAAACAGGTGTTCTTCAGCACTGGCTTATGATTCATAGCCACGTAGCACTCCATAAAACCAGTTTCAAAGTCACACAAGTGTTGAAATCCCAGTCCTGAAAGTTATATATTTGAACAGTTTGGAAGTTAAATGTCATTGAAAATGGAAAATAACACTGAAATTAAGGCACATATAAAAATTATGCTGTCAGCCCAGTCCATGAAGAACAATGGACAGTTGACATAGCTTTCAAAAGACAATGGAAGGAAATGCCTTTAAGGGAACTGGTAAAGAAAAGCTTTTTAAAATAGCCCTTAAGTCTTTTTTGACTCTGCCTTCAGTTCTGCCGCCAGATGACAGTATCTCAGGACATGACTGCTATGGTGGTGTTCAGGGGTTTTGTGTGGGAATGTTGAATAAGGCTGTGGGCTGTATATGCCCACATATACATGGGGCATACGTGGGAATGTTGAATAAGGCTGTATATGTAACTTTAGATTTCAAGGCAGCAAGAACTATTTCTTCGTGAAGTCATAGACATGAAGAGGGAAATTCAAGTCCATTTTCCTATGGGTCCCAATAGCTGAAATAAAATCAAGTATTTGCCTTGAGACTTGGTTTCAAAGGAAGTCAGCTATGGGGTAAGAAATATGCTTAGACAGAGCAACCCATTTAGTACATTACATTACATTTAGCAATCCATTTACTCCTGTTAACCCCACTCAGCTGTTGGCATGAGTCTGTGCCACCTGCAGAGAACTTCTCCTCACTGCTCTTTAGTGACACTATCTTGATGTCATCACAATGTATCAGTATGTAACTGAAAACATAATTTAGTTCATAGGAAAAATGATAATTTATGTAAGTTTTAAAAAGTATCTTCAATTTATTATAAAAAATCAGCTTTTATCAGAACTCAACAGCGTTTCTCATCAGACTGTGTGCAATCAGCATTGCCACCTACAACTTTTTGACCATACTTTTTGTAACTCCTTTCTCCTCTCTACTGGGAAGCTTTAAATAAAAATTGCACTTACTGTCTTTACTCAGTAGAATACGTACAGGTAAAGGCTTGGGAGATTTATTATATTTCATTTCTCCCTCTGAGTAGCTTTTTGAGAGTCTTTCTTTGCTTCTCAAAGAACAGATTGCTACAAGCCAAAGAAGGGAACTTGATGTATTTTTTACAGTTTAGAAGGCATATGAAGTTTCACTTACTGCAAATAAATATGTGTGGTTGGTTGACGCGGGCTGGATGCCGAGTGCCCACCAAAGCCACCTTATCACTCTCTTTCTCAACTGGAGAGGAGAGAGAAAATATAACAAAAAGCTTGTGGGTTGAGATAAGGGCAGACAGAGATCATTCAGCAGGTACCCTCATAAGCAAAACAGACTTGACTTGGGGAAATTAGTTTAATTTATTACCAATCAAATCAGAATAGGATAATGAGAAATAAAACATGTAGGACTAGTCATAAGTAGGATTGTTAATTTCTGTGAAACCAGCCTGTTAGTTGGGTTCACATGTGAATTATCAGTATTTTGAACCGTTCTATGGGGTGAAAATGAGAGAGAGAAGTAAGATCTCTGGCAGTGTATGCAATGTCTTTAGATTCTGGCCTTTAAATCTCACTTCTAGACTTGCTTTTGGATAATCATTCAAAGGAATCCTTCACCTGCAAGAAAGGAATGCAGTGCAGAGCTTAGCTTATGATAGTAGTTCAGATGCTTAATTTCGTTAACTACATTTTAAACCACATTATCTACTCGCTGCATCTGTAAGGATGGTGGATCCTCTGGAAGGATGAACATCTTCAGTTCCTCCTTTGACGTCACAGATCTCCTTGGCTAAATGTACTGCTCCTTTTCTTGTAGTGGCAGCATCCTTTAAGGTAATTCTTCCTGCTCTTCCCATTTTATTTACTTTCAAAACAAAAGGCCTACTACTGTGGGTTTTTGATTCATTTGGGGGCTCTTACAACAGCTCTCACATAGTATGTATGAGATATACAAGAAAACCAAGATGATACACATTCTGGAGAAGCAGCAGCATAAAATATGGCTCCTATTTCTATTAAAAAATGTATTTATATTCACTTTAGTTATAAATTAAATCTTGAGGGTAAGAGATTGCCTCAGAAGAGATTTGCTTAAATACCTATGTTGGTGATTTGATTCTGTAATTGTCTTCAGAAGTTGTTTAATTAAACAAACGCTTATTCGCTTATCCTCAGTTTAGAAATAGTCAGAATATTACTTTTAAAGGTCAGCGCTTAGGTAGTTTCATTCTTAGTGTTGTGGGGAGGGAAAAAGAGGAACAAAGATCACTGCTTGGGTACTTTGCCTTGCTTTGAATGGAAAGAAAAACCCAAACCAACCATAAAGTCTTAACAATTATTTTGCTTTCATCACGTTTTAAAAGGCTTGCACAAAGCCTTTCTCCTTTGCAGAGCCAAGCAGGATTTGACCCTTTATGATGATTGTCTTAGAACATTTAAAATGCTGGAAAACGAGTTTAGCAGCTGTCAAAATTAGTGCAACTCCTGGGACTAATAAAAAGAAAAACTGTAATGTTGACACATCAAATAACATCCTCGGGATGTGGGACAACACCTAATGTGCGTTTTGTCTGACCTATGAGATGCGTGTGGGGCAGCCCTTGTGCACAGTCATTAACTTGAAGAGGAACATTATGCTTAGGTCCCAAATTGTATGTACCACTTAAAGGAGAATAAACATTCTACTGTAAGTGTGAGGGACCAAAACAAACCCTGAATTTGTGGAGAGCTGCATTGCAATACTGATGTGTGCTTAAATGCCCCTTATAACTTGTGTGGGCACATGTTATTTCTTCAGTGCGTGGATGTGGATATGTCTAATAATGCTCATATTTATAAAATATTTATTTGGCTTAGATACATATATATTCAATTTATAGTGCGAAACTATAAGAACAACTAAGTATGCGTTTTTAAAAAATATTTCCAGATGCTAAAACAGACAAAAATACCTGCAGAAAATACAAGAATAAAAAAAGCAAAATGACATTTTAAGAGAAAATTTCCAATGTACTGACTTAATTACCTTGAACTAAATAGATCAAGGACTCAAATACAGAAAAAGATTGCAAGTCAAAATGTAAAACCCTCCAAACCCATCACCCTTCAAAGAAAGGTTTCCAGGCTTATCTGAATGAATAGTGACCTGAGAAAGAACCTCTTCCCTCCTGCCCTAAAGACAGCATGAAAGAAAACTTTATCTTGTAGGTCAGAGAAAGTAGGAAGAGGTTAGAATTGCCAGAAGTCAAGCTGAAGCGACATTTGCAAGGAAATTAAAACAAATAAACAAAAAGATTCTTTAGATAAAGAAGAGAACAAGATCTGTTTGCACGCGGTAACCTGCACTGGCCCCAAATAAGAGCAGTATTTTGAATCACTTTTAAATAGTCATGCTAAAATTCTGCACAAGCCAGATAGCTAATGATTATGGACATGTGGCAATGGAAACCACCTCCCTAATGATGGTAAAATAAGTGCAGTATGTAACATATGCTAAATGGATTATGGGTGGGAATTGGATAGGTGCTTTCAAGAGTTTTGCCATTTCAATCTGGCAGCAGCTATTTAAGAAAATGGGATGAGAAGCACAGGGAAAAAAAAGGAGAATAGAGTAAAATGTATGTTTTTCAATGATGTATTTTCCTAAAGTAACTTAAGCTTAGATAAGATACCTGATCACATTACCAGAATTAGAAGTTATTTTTTTGATATGCCTAACTCAGTTCAAGCATAAGGCATGTGCCTTCTGTGCCAGCTGTGGACATTGTGTTTTGTGTTAAACACTCTAAACATGCTGTGGAGCAGGGGAGTGTTTTATGGCTTGTTTTGTGCTGAGAGAGTTAGAACTTGTGTTCCATGGACTCATAAACTTCTTTTTGCTGGGTCAATTTGATTCTGGGACTGAAACCTGATGCATGTAGGGAGTTCCCGTGTAGGGAACTTCCCTTCCTTCGCATAGCATGCTACATAAAATCCTCCGTTCTTCTCTGGCCAAAGGACGTGTTCTATGTATGTTCAAGGTCTTTTCTCTGGGGGTCCATCTTTTGTCCCAGGCAACAAGCAATAGGACAAGCTCATATTGTGCCAAGGGAGGTTTAGATATCGGATATTAGGAAAAATTTCTTTACTGAAAAAGTGGTCAAGCATTGGAACCAGATGCTCAGGGAAGTGGGAGAATCCCTGTCCTTGGAAGGGATCACAAACATGTACACTTGGTGCTGGATGTGGCTTAGTAGTGGACGTGGCAGTGCTGGGTTGATGGTTGGACTCAATTATCTTAGAAATGTGTTCCAACCTAAATGATTCCAGGTACAAATATATAAACAGCTAGCCTTGCCTTTGCTACTATGGCCCAATGTTTCCTGAATGTCATTCTTGGACAACTCATGGATACAAAATAATAGTAAATGGCTTCTTGCTTGCAAGAACTAAGCAATGATGCCTGGAAGGGTTTTAAAGGCTGTGTTAAGAGTACATTATATACAGTGGTTATTAATAGAAGTTACTGCACTGACTTTAGTGAGAAACTATTGTTCTCAAAAGAGCTTGGAGAAAATCTGTTTTCCAAAGGCAGAATTTAAGACGCTGTGGAAAAGAGCCAACAGCTCTGTACTACTATTGCCTTTTCATGAGCTGCTGGAGAGAAGTTTTATTAGACCATTTTTTTCCAAGAGGTATTAGCTACTGTTGACTGACTGTATTCAGAGAAAGGAGAGGACAGACAACTCGACAAGAAAAGCTGTAATAATATTTTCACCAAGGGCTGGGGTGCTTGCAAATTTTTATATATTTTATTTTGACAACAATTATCTGCCTGTCAGTGTGGAAGTGCCACACAAGGGAGAGAAAGAGATCACCTCCTGTATGTGATTAGCAGCCAACTTGTTCCCTAACATCACCCAAAATTATAATTCTTGCCATGGTGGAGAAATACACTTTGTCCTCCTAGAATAACTTTACAGTTTATATATGTTTTGGTGGGATTGACCCTCCTCCTTGCTGATTATAGATATATGTCCTAACCCTTAGGACTCCTGCGTGTCCTACTGTACACCCTGCCACAGCACTTTAGCACTAGGAAAATATCTTCTGTCTTATCTAAATCTCTGTGCTCTGCTGCTTAAGACATCCTTTTTTTCCCAGATTCTGCAAGAGTCATTTCAGAAGGCTTCTTTGTGGGTGGCAGTGGATGCAGGAGGAGTATGCCTGGTGTGCCATTACAGGTGTGACTCCCAAAGCTCACTACCTGCAGCGCAGAGAAAAAATGACTCTCGTGACTTATTTAGGGCTACTCGTGGCATGTCCTTCCTATTCTCTTTTGTAGAGGAAGCTGAGCAGAGAATAGAAGTAGTTCAGCACGCCTCTGTCTAGACAAACAACGAACACTGATGCATGTTGCACATGAAGCTGTTGGGAGCCTTCAAGGAGGGTCTTCAAAGACTTGAAAATTTGTAAAGCAGTTTATAGTGTCCAGAATTCTAGCCATTTTCTACACATGCATAGTACTTGCATCTTGGGTGAAAAGAGCATTATCTTTTCTCTCTGAAGGGAAACATTCCAGAATTGTCCCTAATTCTGTTAAACACAGCCACAACATTCACTGTACAACCTCAAGCTTGGCATGCTCAGAGCCAGTGCTAGTACAGTGCTGCAGGCGGTCTGTTGAGGGATGTGTGCTGTAAGCATGATGGACCTTTACCTTTGAGAATGTTTTACCACAGTCTTTGTCACTTTTATTCATCTACTGATTTATCTGGATAATACAATTTGCAGATTTTTAACAGTGGCATTTAGTTGCTGAGGCATCTTTACATTTTTCACCTACTGAGGACTTACATCCTCAGGTTGTCTCCTATTTAGCAAAAGCTAGGGCTTAAATGCAAGTTTGCCTGAGAGGCAAAGCCTGTTGGTGTGTCGGTGTGGTGATTTTGATCTCTACTGTGCTCACACTTGGATTAATTATTTTTGTGGTCTTCTTGTGAATAAGAATTAGCTTTTTTTATTTTTTTGGTGAATATCTACTTGCCATTGACAGACTCTTGAGAGGTGGTTATAGGCTATTTTTGATTAAAAAAAGTTTTAATTTGGGTTATATCTCCAGAGACAATCAAAAAATAAAAGAGAAAATTGCATTGTATCAAGTATTTTAATTCCAAATACAATTTTCATTTCAGAAGAGAAAATCATCTGAAGCTTTTACAAAAGAAAATAATTACTGATACATGGAACATTTTCTGCGTAAATACACTCCTTGCATGTTTAAGGAAATGGAATTTTGTTAACATTTGGTATATTATATGCATAATCCCATAGAGTTCAAAGTCTTGTTTTACACTTCAGCACTGGGAATCAGGATTTCCCAACACAATGCAGTCAGAAAAAATGAATTAGCACTGACGCACAGCTCATGACCTCCTTGGCGCCAAGGGGCTACATTTAGCCAATTTCCTGCAAGGATGTAGTTCAAGGAAAGTTTCTCACTGATGCCTAATGTAATTTATATGATCAATTTACTTTTTTGTTTAACTTTTCTAGGAGTGACTTCAAAAAAAATTAGTTTTTTAATAGTTACTTGAATACCATTCCCTTGTTGAAAATAAGATTTAATTTCATTGCCTTTGTATATGCCCTGTTTGACTGTTAAGTCCAGTGTTTTGTTATTTCAACAGACTTCAAACATGTCATAAATAAATTTCCACTGGGTTGGCACTTCCTTTTTGCTTCCTGATGTAGGGATTGATTGTTCTTTGCAAGTCTCTCGGGATTTTATGAGCTTTCTCAGAATGACTGACTTGACCACAAATTCAACCATCATAATTTTCAGAAACCGTTCACACAGAAAAGCCAATAGATGCAATTTTTGGAACAATAGCAAGTGCTACATATTGTATGAGATCAAATGCCTTCTCAGGTGTAACAGGAGATGCAGACAATGATGGAATCTATTCAAAATATTATTTGTGGGATTATAGTCAGTAGCAGAGAAGGTTGTTAATATGAAAGTCGTATAGGATAATATTCCTAGAATAAGTGTTTCTCACAAGGGGTGTCTTTGTAGATGCATAAAAATATTGACGTGTTTAAATAGACTACTTGGCATTTGGGAAGCTTACCGAGTACTATGGAGAGGAAACAATATTAAAACTATGTACTGAATCCACTTAGGATAAGAACACAGTAAAATTTTAGTAATATCTAAGTTAGCTAAGTAATGTAATTGGATAATTAAGTATCTCAGACAGAAACGAGAAAAGAAATTAATGTAATAAAAATAATTAACTGAGAAAGTAAAATTTCAGCATTGAATCCAAATGTAAGATGTCAAAATTAAGATGTCCAGTGGCATCTTAAATATCCAAGTGAATCCTGGTCTTCTCAAGGCCTTGCCTTTATACCTGACAGCCTTGAAGTGACAGCTATGGTTGGTGTCTGAAACAAGGATATTGCCATGTTTAGTCTCAGAAATCACCTTTAATATTCTACTAACTATTCAATAGTATCAGTGTATTCTGGCCAGTAATAATTTATTGTCTCTTAGTTAATAAAACAGCATGAATAAGATCACTTCTTCTGGATAGTTCAACAGAATTATTAAACATCTGAGACTTAATACCACCCTTTTTTCTTAAGCACTTTTGGCCATAGCTGGGTATAATTTCTCTTCTGTGCAAAACTGTGTGAAATGTTTGGGAAGGTGTCTGTGTCCAAGGAATCATAGAATCATTTAGGTTGGAAAAAACCTCTAAAATCATCAAGTCCAAACTAAAGCTAGCGCTGCCATGTCCATCACTAAACCACGTCCTTAAGTGCCACATGTCTTTTAAATACCTCCAGGGAGAGTGACTCAACCACTTCCCTGTGTCATCCTGTTCCAGGGCTTGAAAACCCTTTTGGTGAAGAAATTTTTCATAATATCCAACCTAAACCTCCCCTGGTGCAATTTGAGGCCATTTCCTCTCAGCCTATTGCTTGCTACTTCAGAGAGCTATTCTCACCTCACTAAAACCCCTTTCAGGTGGTTGTAGAGAGCCAGATCATCTCCCCAAGCCTCGTTTTCTCCAGGTTAAACACCCCCAGCTCCTTCAGCTTCTCATAACATTTGTTCTCCAGACCCTTCACCAGCTGCCTTGCCCTTCTCTGGACTCATTCCAGCACCTCAATGTCTTACTTGTGCTGAGGGGCCCAGACCTGTTTCTGTGATGGCAACTGTATCAGTTTTCCAGATGCACTATGATTTCCAACTCCTCTTGCTGTTGGCCTACATTGGTGCAGATGTACTTCAGTGAGGCTATTGATCCCACCACCTTTTATGAGTTTTTGGGTGTCTAATTTGGATTTCCTATTGACTTTTGAAATGCTTTAACTAATTAGAGGGTTTTTCTGGAGCCAACTTAGCACATATCTGCATTGGACTGCTATTGCCCTATAAGATCCTATAGGCAGCTTTAAGAAGTTAATTTTTGCCAATACTTTGAGGCTGAAAATGAGATTGTTCAGTTATTTCCTATTCCAAATATTGGGTAAAACTGGATTAAATATTTAAAGACAGTAATTGCTGAAAAATATGTTTTGTAATGCTGAATGATGCATAATTAGCATTCCTAGATTCACTATTTAAAGTATTTCTGGAAAGCATCCTAAGTGACGCAGAAGTAAGTGTCAAATATGCATTTAATTTATGTTAAAAAAATGCTGCTGGCACAGTCATCCACTTAGGAACAAGTGGTTACTTGACTACTGAGCAAACGTGATACTAATGAATGGAGTATAACATCACATAATTTTCCTATGTTCCTACCACAGAAAAAAACGAGGAGGGCTTTGATCCAAAGTAATCATTTTTCCTGTTTTAATCCACAAGTTGTACAGTTTTGCCGTGCTGTGTGGAAAGACAGCTGGAATTATACACCCTGTGCAAGCAACTACTCTACAAGTTTGTACTTGGGAAGTAAATGAGCTCAGAAATATTTTGCATTTGCTTAGAAGAACCAAAACTACTTACTAATTTGTCACTGTATCTATGTCCTATATAATCATTACAATCATGCCAATTTACTCAGAATTTTATGCCCAGTGGCATAGCTTTCAGTCTTCAGTTGTAACTAATGTGCAGTTAGTACCTAAAATGAAATTGGAAAGGCAAAACTGCATTCAGCAGAGTACTTTTTCTTATCCACCTGCACAAATTTAGAAAATTGCTACAGAGACCAGAACTGAGAGTTTGATCTCCGTTGCTCAATAACTGAATCAAGTGGGTGAAGCTGTATATAGGATAGTGGGAAGACAGATATTTTCATTACCACATCTTATCAAAGAGAAGGCGAGTCTCATTAGAGGAGTTGCTAAATGTCCTGCAATGTCAATATCTGAAGTTTAAAATCACTGTGCTCAATTTTGAGTCTCTTATTAGGAGAGAAACTATGTGATGCCACATTCAGACCTTTCTTATGACAACTTACTCTGATGGTAGGCAGAAAAAATATCCAAGAGGCTGGATGCTCCAGCACTGGCTGTGGTGTGATCTAGGGGCAAACAGCAGTTGGTCTCAGTTTTGGAAGTGGAGAGATGAACAGGGAATTAACTAACAACTACAGAAACAATGGTGGGAGAGACATCCCTATACAGTGATTGCACAAGAAATTAAGTGGTGAAGCTAAAAGGTGACAGAAACTCAGAGATACTTGATGTACCATTTACATAAAATTAACTTCAGGTAATACTACTTAAAATACACTCTCTCACAAAAAGTTAAACATATGTTCTCTCACCCATTGTATAATAACAGGTGAAAATCCCCATTTTCTCTAAGTCATTCGTAATACGTGCTGAGGAGATGATGTATCATGGGACACACTCGAAAAGGTTTGCAAACTGCTGCAGAATCTGAGATTACCAGTCTTGCTCTAAGACTAGATCCCTAGCAGAGGGATCATTTCTTTTCTCAGGTTACACTGTTCTCATTCTTACTGTAAGGAAATTATGATATTTGGAAAGAGATATTTTCTATTCCTGGTAATCTTATTTTTGTATGTACCTCTAATGGTATTTTATCTAGCAAAATAGGAAGGAGTTCAAAACAACAGTTTTCCCCCAGATTTCCCTTCAAAATCAAATCTCTGGGTTTTTTTTTTGTTTTTTGCTTTCATTTTAGTTACCTGTAAATACGCTTCATATATATATACATATATATATATATACAGAAATGCATTTATGCACATATATATTTCTATAGAGATATATTATATAAGCTTTATTGGTTATCCAAATACATCTGAAGGAATCTAGCAACTGTTGTTAATATTTAGAAAAAACAGCTATATTCTATACTTTGAAATGAATATTCCATTTATTTTTACTTCTTTTTTTTTTAACAATAAATACGAACATAATTTCTCTCTTGATCTCTCACTAATAAAAGGACATAATTGTGAGAGGTCACCAAGAAATACGCTATAGTTTAAGCATATTTTTGCTTGACTTGGATGCTAGTATCTAAATTCTGCCTGGGAAGCACTTCCAATTAAAGCATGTTAGAATTCAAGACCTACTTCTCTGTACAAATCGACTGAAATAATTGATTTCAATAGAAAGCAATGGGAAGCAAAAAAATAGCCTAACTGAGCTACAATTCTGGCACCCTTGGGGGAACGGGAACAGATGGTTTTATTAGAGATCCAGGACTGTTATGCATTATTTTTTCTCTCTATCTCTCATCCTGTCTTTCAAATACAACAATTCCCCTTTTCTGGACCCTGATACAGATGTTTTTGGATGCTGCTTAGCAAGATGTGCATAGATGTGGGGTTATGAGATTCCATATAGAAGGATGCATGAACGAAACTGAGCCAGAAGGGAGATTGTTGCTTTGCTCTTGTGAAGATACTGGCATTCCTCACAGAAACTGTAGCTGCAGGAAAAGGATAGAAATGGATCAGAAAAGTTGGCCAGTGGCTGTACTGTTAATGTTATAGGGGATCAGACTATATATAAACTGCATATTATATATGACGTAGATATAAAATAGTGAGACAACCTATCTCATTAGTGCAGGATACCAGATTTTAGCACCTGGTTGTGCAGAACTTCAAGCATTTTAAATTCTCATCAAAGTTTGCAGTGAAATAGAGGATATGCCTTGTTTGCATATTGTCATGGGAATTGGTCTGCTGTTTATGGACTGTTCAGAAAACAGCCTAATTCTGGTCTGAAATGGCTTATGCAAGAGAAAGCTATTTCTATTGTGTTTATTTTTCAATGCATCTGTCATTAAATATATTTTTTCATCTGTTGAAAATGCATGAAATATAGAATGGTACTGGAATGATGATTTTATGGAGTTTTATGAAAACCTTGCAGGGCTCTCTGTCTTATTTGCAGTTAAGTATCTCTCGACAATATGTTCAACATTTTTTTTCTGTATTTGGGCATGAGAGGAAGAATAGATATGTTAGAAATGCATCCTGTTTGGTGTAATCTGGAAGTAAAACAGAATGTGTCAGAATTCTAACTAAAGAAAGAAAGTAGCTTTCACAACATTAATTTTTCAGAGCATTAAGGGCATATTTGATGCTTTTCTCATACACAGTGTTTGTCAGCAGATGGAAAGATCCAGCTGAGTAACTTTCTCTGCTTATAGTTTTCTATTCAGCAGATGACAGTTTAGGTCAATGATTGTTTTCTTTGGTGAAAAGACAAAAGAAAATGTAGGCAATGCAAGTAATAAGGAAAAATTAACAATATCAAAGGGGAAAACCAAACTTTCAAGGCTTTAGAAGTAGAACAGATCAGCTCTCATCAATTCCTGAATGTTTTTTTGTCTTTGAAAGGCACTTATTTTTTTTTTTTATTTCTGCTAAGATAAATCTGGACATGTGTTAAGTATCAATTTACACATTTGGGTCTTGAAGACAGGCAAGCAGAACATTGTCTAATTTCTTCAATGACAGTTTTTTTACTGCAAGAAAATGTCAAATTCGAAGTTTTCTCATTGAGCAGACAGCTTCATCAGAAACAATACAAATAAGATGTAAAATAGTTTCATGGTCGACTGAAGACCTCTATCTCACATAAATTCAGATTAAGTATTTTTGAAGCCCACTAAGAGAATCGCTAGATTTGAGAATCCAGCCCATTCCTTAGAGTCCTATGTCTTCTTTAGTATTCAAAGTGTGTGATGAGAAGTAAAAAGATAGATTTTCTGTCTTTTTTCTCACATCTGAAAACAAGTTAAACATTCATCACCTCAAATCATCCCACCAGAATGTGACATGTCAATGACTTGGCATTGCTGCTAAGCAATAAACTGGGAATATACAAGTGTGTTTCATTCTTTCATACCAAGCACTACACTAAAATATGTTCTTGGCCTGCATCAGCATCTATAAATCCTTACGGAAGTCATTTCAAGACAGCATCTTCCACATGAGTGGAAGACACAGAGTTCACCGTGTGAATTGGCCAAAATGCCCAAAACTGGCAGCTGCAGCCCCGAGCTCTGCCCGAGCTCGCAGCAGTTTTACTGCAGGACTCATGGGCAGGTTATCACAATCAGCCAAAGGGGAACATGTGTTACTCTGCTCACATCAAATTGGAACTTGCCCTGACTTTAGCCCCAAGTCTTTGCCATGAAATTACTGACAATCTTGGGGATGAATACTTGACAGATTGTCAAAAAAAAATCAGACTTTTATTACTGACATAAGTTGAATTACTACTGTCTTATTCACCTCTTTAATAGATTTTAAACTATTGAAGTTTAAGTAAAGAGGCTTTTTTTGTCCAAAGTGGTTTTCTTTTCTGAATTCTTTTAGTGGTTATACCTCACTACATGTGAAGATGACAGCTTAGGAAACGGAAATGTAATAATCATTAAACAAGCATTGTAAACCAAGAAATACTCCAAAATAATTAAGTGCACACCTGGCAAGGCAGCTGGAAGTTTAAGTATAAACAAGTCCTAACTCTGTCAATTTACCCTAAAAATTAATGAAATCACAGCAAAAACACAAAAAGATGTGGAGTTTCCTTGTACATTGAAGAACCATTGCATCTCACTTACCCAAAGAGAGCAAAGCAGGTCATATCCTACAGAAAAGAAGCATGACAAAAGTGAGAAATGGGAAACAGTCACATGAACAAGATGGAAAGGATTTATTCCCATACTTGTCAAATTTCCAGAGCTACTGGCTTTTAGCAGGTGGTAACATCCAGGACAGTTCAGTCCCTTCTCTAACATCTAGTGTTCTGTTACACGAACATGATAGCCAGATAAATAGCACTGGAATCCTGGTCAAATCAACCACAGTAGTTTAGAATATTATGTTCTCCATTTCTGACCTGGATCTTACTTACTTATTTCAAATGAAGTATAATAACTTAAACAGAAGGAAGAAAACCTTTCACTTGAGATTTGGGCATAAAGCTGTTAGAACTTTATGAATATCTACTGAATTTTACTTCAGAGATTAAATAGAAAAGTCATCAGTTTACATGCCTTGATAGAGTTTAGGGATATATACTGCATTCTAGGCATTTGCTGAAGTGCATCTTCAGGTTAGGGAAAATTCGCCTTCTATAAACTGGGAGCAAATTAACAAGGAATTTTTTTGGTCTAAGTTTAGGATTTAGGTATTGCTCACAGTGATTATGTAATCAGTTGTGGATCTAATCCCTTGTATATTTTTCCTTTATGCATCCTTTCATCCTACTCTTTATAGATTCTTCAGGGAGAAGGAAATTTTAAGCACTGACTGGGGAGTCTGCTTAAGGCTTAGCTATGTTTTGGTATGCTATTTCGCTGTGTTGCAAACTCTTGTGGCAGGAACAATACAGTGGAGACCAAAATTTCGTTCAAGCTGTCTGTTTGACTTTCCAAAGGTTATATAAATGGTTTTTCTGTCAGTGGAAGTTGTTTCAAATGCTCTTAATCTTAATTAACAGTTCATAAATGGTGAGATTTTCAGTTTTCTCTTATTTTTTCAGTCCTTTTTCCATGAGGCATACTTTGAGCTTCACAGTGTTGCTAGGCCTCTGGGAGAGCTAACAAAAATCCTCATAGATATCTGCTGCTTCATTTTCCATGAAAACAGGAACAAAACTTATGGATGATGTCTTCTCAAGCTAGGGAGTTGTAACAGCTGTAGTTACCTATCTGTGAAACCTGGAGTTTTCAGGTGAAATATTTCTGAGTATATACAGTTCCTCTCTTCTTTAGTAATCAATGGTGTTAGAACAACCTGTAGAGAACAAGAGTGCTTGATGACATTTACCAGGCCTTGCTACTCTGAAGACTGATCACAGTCTTACAGTGATGCCATTAATAATGAATAATACCATTTAAATCAGAAGAAAGAGTCAGTGATGTCAGCAACAAGCCTCTTCCTGCAGATGTATGGTATTGGCTTGCCTTTAGCTAACCTCTTCTTGATCGTCTTCTCAGAGGCCAAGATCATTATTTATTTATTTAGTAATTAATTTATTTTTGCTTTTTTTGAGTATCGATTTTTCTTCCCGGGAGTTCGAGGAACCCCCTAATACAGATGACCTTCATTCCAAGCTGGTCCTAGAAGCTGTCTGATGGGTAAGTCACAGAAGAAGCCAGAATCTTATCGGCGCTGGTGGCTGCAGCTGCATTCCTGGTTTGAAACCACTCAGAGAGAGGATGCTGGTTTAGGAATCTGTGTGCATAGTTCTGCAGGACCCTGACTGGACATAGAGTGAGTAACTGAACTGGGACTGTAAGCTGGGAAAGGTGAAGTTTTATTCACCCACTGGCTGTTTATCATTGTTAGAGTTACTAAAATAAAAATAGTTATTTTAGAACTGTTTTTCAAATTAAGTTACAGTTAAAGAATATAAAACATATTTCTTACATATTTCAAAGAACAATGACATAATAAAAGGAAATGTTAACTCGTAGATCTTTGGAACATAAAGACTTCCGGTTATGAAAGCTGAATGTTTTTAAACTTAATGGAGTAATGTACTGAATGAACAGATAAACTTCTGCCACTTGGATTCTCTAAAGCATAACCTACTACTATTAATCTTTCAGAAAAATACTGATCTTTTATATATATATTTGCAGCAATATCAAACATCTCGTTGCTGCACAGTCTGTTCCTTCAAATAAATATATGAGTGTGCTCTCAGACAGCTTTCTAGTTTCCTGACAGATGATACCAATATGTATTCGAAAACTCACACTCCTATTTTCGGAAATACATTTGATAAAAGCTTAATCTCTACATAAAGCATATATTTGTATTTTGTTCATAGTTTGGAAATGAAATTAAATGTTAGTACTAGCTCTTCCTCTAGTGGACGTAACTGACTTTACTTAGCATCAGAAATATATTTTAGTGTTTGTTTTTTTAAACTTAATTTCGCTTGAGTTTATTTCGAGCTAAGCTTCCAGGCAGTGTGTCTGCGCATATGATTAGATTTTTTTTTCTGAAATTCCAAGGTATTTCTGTGCTTCAGTTAGAGCTTATTTGCTGTATTTTAAAATCAGTATCTCTTGAATGGTTTACAAAAACTGAGTGGATAAGCTGAAACAAATAGTATTTACCCTGATGGTAACCCATGGACTACATTGAGCCAAAAGTGTCCTGTGACTTGGTAGCTCTCTGCATCCAAATTACTGGACAGGGCGCAGGCTAGTGAAAAGTATCTCCATAAGATGTAAGATTTGAGCTTACAAATAGAATCTATCTTTAAAAATTACATTATCCTTCTGGGAAAGATTCCATAACCCCATTTCATCTGTCTTTACAGTGCTGCAAAGCAGGTGGTGGGTATGACTGTGCTAAGGAAGAGCACAGACCTCAGGGTTTTTGTGGTATATATGAGAAGCCTCCTTACCTGCCCTTGAACTTAAGATTTTTTTCCCCTCACAGCATGAATAAGATGTGAACATAAACTCAATTAAAAGGCTGAATTAAGTTCCAAAATGCTGCTCTGGACATTGAGGACTGGGTGAGTGCACTGTCAGACTGCAGGGATAGTATGCAGAATCCAGAAGAATTAAAGCTTGTATTTTTACAGGGAGAGTGATATTATAAATTGGGGTTTTTTTGTTTATAAATTATCCTTTATGTTTCAAGTGGTATCTGCTAGGGTGATCAATGCATCTGTTATTTTTTTTGCAAGTTTGCTTTGGGGAGCTCTCAACTGTAATGATTTTTATTATTATTTGCTTGGACAGATTGGATTTGCAAAATTGGAATGTGAAGTTTCAGACTTCTTTTTAACACTTGCTTTCATGTATGTGTAGTGAAGAGTAACTCTAGGTATCTAAAATGAGATTAATCCCCAGGTTGGCATGATTATTTAATGGAGACAGAAGAAAGAGGTCTTAATGATAATAGAGAAGAAAGCAATGCTATTTTTAGTGAGAGATTGGATATAGAAGGGAAATAGAAGGGTTAGAGTTAACAGTGACATGTGAGAAAGGCTGACAGGGAAATACAGATATTCTTACGGGGAGACTGAGATATGGTCCAGAAATCTAAGAGAAGTAATTTGAGAATAGGGGCAAAGGGGAAGAGTTCAGTGACCACATATGTCTGATTATAAGTGTAGAAAAGGGATAAAGAGTTTCCTGAAACTCAGTTGAAAGGTCAGTGTCTGTCAGGAATGGATATAATATCCTTACCCAGGAACAGGAAAAATACCTGAAACTACAAGATGTTATTTTCATGACAGGATTTTGCTGAGAAGCAAAGGGAATAAATGGTAATATGAAATCATTAGAGGTTTCTGTAGTTGTTTGCCAGAAGTAGAAACGCTTATACAAAACAGCAAAGTACTGTGTTTTAAGATTTTATTATTTTTTTTGGAATATGCTATTCTTTGTAATTCAGTACATTCTCAAGCTGAAATAAAGTCCCCTGATTCACAGATTCAGACTACAGATAAACCATAACTTTTTAATGATAAATTATTGAAATTTTAGAACTTTTAATTGTAAAATTGGTGATCTCCTAATGCTTTCTGCTGTCCACCTTCCATTACAACATTTGGACAAGAGACTTTAGATCAAATGAGTCCAGATATGTGTTCTATAAAAAAGTTTTCATCTCTCCAGAGCTTTTAAGACCTCTAGTGTATTGCAGAGTCTTAAACCCGTATTTAAGTGGCCTAATTTTATTAGTTCTTATTAGCTGTAAATATTAATTAATTAAAAAAATTGAATACCTGGTCCATTTGATCTTATTATTTCATCACTCAATTAGAAGGTTGTCCTGTGTTCTTTCCCGTTAGTTTTATCTGCAATGCAAAAGGAGAAAGAGAACAAAAAGAAGCTATTAAATAAATTATCAACTATTATTTCCATTTTTTTCAAGGAAGCAAAAGTCCTGTAATATAAAGAATTATTATTATACCATATTTTCTAAATAAAAAAGTTCTGAAAATTCTGAATTGACCACTTTTAAACTTTTCTACCACACAGCAACCTTTTGTACCTCCAAATAATGCAAAATCAACTATATTTTTAAATATTTTAAGGATATATCCTTAAATTAAATATAAAATAAAAAAATATTTAAAAGAATATAGTCTATTCCTCAGGCTAATCTCTTGATGAGCTTACTGACTGCATAAATGATTCCATTCCTGTCTATTTGGCATAGATATGATAGCTGGTTATGCTTCAAAAAAATAGAGGATACGTTAAAGTTCAAGGGCATCTGGAGTTGTAACTGAGATCTAAAGCCTGAAAATGAGCATACTGAAAGCAATCCTAACGCTAAGCCTTTCAAGATGATACAGTACATATGCAAGATTTCACACTGGTCTTTCAAATAGAGCTGAGAGAACTGATTTACTATCAACTTTTTCAGCATGACTTAAACACGTCAGCTGACTACCAACACTCATACTGTAAATAGCATGTCCCTCTGGTGGTGCAGGTAAAGAGGGCTTACTCTGCGTAATTTATGGTCTCCCTAGAGTACAGTCTTGAAAGAGTACAGAAACTGCTGTAAATTCCTGATGAAATGCAAGCATAAGTCTGTTCACTATTAAATGTGATTTACTGCAGTTACATGCACTCTCCCTCTCCCAACCACCTTGTGACTTTTGTACAAGGTACAGGGATTTTAGACAAATAACAATAAAAGCTTTTTTATTTGGAGTTAGTGCAGAATAACTTGGATTTAGAATTATCATCTATCTTTTCAAATCTCCTTTTAAGATGTATAACATATTTTTATATTTTTTAAAGAATATTAAGGTTTGAAGTGAAGATGAAAATTTCAAGGAGATCATTATCAAATATCTCTTCAAAACTGAAAATGGTGTAGATCTATAAGCTTCTTTATGTAATAGATGCAAAGAAGACCCATTCTACAGATTATTTCATGACAGTATGGAGATAAATTGAATCTCATTATATCACATAGAATCTGTAGAGTCTGTATCCAATACTAGCGATAATAATTCTGATGTTTGTGTTCTTGTTTATAATGCATTTTTATAGCAGTGTTCTCATGGAATGTAGAATTGGAGAGCCTGATTGTCAGAAAATGCTACCAACTGTTTGCATGTATTATTCTATGCATCCACATAATTTTGAGAACAGTTAACTAGTCACTTTGCTCAGATATAAACCTGATTTCTGGTAACTTTTACAAGTCAGGAATTTGCTCTCTATAAATCTTCATTTTACTTAGAGATTAGCATAATTTATACCCAAAAGTCTCAATACTTGGAAAGTTAAGAAACAGAAAAAACATGCATTCAGGTAAGTAATTCTTATTGAGTGCTGATGTTTGTGATAAAGTTGAAGCTTCTTGTTTATTGGTCTCATTTTCAAATTTCCTGTCTGCCCTTCCCTACTTAGATGGGTTTTACCATTTCCGAGTGTGGTATGCTCATGGCAAGTACCTGCTTAGCCACAGAGGGTTTATTAGCTGTTGTCATGAATCCTTTAAAAATATTTAGACATGTGCTCATGGCTCAGTTTAGTAGGGTTTGGGGTTTTTTATTTGTATAGTATTGTAACATGCACTTTTTATAATCTACATGGAATTACTTGATGGAATGTCAGTTTTGTTCTGCCTTCACTGGTGCCCTCCTCCTTTTGTAACCACAAGTACATTTTTTATCTGTTAGATACCTGCTTACTTAGGCTCTGTTCCTGGCAGCAGATTTGGTTTGTCCTTCTCTTCACTGCCTCTCTTCTGTATTGGGCTGGGATAGAAATTTAAAATCTTCACCTACAGCTTTTTTTTTTCTTCAGGTCTTCATAAAAGTTTGTTATTTAATTGATTTCTTAAGGTATTTTATGTTTCCTTTAAGCAGTTAAACTACAGAAGTGGATGCTTGGATTTTCTTGAATATTGAATTATGTTGACATTGCCAATTTAGACACTGATGGTTTACATGACTACTAATCCCATTGATGGGAAGTGTGAGTTGTTACAATAGCTAAAGTTGTATATCAATGTTAAATTGTTGTCCAAATTTCTACCTGCGTTTGATTGCTGAAGCAATATAGTAATAAAGACATTGCTCAGTATTTGCATGCCTAAACTTTACTCTGTTATCTTATTTGGACAATAAATATCTGGCCTCTTAGGAAGAACACTGAGCATAGCAGGCATACAGTGGAAAGTGTGAAGTATCAAAGTATGTCTACTCCTGTTAGACTGCCTCAACCCACGATGGGGACTGAGTAATCAACAGGAACTTTCACACAGTTTTAGGAACTATGAAATACAAAGAATCTAAAAGAGCAACCCCTCCTGGCCAACTTTCTAGGATTTAATACTATTTCATTAATAACTCTTTTAACAACAGCTGCTTAGATCCAGCACTGATGTCTACAATTATTTTTACAGATCTGACCATTCCTGTCACAAAAATCTTGCTTTGCAGCTTTGCTTGTTCCACTTCTGCACCCAATAAAGTCTCCGTAAGTAAAGAACTTCCTTCCGGCTTCTGATATATTTAAATTTTGAATAGATTGCTCTTCCCATGCAAGTTAAAAATCTTACCTTGTTTTAAAATCGTAGAAGTTTGATTTCACATTTTCTGAAAGAGACTTTTTTAATGTAGAGACTGTGCCAATCCACAGCAGACTGGTATAAGTCCTTCCATGTACCCATTGGAATACATTTTTTTCCCCTTCAAAATATATTTGCATCTGTATACATTGATCAAGAGATCTGATTGACTACATAAGAGTAAAGGTCATCAAATCATTTTGAATTATTTAGCTGTAAAATTTATAACAAAGCCTGTAACACTAAACAAAAAGCAGTGTTGGGATTTCCACTTTCATACCAATAACCTTGAATAGATATTATTTTATATTTTTCCTTGGGAATGCCACCAAGAAATAAAAGAGGAGATGAATATATTGGAATGTGAGTAGTTGCTACTGTGCTTTAAACATAGTCCTTATTCTTGGGCAATGTACGGAATCTCCAATGTTCTCATTGTCATTAATTATACCTTCTTTGCTACTTTCATTCTAGAGACAGAAATATCACTGGCTCACAAAACCCTCAGTAGAACTCTATTCCAAACACCAAACACAACAGGTATGAGAAAATGTCTGCAGTCTTCCTTCATAAAAGTGCTTTCTCCTTATTGCCTTTTTCCCTGTTAAGAACCCTGAAAATAGAGCTGAATCTGAGTTACTTTTTAGGCAGATGATGAAATATTCTCACCATTATATAATACAATTTCCATTTTATTTTAAACATACTTTGCATGATATAAAAATATTGATCACAGTGAGCTTTAACAATTGTTACTGCTATAAACAGAAATGCTGCACGATGGTTTTAGTGGAAATAAATTATATAGTCATTATCTCTTAAAAAAAAAATCACAAGAAGGAGAACCTAGGCTGTTTGGTCATTGACAGAAAAGAAGTCCTTATTGAGTTCTTTACAAAATGTGAACCCCAGTTGTTTTCTACATTTGCTTTCCACATCTTGAGAAAAGCACGAGTCTGTCTCTGAAAGTCCCACAGGGTCTCTGGTGAACATTTAATTCCAAATATTAGCAAAGTTCCTGTTGTTCTTTTGTTCTAATGGAAAAATGTACACCAGCATAGCAAGTAGTGCTCTCTTCACTAATTCATAAGTGGTCTTTTCCAATATGTGGGTACACAGCGGCACACTTCTTCACTGAAGTAAAATCCAGCATCGCAGCGTTTCGTCCGCACTGTACACGGAGGTCTGTAACAACTAGAGAAAGGCAAGAAAAAAGTGGGCATTAATCTAACATGGTCATTTATATTTAACTGGAGCAGAAATCTGTGTGCCTTCCCAGTGCCATTTCTCAATGGGATATTCTATTCCTACAAGTACATATATTATAACTTTTTATGTTCTTGCAACAATTTTAGTCAGACTATTCTTCACAAAAGTCAACGAAATAATAATGAATGATACTGAAGAGAAATTATTCCATTGTAACGGATACACACGGATCTTTTTTACCACACTGCTGGTTGTAGTCACATTCTAACTTGAGTAGTATTTTTAATTTTTTTTTTTTTAAATAGGATATATATCTGTGCTCAGATTGGCTTGCTATAACCTACTGCATGCTGCAAATTGGAGGTGGTAATCTAGAATCAGGTGATAATCAAATCTATCATCCTCCTACCCAGGACTGTTTCTCACCTTACAGACAACTGCAATAAGCCTGAGAGGGGTTTGTCTACATGTGTTACACTCTGAGCTTGAAAATGAGAACATACTTCCTTTCAAGTTGTAAATTCCCAGAGCCAGTCTCTGAGGCCAGTGGGAATAAATCTACATTCATATTGCATCTGTATGCATTCTGAAGAAAAATCAGAGCCTATTTATCATGTTTCAGATAAATCTTAATGGAAAAAGAACAGAATTAGTGTCTACCTGATTAAAATAAGTTTAACAGAAATACAGCATGGAACCAAAAATCACATCTACCTATGCAGCAGCAGAATTTTTCCTCACCAATTCCTTGACCGAAAAATAGAACTTATACAGAGATAATATCTCTGGTTGTCCCTGAACCCTTCCTTTTCCTATTTAATTTTTCTATTAAAACAAGAACTTGACCCAAAATAACCTTAGAATAACAATGCTAAATACTTTCTGGTGTATAATGGAGACAAAGTACAAGTCTGGGATTTTTTTCAGACACTGGTAATGAGTCAAAAGATAAAAGTATATGTCTTGAATTTCAGCATAGTTATACTTAAAACTTGTAGTTAAATAATGTGCGCCTGTTTGTGGAACACTGATATTATTATCTATTATGAGAACTCTTACATATATATAGCATGCTAAATTGTGCAACATCACTCTCCTCTGCCCTAGGTAATTCTTGTTTCAGGCTTGTGGCTGCTCTTACTGTTGTTGCAAGTAAGTTAGTATGCCTTGTGCTTGTTTTGGATACTGAGTTACTACTTTGCAATAATTTGTTTATGATTTGAGGTCTGCACTACATTAATTAATTCACACTATCTAGTTCAACCAATGAATCTGGCTATGAGGAAAGCAACAAGGAATGAGGAAGACTGCAAATGTGATATTTATTAACTAGCCACATCTTGTTCAGTGTTTCCAATGTCATTTATCATAGATTAGTTCACCACTGTGATCTCTGTAGTTAAGGGAGCAACATTATTTTGTGCCACTTAACAGATATTTGAAATCAGTGCAGCAGCTCATGGGAATCTCTCAAGGCCCTACTGATCTTTTCCCCCTAAAGTTTGGAAACGGTGGTAAAAGGCAACAAAAAGGTTTGTGAAAGGATCTAATACTGTGAGCGAACAGGCAACCAACCAGCAGTAGGTCTATTCTGGGAAAAAAGTACTCCATAGAGATGCAGTGGATGAAACACAGAACTCACCTTTTTGCCGTCTCTGCCATGAAAGTTCAGACCATTTCATGCACTGAATGACAGTAAAATGAAATAAGAAGAAAGAGAAGCAAAGCCAAACTCTTCCACACACCTATGACTGTACACAATGAAAAGCAGTCATGCAACATTAAGCATGAGGAGTTCACTTTGTTTAGGATTCATGTCTCCTTGTGAACTTCAACTTGCAGCTGAGACTGCTATACAGCACCTCTCCCATGTGAGTTTGTGTCCAGCAGCAGTCAAGGTCAGGTTACTCCAGTCTTATCCTTATCTGGAACATTTCAACAGAGCGAGAAAGTCCCTCTCCTCCTCTAAAGTGCTTAGCAGATGAAGTTCCTAGTTATCTGGCCCAGCCAAAACTGACCAAAATAAATTTTAGAGGTGGTAGCACAGGGTGAATAGCAGCAGTCATTGTAACGACATAAATGTGGTTTCCTTAGGAAACTGCTGAACAATAGACCAGGTCTTTCAAAAGATTTGGTCTGAATGCTGTTTACGGAGTGTTTTCATGTGACAGAGGTCTGTTTCAACGAGCATAACCTGAGCATGCTGGAACTAAGACAGATGTTCGTTCAGCCACTATTCATAGTGCTGGGCAAATCAGCAGCAACTTTCTCTTTATGGTCAATAATTGTGATTATTTTGCTGCAGAATGCCCAGATTGTCACTGTGGGCAGTCTAACAAATCCACAGATGAAACAAGTGGAAATGTTACTTCTTGGGCTGATAAACAGCATAAATCACCTTAAAAGTCAGTATGCTGAGGTTTTGTTTTTCTCCCCATCCTTTGCTTTGTAGATGATTTTGTACTTCTTTCATCTGAAGCAGGGTGTAACACAAGAGGTAGAGGCATTTTAGGTACAGTGCTTCAAAACCAGAAGCTACAAGGATTACTTGTCTCCACAGGGAGCTGTCTAGGGCATGACAGCAGGATTATGCTCATGTCCAGGGCTCACACATCTAGCACAAATCTAGGCAGAGTTGTATCTCTATTTATGTTTTAGAAATTTATATAATTAATAAATTTATATATATTTACTATATAAATTCAATTGTATAATTTATGCTGTTATAAACCAGCAAGGGATCTTTCAGAGATAAAAAGGATGTTGCAAGATTTTTTTTCCTTTTAGAGACAGCTTGTGCTGGACAGAGCCAAAACGTGAGAAACCTACGCTAAATCTTTTCTTAAGGAGGAGAGATTGTTCCCTCTATTTTCCTTGACAGTGCTAACATCTACAGGACTATTGGTTCCAGAGGCATAAAGTAAGAGCACATACAAATCTTTCTTTCTTTCTCCACACAAAGTCAAAAGAAAAACAGCTTAGAAAAGAGAAAAAGGTAAAAGCACCCTATATCATACTGTCCTTGGAAGTGAGAAAGTGATTCAAACTCTTTATCATATTCAACCACAGCACAACAGAGAAAGGCTGAGCTCAATTTCTTCCCTTAAATACTAAGTCTGTAAATCAGCAGAGATATTGAAATCAACATCAGGTATTTATTATGGCATTTCTTAGCTTCTTAAGTGCCTGACTTCTCCAGTTGTGAATATTCTTTTAAAATGTACATGGTTTATATTTGTAGCACTGCTGGAAGTGAAACCCACAGTGCAAAGGCTTTGTAATATGCAAAGCTTATGTAACCAGGCTGGTTTCTTTTCCTCTGCAAACATAAAATTGAAATTATGTGAGTTGAATTATAGAGAAAAAATAGTTTCTGATGTTTCTAACAACTCTTCTATTTCACTTCAAAGGCCAAATATTGGAAAACAAGTAATGCCTGTTAATAACCTTTTCCACCATTTTAAAGACTTCAACAGAAATGTCACTATTTATATTGGACAGTTTTTCTCATTCTGAAGATGAAATAATGTCTATATATCTAGCAATATATTTATTCCAACTAATTACATGTTAGATTAAAAATTACATAAGGTTTATTTTTGATAAGCATCAGGTTACTACACACATCTAAATGTTCCAATTTGCTATTTTCCATTTGCAGTGCCTGAATTGTTATTTGTCATTCATATAATAGAAATAATTCCCCTGTATTAGAAATAAGTGATCTTTCTGCTCCAAATGGCATTGTTTAAGAAATTTTTAAAAATTTAATTAAGAAATTTGTTTAAGAAATTTACAAGAAAACTTTACAGGAAAACTTTCCTCACGTAATATACAAAGCAGAAATAATATTGGTTGTTTCTCAGAACCTAAAGCCATTCACATTTTTATACACAGATTGCTAATGCTATGGGTGTAGCAGTCATGGAAGGAAAAGGCCCTAGGGTATATAAAGAAATCACAGAATTTTCTTCCTGACTAAATTTTACTTTAAATGGTGATGTGGGCAGTCTGTCTTATAGTTATATATGTCTACTTTTCACAAAAATCACCCAGAGCTAGGTGATTCCAAAATTTAGGATGTGGAAATGAATGATGGTATCTCCAGAATTAAGCCCTGAAATTTAATTAGGAATATTTGAGTTACTTGAATTGCAATATTCAGTTCTTGGGGAAAAACAGAGTGGGATTTTAAATACCATAAGACATAGGGAGATTGAACTTAGAGTTCATTTTCAGCAGAGAAAAAAAGGGAAAAAGGAAAAACAGTCCCAGGACGCAGTAGTAAGAGCACTAGAACCTACACATGCTTTAAAATAATTATTATGCCTAGTAGCTTCCTCTTAGAGATTATAGAAGTCATAGAAGATAAAACTGAACTGAAGACAGGCTTACTGTTTACTTAAGACTGTTACAAAGCAATTCAACAAGACAGCTAATGTCACAACCCAAACTTTTATGCCTTGAACACAATAGAAAAAATAAAAACTGAGGTTTTACCTGCATGTCTGGTGATGGAACCTTTTTCCTTTCAAGAAGCATTTATTGGGAGATTCTATACATTCACAGATGCATTTTGCAGGATTTAGCGGCTGATGTCTAGGACAGGACTTTTTACATACACACTGGCACTTTTCTTCATCAAATTCCTTGTTGGGACCGCAGGAAGCAGGGATAAGTTTGTTTTTGCACATGCACTGACATGATGATCTGTCCAATTCCTTGTGAGGTCCACAGCTCAAGGGCCGCAAGCCTCCTTTGCAGACGCATTGACAAGTTTCTTCATCCAGCTCTTTGTTCGGTCCACAAATATGGAATCCTTCAGATGTGTCTACAAAACCAGCAGAGAAGTCACACTATTACCAGAATTTTGTGGTAATACTCTCTCGCCTATTTTTATGTGAAGAAATTAGCAAATCCATACCTTTTAAGGTGTCTGAAAAACAAGCATATGTCAAAAGATGGGCAACAACCAGTAGCAGTATCGATACAGAAAAATACACAAATAATTACCACTACTTCTTCTTTGACTTTAGGTGAATCTAAACATAGAACTACATTAAATCCTTTAAGCAAAAGTGCTTACCAGAATCTCCAAGGTGAGAAGAGAAACCAAAATCATGCTGTGACAAACATCTGCAAATTTGATTATTCCAAATATGATTTTTTGGACAGGTCTTGTTTGCCACATGACACCTGTGAAATTAAAAAATGCTGTTGATTTACTACCATAAGAACTCAAGCAGGAAAAAAAAAAAAAATCGATTTTAGCTGTTGATTGCTTTAGTTTCTCTCCGTTGCAAATATCTTTCTAAGAGTGTCAGCTCATTCATAATCTTTTTTGTTTGTTCCTGTAAAATCTGTAACTAAAGGTTGTCCCCACTACAGCGATTTTCAACCATTTGTTGACGAAACTTTCTTGCATTTCATTTTAGCTCCAACTTCTAGAAGCTGATATTTGTACTTTGCTAATGTAGCTTGGAACCAGACCTAACCCTAGAACATAAGAGTAGAAAAGAAGAGTATAAAAACTTTTTTGCATGCCAAATTCTGCATGGTAAAAGGCATCATGTTATGTGTTGTTTTTCAAAGTTCAAAAATGTTTTCAAACTTAAGATGTCAAAAGACAGCAGATAAATTTTCTAATGAATGCTGTAGACAGAACTTTAAAAAAAAACAAACAGTTTATCAGATTCCATTCCACTTTATGTGAAAGTTATGTGCCATTAGCTGACACTTTCTCATTAGTCACTCAGATTCCGGACAGCTTTCTTGAACCTAAAGATTTGGACTTCAGCAGTGATGCCTCTTCAACTTAAAAGTAAAGATAATAAACAAGCTAACACTTTAGTCCTCTTTTCCTGCTTCAGTTTGCAGCCAAGGTAGTGGTAACAAAGAAAGCAAAAAATCCAAAGGCGCAGCAGCTGTTGCCTTTTTAAAGAATGAGTGAACTGAGCCTTCTGGTGAATCACTGATAGAATATTTATGTGTATTGTCTCATCTTCCTTGCTTGCAATTTCTTTATCACCACAGCTGACATTACATCTTTGAACAAGTCAAGCCTAGCTCCATGTATCCGGGCTGCGTAATTTATTCATTGTTTCTGTAGTATTTCTAAAATCCTATAATCTGTTAAGACAACACCTACATTACACATTTGATGCACTTTTCATTCCCCTGAGCAGCATAACTCACACATTCAAAAATGCAGGTGCTGGGACATTCTGATCATCATTCAAGTACACCTCTCCCCTTCAGCACACTAAATCAGTCTGCTTGTAAAGACTGTTGTAGTTTAACATCACCCTGCTTTGCCTCACATTTTATCAAACTGGTGTTTCCTGAGTTCATTCCACTAATGGTCTCACTCTTGCTGCCTCACTTGGCATACGTTTCCTTTAGCCTGCCTCCTGATTCCACTTGAGGAATAGTATGGATAATTTGCAGATATATTGTATTCCATTAAAAAAACCCAAACCAACAAATCAAACCAACCAACAACGAAAAACCAAACTCTTATGCCTGTTTTATTGGACAAAGCCATAGATTCTAAACTTAAAGACAGTATGTAACAGTAGAGAAGACCTTAATATATTCTGATCTAGTACTATGTTGTCTTAACTTTGTTGAAGCATGATTCCTTAGTCACAGGACAAACAGTTACCTGTGAGTGCTGGTCCAAGTCTGGTATCTGTACTACCACCTCCCTCAACTACAGACAGCTGTTTCCTGGCTAGAATAAACTCTTGCGCTGGTCATTACAACTGCTCTTAATTTAGAAACACTGAGAAGCTGGAGAGAGTCAACATAATTTGACTTTATTATTGACTCTTGAGTTGGGGTTTTTTTCATAATCTGTTAATTATGTAATTAAACTAATTATTAATAGATTTATTTCTAAGCCACTGTTTATGATCCAGGTTTTGATGAAAAAATTAAATAAATTAAACTCAAATAGAATATAACCTATGTTTAGGAATGCGTCAGAAAACATCCAGACTTAAACTGAATGAAACCACTGTGGAAAATGGTTACCACCTCTGAGAAATTTGCTCTAGTCACTCACCTTATTAAAAATGTCAATTCATTCCAGTTGGGCTTCTAGATATTGAGTCTTCCTTAAAGCAACTGTCAGTCTATTATGTATTTTTGACCTCCTAAATATTTATACATCATAAAATCATCACTCAGACCTCCAAATTAAGGAAGGAGATCTTCAAGTGTTTTAATGACTTAAAACCAGATTTCTGGTGCCAGATTTGTTTTGTGACATTCTTCATTCAAAATCACACACACAAAAAGATCAATATGCTACTTCTGTGGATTGCCAATTAACCCTTTATTTCCCCTTTCATTCTGTTTTACAGGCACCTCTGGCATATGAAGATGTCAAAAAAGATTTGTAAGTTAAAGATTCCCTAAAAAAGAAGCTTTTAAAAAACATAAGCATTTTATATATGAAAATACAGATTGAGAGAGAAATATTGTGTCCTAATTATTTGCAAAGATATTTTTAGCTTTTCTTTTAAAATGAAATTGATTTTGCTGATGTTTCCTTTAAGTCGCAATTGGATTGTAGCTCTTCCATCAAGTAAATCCCACAGGAGTTATTCTTCAGTTTTAGACCATCTCACTCCAGTTTATCCACTGGGTAAAAAGGTACTGTTAATTTAGTAACATTCTCTTTGTGTAAAATAATGGCAGCTCCCTTGCAGAATGCATTCTGCTACTGCTGTGTGTAGTTCACCTATCCTAACTGTGAAAACTTCCCAGCTGTATTTTAAACCTGATTATGTATGTTTGCTCATATTGTGAAAGGAAAGACAAGCCTCCTACTTACTGAGTCTGTGCTGCTGGCAAGGAACGTCTTATGATAGAGTGGACTTGTCTGTAAACATCCAGCTTGGACATGCACCGGCAGGACGTGTGGTTGGCAAAACTGACCGTGACGGGCTTGGGGCCGTGGGACAGGGGCACCGTGATCTCAAACAGCTACAAAAGGCAAAGCAAAAAACTTCTTATATAGATCAGTAATAGTCCAACTAAAACTAATGTAGGACATATGAAAAACCTATCACGAATTTAAGTTCAGATTTTTTCGTTGTCTTCCAGCATTCAATTATACTGCTAAATAATTATTATGTGCAAAATGGATACAATAGCTATGATATGACAACTAAAATTTTTAGTGTTAAACCCTGTTAAATGGCTGTTTGCTTACTAGAACATTTAACATACAAGATGAAAGTGTACAAAAAACTCATTTCCCTAGAGGAGATGACTCCAAATTGGCAGCCTTTTAAAAAAATCCAAAATGAAACATTTGGAAAGCGTTTTGAAAAGTTGAAGAACAAGAATAATATAAAGAAGACCATAAGTTACAATGAAATACATCAGTTGCCCAATTACAAAAGTTTAGGTAAAACATCAATATAGTGGACTTTGATCAAACCAGTTCTGGATTAATAACTTTTGAACTACAGCATACTGCATTTTTTAAACTTTTAGTATTTTTATCAGTGCAAGTTATAGGCCTACCCTAGTGGAATATATCTTGAACTATTCATTTTTTCAAAGTATGAAGAAATATCCACTACTGATAAAATAATCTGTATGTGAATCAATAAAATCTTATTTTAGTGGGAATTATAGTTCAACTGGTGAAAGAGGACAACTTCAGTAATACCTTGTGGTAAAACTGAACATACAATAACAGACAAACAGTGAGACTCATTTCAGTTTTCAGTTCAGGACATCTACTTTATCAAATTTAGTGGGTTTTGCTGTAAGACTCAAGTCTCAATAATCTCCTGAAAAGTTAGGACAAATACACTAGGCCAAAGTTTTAAAAACTGTTTTTTGGTAGTGTTTAAGAAGGGCAACAGTGCACGGCTGCCTTTTAGGTGTTTAGTCATTCTTCCAAATGCATTTAAGAACACTTCTGCGTCTTCTGGGGACTTTGCTACCTTTAAAGACATGGCCATTGGTTTTTATTCCAATTCCAATTGGTAAGATTGTACAAAAAGACTAATTTTTGCCTGAGATGTATTTGCAATGCCTTTTAAGAATCTGTAACTTATGCTATGTCATATAGGCAGCATGCAAATGTAATCAAAATAGTGGTAATTTTAAATGCTTCAAAATATGAAATACAGCATTATGGGATGTATTCACCTAGTACCTGCATGGTAAAAGGGCACTTGAGCATCATCAACTCTAATAGATATAATCTATTTTACAAAACAAATTTCAACATCATTTAATGACTGGATCTTCAAAAAAGTTTAACATTGGGAGAGTGACCATAAAAGAACTGAAATGGCAAATTATAACATTTGCATTTTATGCTGTTTTAGAAGATTACAACGCTATTATTGTTGCTGCAAAAAAAGTATCACATTGCTTATATAGATTTAAATGTGGTTTTCATATTTTTCCTCACAAGAGTCTAAAAATGCAAACTGGTACATGTCTACTTCTGTAGAAGGAAAACAAAAGGAGGAAACAGCTTTCCACATATACCAATGTATATACACATATATACACATACTGATGTGTATATGGATGAAAGATACTTATCATCTAGGAAACTACCATGAAAAGAGCTTCTCTTGTTAGAGAGCCTTCTAGCCAAAGCATAGTAACACTTGGATTCTTGTTCCAGCTGCAAAACAAGTAACACTTCTTAAAATTTTGGTCTTGAGTCATTAAGATAAGGGCACAAGTCCATGTCTAGTTTGAAGTTTGGTACCAATAAAATTAATGCCTAATTACCACCAGGCATATCTCCTGAGTTTTCACTATGTTCAACACAGTCTTCTGGAAAGAGACTTTCCAACCAACTTTTTGATTATATTTACAATCCCTTTTGCCTTTCATACCAATGTTGGCTCCATTACCCTGATGTATCATAAAATTTCCTTTAAATTAATCACAAAATACTAAGATGCCTAATGCAACAAGAGCAATAATCATAACAGAGAGGTGTCATTTTCATACTAATATATGACAATAGCTTTATGTACTTACTCATTTCTTTTAAAAATATCCAATTATTTAAAGACCATCATAGATTTTATTATAATGCACAAGCTAGGAAATTGGAGAGGAGGAAGGTGATGTTGTAGATAAAGAGACAGAAAGGACGGTGTTTATGAAAATAGCTTTCATTTCTGCATACAGTACACATTTAAGAAAAATACATGCTTGAGTTCTTTGAGTATGTTTTTAAAATACTGATCTTTAACCAGATGACAAAACTCACCAGGAACCTACAAATGGACAAGATTTTACTATCTTAAATACCTGCTTAGAAGGCTGTTTCCTAGAAGATATGTATGAATTGATGGACCAAACAAAGAGTATGAACTTAATTACAGTATTAGACATGTAAGGAGAATCTTGTTTTTTCTGCTCTCTCATGTCAGAATGAACTTGCTTTTCTGAAGCTGAAATAAAAACCCACTACAGAGAGAAATGATTTATCTTAGAAAATAAAATAAGCATGAGTCTGTGAATGGACCTAACTGCAGCTGGAAAACAAGTGCATGTTCTTTGTCTATTCTTGCAGTAGGTCAGTTTGCCACGCTGCAAAGCATAGCAGACTCAAGACTATTGCTACATTTCCAAACCACCTAAAAGGGGTAGGTAGGTCCCTGCCCAACTGTCCTGTTCAGCTTCAGGAGATCATGGAGAGAAATTTCACAGAAACAGCTGAGATGAATCAATCATGGGTGGAAGTGATAATGAACATGAGTTAATCTTAATTTACATTTATCCTTCCATTAAAAACGTGAAAGGTATCAGTTTGGAGATGAATACTGCTAACAACTATTCCCATCAACACTTCAGTGGTGCAATAAGAAAAAAGTCTGGTTAAACAATATAAAGGTAGCTTCCTTGACCTCCTTGAATTACCTTCAGTTTGTTCAAATAAATTCTCTTAATAGTAATGTATTTTACATCACCTAATAGTTGCTGCTGTTTATTCAGTGAAACTATTTAAGTGAATAAACTCTCAACATGCGTAAGTTATGTTTGAATCTTCATCTAAGTAAAAGATTTCAGATTAGGTAAAACATGAGCATGAGCAATGCTTTATGATTTTGATAACATCTACAATTTATTTGCTGCTCACCTTCCTCATCCAACAGAACAATAAGCTCAACATCTGCTGTCACTATAGGGCATGTCTGGCAACATTTAACGGCCAAACGTCAATAACTAAGAAGGATATTTCTTTGAAAAATGCCTCATAATAACTATGTATGAGGCTGGTTCTCAATTCTTTTTCCGGCACCCTTGTTGGCTGTGGCTACTATTGCTGGTACCCACATGGCCCAAATGGGTAACTCTTCTTGGAGACCAAATGGCTTATATTTCTGTTTGATCCATCATTCCCTAAAAGATTGGTTTTACTGCATTCTTAGAAGCCCAAATCTTCTCTTCATTTCCAAGTTTAAATTATAATAAAAACCAGACTAATTCACTCTACAGGCAAAAGGCAAAAGCCATTTCCCTCAGGAACCAATGCCTAAAGACAGACATCCAGTGTCAAAGACTTCAAAGAATGAGCTTCAGTCCCCAGAAGAACATAAGATCTGATAGTAATAGGGATTAGAGCAGTTTTTCAAAGTGTAGAGCTTTTGCTGCTCTGAAAAATGCTATTCTAATAGATGAAACAGCAAATTAAAGTACATTAAATGAGTATTACTCCAGTCAGAGGCAAATAAAAAAATAGATTCAACCTGCTGTCCTGTACCTTTTTGCCACCAACACTGCATTGTTGGGAAACCAGTGGAAAGCAACAACAGAAGCAATAAGTGATTATGTAACTAAAGAGTATATATATATATAAAAAATATATATATATATATAAAAACCAAAAAAAACCCCACAAGATCACAAAGCTCTGTACTCCTCCAGAGAAGCTGCTAATTGTAAACATAAATCAGTAACACATTGTTAATCTCAGAGTACAACACATCCTAACAGAAGCTCTGTGTAATTGAAGAACAATTGAAAGCCATTAATAATTAATGCATTTAATAAGAATTCGACACCTGCCATTCAGCCAGTCTAAGGCTGTTTTGTCACAGAAAGCCAGATGGCAAGTCTTCCAGAGTTTCTCACTGTTTCTAGGATTTCTCTTCCAAGTACTGTCCCCAATCTTGAATTTAGTATGATTTTAAACTTAAAAAAAAAAAGAAAAAAAAAAGGAAAAAATCAAACAGAAGGTGGGAATCTCTGAATGTGTTGACAAAAAGCGCTATCAGAACTCCTGAAAAAGCAATTTTCCATATATTCCTTCTCACTGATCCTTAGAATCATAGAATGGTTTGGGTTGGAAAGGACCTTAGAGATCATCTAATTAGAACCCCTCTGCCATGGGCAGGGACACCTTTCACTAGACTAGGTTACTCAAAGCCCCAAAAGGCGTGTAATTTTGATCCATGGCATTGATAGCTTCTTCTTTATACTAGAAAGACTTCATGCCATACTTTCCAGAAAAACTGAAGATTTTTACGCAAAGTATTTCTTTGCTTCAGTGGCTAAATTAATTTATTCAGCACCATCATCATATGTGTCAATATCCACTGTATCAGCACACATAAATTATTATTATGCTCACTGACTTCTCAAATATATCAAAACTGTTATTACGTGGCAAGGCCATCATTCTAGATACTTTTCAAATACAGGATTTATGTATGTTTTTTTCCCAAGATTTACATTAACTACATTATGTTCTTCTGAGGGACTGTGGTTTATTTTGGCACATTTCCCTTAAATTGATTGAGTCTAAGCTTCCATCACTTGTCATCTTTGCACTTTGTAAAGTGCCAGTAAGGCCAGCCAAATATAACCAGTGTAACAGAGTACAATGTGTCTAGAGAGATTTTTAAGCAAAGGACATAAAACTGATTTCAAAACTAAACATCTCTATATTGAAAAGAATGAAAAAAAGCTATTTGAGAAATGGCACATCATCATTATTTTACTGTCGAACTTGCTTGAAAAACTATTTCAAGGCTTATGTGGGATCTAACAACAGGTATTTGATATAATAAATTAATATTTATTTAATACACTTGGGTTCTTTATTCTATCTTTTTCTATTTTAATCCCTTTCTTTTCCCAGAAATATTAACAAGAAAACATTTGGAACTTATATATCTCCCACTATTAATAGTGCCTACTATATCACTACAATAATCAGTCTAACAGAAGAATGCATGGGAAAAGGTAGAAATGGCAAAGATTAAAACAACTGAATTTTCTTGTGGCATATCTCTGAATTGTGAAAAAGAACACCATGTACATCCCAAACTGGGCAAACAATTTCAAACTGTTAACTTGTTTCCTGTGAGAAAATCTCCTCTAAATCTAATTTTGATCTGCTTGGATAGATGTTTTCCCTTGAGGGACTGTAACTGTAACCATGAAACAAGAAGATTTAGGAGCTTTACAACAAGTGATCTGAAAGAAGCCAAAAAAAATGTCCTTCCTGACAGCCAAGAGGGAGAATGGGATGAAACAGCTCCTTGACGTCTGCTCTCTACTTCCCTTCAACCTATAAGCAAGTCCCTATAGGTGGTGCATAAAAAAGTGCTGCTAAGGGACAGGCTTTTTCCGGGTAGTTCCACATCTTTGTAACCACCGGCAAATTATTTGTGCCATGGAAACAGAGAACAGCTGTTTGATCATGAATTAGAGAAAAAACCCAAAACAACCACACCACAAAACGAAAAGCCAACCAGCCACATTTCCCACAGATCCTTACTAGACAAGCCACCACTTACAAACTGGGCTACTGCAGTCAGGAGATCTACTGCAGTTTGTGAATTAGCCTAGGGAGTCTTCAAATATTGCCACAGACCTTGTACCGTATCTTAATTAAGAAATTGTCTCATATCTCAATCCTGGTTGTATAAACATCCCTTAGCAACTACAAAAACAGGTTTGGGGAAAAAAATTGTTATTAAAAACAAAGCAGAATACTTTTCTACTTTTCTCTCAATAAAGTTGAGTACCTAGAAAGGATGAATGCAGCCTGAACTAGAGAACTATTGACCTTGCTCTGGACCACCACTGTGTTCCACAAAGCAAGCTGGGAACATCTGACCTGGTCCATTCTCCTGGAAATCATTGGTTTCCCCCTATAAAAATAATTTCTGTGCTTAGTTATTTTATTTTTAATTAATTTTGATGAAAAGTGATATCAGCTTTCCTCATATTTTAATGTCTGGAACCAATTCTAGAGCCTGCCCTCACAGTAAGAACTCCAGCTGAAAAATTAGTTTTCCATTAAGCACTTTTCCTGCAGGGTGAACACTATGAAGTTATCTTATGGAGTCTATGGACAAAAAATAAAGCTAAAAACTGGTGAATTAAGAAAAAACTATTTGCTCTCATTTCTTTCAGGAAATAAAGAAACTTTGGTGAAAACAGATGTGTAGGGTACCTGAATTCCACAGAACGTCTTGATTCCAATATTTTTTTCTTCCTAATTCTCATCTGGTATGGGGTAAACTCTAGTCACGTAATTTTAAAAAAATTGAGATGGTGACAGATGAAGAGATGTAGCTATAAGTCTGGTCCGTTATTAAGGGTTTTTTAAAACTGCATTCTGTCAAGGACCAGATAAAACTGGAAAGCAGAAGCAAGACAGAAAACTCAGAGATAAAATTGCATACTTTTACAGAATAAGTAAGAAAACAAAGCAGTGTTATTGCCTCTTTCTTCTTTCTAATAAGACCTTTAAGATTTTCCTTTTCAGTCTCTCAAATCTTTAATTACTCCTATGTCATGTCATCACCAATAACACCAAAAACTTCAAAATGAAACTCAGTGTTAAACATTTTCTACTAGGTAAAAAATTACTTCACTCAATGGATGTGAACACTAAGATGAAGAGAAAGATATGATTTACCCCAAACTGACATAGTGCTCAAAACCTAGGAAACCTGTGTTACATGGAACAACTCTCTCTGTAACTAGACAATCCTTTATTTTGGTAAGCTAAGCTTTACCAATACATGCAAACAAACAAACAAAAAAGTCCTATTTCCTGGGTTTTAAAATGAAAATTATATTTGCATCTTTCAAGCAACTGGAATTGAGACAAAGGTTTCTCCTAATAATGAGAAAAACAACAGGGCTTGAACAAAGTCAGTGTTGTACTAGTCCTCCTTTAAGCTATTTGAGCTCCATTACTCCTGTGCTGTGTGGTTGTCTACTACTAGCCTAAATTTAGGATTGAAAATTCTTGGAAGGATATACCATTTCAGACAGACAGATTTGGTGAGAAATGAGGGCAGAAAATGCACTCTAAAAAAGCAGTGTTTTTTGCTATTTTCTTTACATTCCATTTTCCTAATTCCCCCCTAAAAAGGCTCAGAGCACTAAGAAGTTTCATGATAAAGGAGTGACATTTCTAAGGGCTACAACTTTATAACTGGCTATGGAGTTTTAAGTCTTCATTATATATATGTACTTCATCTTCAGCTAGATCAATTCTGTTGAGAAAGGAAGCAAGCTTTACACTAAAAAGTGAAAAAGCCCACAGCCAACAAAAACCCTACCAAATACTATAACAGGAAAATACCCCAGGAAATGCTTTTAAGTATGACTATTTTTCCATGATTTTTGAGGGAAATGTTGAAGGATAATTGTGATAATTCCTGTATCTACTTAGAATAATGTAGTATATGCTTCTTTAAAGGCAGCTCACAGGCTCAGTGCATGATCTCTGCACACTGCTACCTGATCACTAGCCCTGAACTCGAGGAACAAAACCTGCACATACACCTGAAAGAAGATGCATTACAACAAAACAAATAGGTACATAATGCTAATATCTCTTAATATAGTAAAATGCAGATCCTAAAAGGCTTTATTTGAAACATGTATCCTGTCTGCACATGCCCTACGGCAGTCTACACTAATAAAATTACAGGCTAATTTTCCATACAGCGCTTGCCTCATACAGGAATATGGTAGATAAAAAAAAAAAAAAAGAGAGAGAGAATTAAGTTTCATGGATAATCTCAAAATTGAGCATGGGACATTATAAATTATCTTTTCCCCTGAAAAATAAAGACATTTTGGGGAAAAGAGTGTTAAATACGTTTTATCCAGGCAGCAGTCTTCAGCTGTTTTTCCTGTGTACTTCACAATCAACTATTTTCTTTGTCATAGTAGCAATAAGAAGGTTTAAAATATGCATGAACATTAATGTATTTGCAAGGAGCAAGTGAACTGTAATAAAAGAGTGAGAACTTACTGTCTTGCTGATGTAATTTGTGCTGATATTCATACACTGAAGTCCTTCACTATTGCAGCAACCTCCACATCTGTAGATGGATACACATGGGGGTTTAAAGAAGGTGTTTGTAGTTGCTCCAAACTCTTTTCCCACATCCACACACACTTCACGTGGCATGCACTGAGTTTTTCTCCATTCAGTATCAATACCTGCCAAGTTACAGGGAATTTCATATGTTATAAAGTAACTGTTTAAAACCAAAACTCTCCTGCAGTAAATTAGGATTCCTTTTTAAATTTCAAAACCAGAATATGAATTGCTAGAGTCACGCCCTTTACTCAGGAAATACACATCTCTCTATGTTACCTTCTAGCTGATTTTTCTTCTTCATAGGGACATGACATATTGTCATGGAGCAGAAGAAAAGTCACAGTGAAGCTAAAAGGGAACCTAACACGCAGGGGGAGACCTTAGAGCATGCAATCATAGCCTGGCTTGTGTTGGAAAGGACCTCTAAAGTACACCTGTCATCTAGTCCAACCCCCTTATAATGAGCAAGGACATCTTCAACCAGATCAGGTCGCTCAGAGCCCCATCCAAACTTGGATTACCTTGAATGCTTCCAGGGATGGGGCATCTACCACCTCACTGGGGCATCTACCACCTCACATCACCTGTTCCAGTAGTTCACCATCCTTTTTGTAAAAAATTTCTTTGTTTTATCTAGTGTGGATTTACTTCCTTTAGTTTAAAATCATTACTTTTCTCCTTTGCCCGGGGCAAGTCTCATCTTTAGTAAAGTCTCCACACCTCCTCAAAGTAATTTTAACCAGCCCCACACAGCACTTCACTTGGATATGATACATTAGAAATGTTAAATTTTATAAACTTACTGTGAAATCAATTTAAATACATGTTAACTTTGTTAACTAGAAGGGTATAATTTAAAGCAAAGCTTACTATTCAGCAATTATGTACAGTGTGTGATTTAATCTGATGGATGATTTTTGTGCCCAGATAATCTACACAAATTTGGGCAAAGACTTTGTATCATGTTATAAAGCCTTTAACCAAATATAATCTTACACTAAACAGCCCTGAGACTTGCAGCTGCACAGGTCCCTTTATTCCCTATTGGAACTAGATTTTGGTAGGCTATTTAACAAAAATGGAAATCTTGCCTTATGTGTACGTGAAGTCTCCATTAAGGTACATGATTTCCAATATCACGTCAAAAAACACACCTCCTGCTATAAATGCTGCATTTCTCTGCCTACAAGCACTTGCTTAAACTGTAAGCTATATTTTTATCCAAGCTATCTGAAACACTCAAAGGTATTCAAACACATTGGTTTGAAAGCTGTTTTGCTTGTTTTATCATAACATCATTACAACTATCGTCTTGTAACAGGAAAAAGTTACGGGTGGATTATTTGGCGTTCCAAAGCCATAATGCGTAAGAGAAGAAAGCATTACCAGCCACGATGCAACTGCAGAAAATGAGAGGAAACAGTTCAATGAGTCCAGCTATTGGCATCCTCTTTGCTTTCTGCAAAATTGATGCAGCCTCTACAAAGTAGGATTCCTTATACATGAAGACAAGCACTTCACTTTCCCTATCTACGGAGCTGAGAAAGCAACTTTCTTACAATGGACATACCTAAAATATGTCTGCAGAGTGATTTGTTTCATTGAAAGGCTGACTGTCAAAGATTTTATATTATAGACAACACATCCTATCAAACTGCTGAGGTTGGTTTACTGACAGTGCTTAGCTTTTAAAATATTTTTGACACAACTGAAAAGCCTTCAGATTTTAATTTGTTGTGTGTTGGAACATGGATTGTGTCCTGTACTTACTTTTCAGGATCTCTGCATTATAGTGTGCTGCGGCAAATTTCAGGGCATCATCTGATCTTGTTTCAAAGCTGGAGTGTTCCCTGTTGTGTTGCCAACCTCCTCTCCTCAACTGACATTTGAACATTTTCCAATATTCTGGGTAAAGTACTGTCATGAGTTCATCCACACTGGACACAGACCGCAACTGCTCTTCCAGGTCTTTGCTGGCATGGGCCTGTCAAAGTAACATGCAAGATTAATTACTTTCTCTGGTACACAAGGTTTGCTGGAAACTAGCCTGAAAACCAACTCATACATTGTAAAATAAAGTTGTGCTCAAAGGGGTCCTCATTATAAAAACGGCTTCTGTCAGTCAATGCCAACAGTAGTATATTGACAAACAATTAAATGTTTTGCTTCTTCCACCACTTCTTTATTACCCTTGTAGTTCAAAACATCTGTGTGAGAAAGGAGCTATAGAATTAAGCCTATACAAACACAGTTTGCAGATTATAAAAAAAAAAAAAGCATTTTTATCCTGGAAAGATAAGGTTTTGTGATAAAATTTTGAATGCTTAAACCCCAAAACATTTAAATGATGTTCATGTTATTTAATATCACATACTCTTACAGTAACACCAAGTTTTTCCCATTTTCCCTTAGTCCCAGAAAATCAAAACACCCAGAAATGCAAAATCAGTTAAAAAACCCCAAAAAACCACCAAACCAAGAAACTAATTAGTATTCTTTAGTACCTTTCTAGGGTACTATAATCTTAATAAGCAAATTCTATTATAAAGCACTAATCTTTAAATCAGTAGGACACGAGGACTTGGGTAGCTTGAAGAATCTAAACCTCACACTCCCTTGCTGTTTCAGGAGTAGCCTCAAATCCTGTAATCTTGCTTTCTTATTTGCTGGCCTTTACAAAAAATCATTGCAATTGCAGTTTTCCAAATGACTGAGATTTACATTCCAATTTATCACTTATCAGGAAGATTCCTCTGTTTCTCTCAGATGAAACATATTGCATCAAAGGACTGGTGTTATCCCCTGCCCACCTTTCTCATCCATGAATTGCTGACTTCCCAAAGGGAAAGGAAGTATGGAGAAAGAAGAGTATTGAAGAACCTTTAGCCACCTTCTCAGCCTACATGGCCCTTAGATGGCAGTATGAGACACAAAATATAGAGGTACACTTTGTACAAAATGCGTCACTGGCTGGAGACACTCTTCAGTTTACTACAAAACTGTTGTTCTAGTCAAAACCCACCAGGCTGTAAGAGAGTAAAACATGGCTAAATGCAGAAATACGTAAGTGTATAAACTGAAATTTACAAATTCTTATCTGACTCCCGTACTAACAAAAAATAAACTTTCAGTTCAATGATTTTGAACATTATGTGAGTAAAACAGGTAGTTCAGAACTAGCTCACCTGAATCAAAACTGTTCCTTGTCTCACAAACAACTACAAGGGTACAAAATGGCATGTGTGGCTGCATCTACTCCCTTATTCACTATCAAATACAGCAGAAACACCTCAGGATAAGGGAAATTCACAGAACTTATTTCTGTAAACACTTATATACAGAACTGTGAAGGTGGTGAGGCACTGGAACAGGTCACCCGGCGAAGTTGTGGATGTCTCATCCCTGGAATTGTTCAAGGGCAGGCTGGATGTAGCTCAGAGCAACCTGGTGTAGTGAAAGATGTACCTGTCCAAGGCAGGGGAGCTGGAGTTAGATGATCTTTAAGGTCCCTTTCAACTCAGGCCATTCTGTGATTCTATGATTCTAATACCAATTTTAAATTCATTTTATATGATGAAGTGTTCTGAAGTCACAAAAATGTTTTCACTGAAGCCTCACTAACCACAGTGTCCTTGCAGATGACTTTGTCCTGGGAGGTCTCAACAAGCCATTGTCTCAGAAATGTACCCATGCAGGTCTTCATCTCTTTCCTTGCCACCATAGGAATGGCCATCTCTGACCCAAGGCATGCATCAACCAGTTTCTGGGGGCTTTGCCTTCAAATTTACCGGTAGCACAGAATTTCACTCCCCATCACCCCTGCTCTCCTTGCAAAATGCCACTCAGGGTCTCAATCAGTGGGACACAGACAAAAATCCAAGCTTAACAAACAACTAATTTGGCTACTCGCTGGGTGCACCTCCTGAGAGGTGAGAAGTGCAGGGTTTGAGCAGCCTCACTCCTACCAGAATGTTTCCTGAGAGTGCTGCAGCACATGGCCCTTGAGTAATGGGAAGCAAGTTGCTGCACCAGCACAATGACAGGGTTGCAAATGCACGTCTGCCACGTGATGGGAATATGCATGGCACAACCCGCATATCCGGTCACAAGGCTGGGAGCTAGTCTATTATGTAAAAGGCACAGGAATAAAACCTGTGGTTAGCCATCCAGTAGCTGATCCTAGGAAGTCCTAGAGGATCATGGGGGTAACATGAAAAGAGAATTCAACCAAAGCTTTACATCACTGTTGATGAATCCTTAAAAGCCTGTGCAGCCTACAGTAGACAAAATGTTGGCCACTGCTGTTGCAGATATTCAAAGTACGGGCCTAGATCATCAGGAAAATAAGTAATGAAACTCAATACTACTTTGTTGATAAGCCAGGCGTGGAGCAGGAAAGAGTGAAATTGTTAAAAATAATGCCTGCTGATGAATTCCTCTTTAGCCAGGTAATCAAGTCATGTATTTTCAGCTGGACACAGAATTTGTTATACATATTAAATATATACGAATAAAACTCAAAATATGAAGAAATTAATGGCTTTAATTAAGCATTTAATCAAATGTAATGCAGAATTGTTTCACTCTGGGTATTCCATGGGCCATAGTGCCATGTGCCTACAACCTGAGACGAGGCAGCCCTGGTTGTGAGTATAGATTAAGGAAGGAGAGGCTGGAGAGCAGTGCTGTGGAAAGGGACCTGGGGGTCCTGGTCAATGGCAAGTTGAACATGAGCCAGAAGTGCCCTGGCAGCCAGGAGGGCCAACCCTGTCCTGGGGTGCATCAGACACAGCATCACCAGCTGGGCAAGGGAGGGGATTGTCCCGCTCTGCTCTGCAGTGGGGTGGCCTCACCTCGAGTGCTGTGAGAAGTTATGGGTACCACAATATAAAAAACACATCAAGCTATTAAAGAGTGTCCAAAGGAGGGCCACGAGGCTGGTGAAGGGTCCGAAGTGACTGAGACACTTGGTTTGTTTAGCCTAAAGGAGACTGAGGGGAGACCTCATTGTGGTCTTCAACATCCTCATGAGGGGAAGCAGAGGGGCAGACATTGATCTCACCATGAGACCAGTGACAGGATTTGAGGAAATGGCATGAAGCTGTGTCAGGGGAGGTTTAGGTTGGATAGCAGGAAAGGGTTCTTCACCCAAAGGGTGTTTGGGCACTGGAACAGGCTCCCCAGGGAAGCGGTCACAGCACTAAGCCTGACAGAGTTCAAGGAGTGTTTGGACAGTGCTCTTGGGAACATGGTGTGACTCTTGGGGCCATCCTGTGCAGAGCCAGGAGTTGGACTTCGACGATCTTGATGGGTCCCTTCCAACTCAGCATATTCTATGATTCTCTGATGTAGTCACCTAACACGAACAAAAGGAAAACAATTTCTGGAGTGGATATATAAAATTACTTTAAAAAAATCATTATTGCATCTGAATTATTTTCTGCTTATTTTAATAAAGCCATTTGCTTGTAAAGATGGCTTCCATTCAAACTTACACCGTGGAAAACTTTTGCTCTCTCCCCTCTTCCAATTTAGAAAGAAAAGGAGAAGGAAATACATATATCTGTACTAAATACACTACCCCTAGTGTCCAGAGTAAGGGAACAAAAAAAGAGTAGAAAATACATGTTGATTTTTCAATAGGCTTACAGTGTTACATTGAGACACAGATCAACATTCTCTTCCTGGACGTCTATGTATTTTTTAACTGGAGCAAATTACTCTCATCTATGAAAAACTGTTTAGAGGAACATTTGTTTGAGGAACTTGTGATTTAATTTTGTAGAACAGCCAAATGTCTTGTTGACATGAACATCAAACAAAATCTTAAGTTCTGGATGATTACAAGAGCATGTCCTGCATATAGGACAAGGTCAGATCATTAAGGATGGTTAGAAAGAGTTCCTTAATTTTTAAGAGAAGAATGAATCTGCTTCTGTAAATATAATAGTAGTCTGGCAACATTTTTGATTTTGTGCAAATTTTGTTAATTTCACAAAAATATACTGTCTTGGTCCATATCTTTTATTCTTTGCTCTTTCTTAATTATGCACTGGCTTGTAGTGTAGTACCCTGGATTTACATCGCAAAACGGTTTAGAGACTTAAACGCCTATTTAGAACACATGACGAGACAAAGAAAGTAACATCAACAAAAATGTACTAGAGACCAGAGGAATTCTCATTTTTCATTCTTCTTATGCAAGTGCAGATTAGTGAAGTTCAGAAAGAAATATGGTTTGTAGCTGCAATTACTGTCACCAAGCTAGTTATTCCCAAATGTTAAGTTCAAAGGAAGGAAAAAAAAAAAAAAATAGAACATTAACAGAGGTCGTAATAAGAAAAATTCTATGACTTTTAGGACTGAAGAAAGCTTTTTGATAAATGTAAACAGTCAGTTGATATTCGTATAATTACAGAGCGCTCCTGATGAAATTGTGGACCAACTGCTTAATGTTTTACTGGTCATGCATTCTGGGATCTATGTTCTACATTAAGAAGGAAGCAGGAAATAGTGCCAAGAGTGATTGCACAGGAAGGAGTTTTCTCTGTCCTGTGCTTTCTGTTTTCTTTGCATTTTCAAGTCAGTTAAGAGATTGGAGTTTGAATTTTCTTTTTTTTTTTAATCACCATGACTCCCTTCACAAGTGTTTATCTCCATCCTTTGGTTGGCCATTCTACTATTGTTTGTCATTTTTACCTATTATCAGTATTGTCCTGCATGAACACCTCAAAACGCTAGAAGGTATATTCTAAAGAAAGACACTGATTAAATCTTTAACAAGCAAACTCTACAAGATGATAGGTGGTATTAAGCAAAATAACAATCTAAAAATGCAAGAATGAATGGAGAATACAATAAAGATACAGTTCTCCATTTCATTAATTTCACATTTTTCGTGAGGAATGGGGGAAATGACAAATACATATAAATAAAGGAGCAAAGCTTGATGACAAGTGCTCTCTTGCTATTACTTCTTTAAATGCAGAGCATCTTGTTCTGTCAAAGTATTTTTTCACAATGTGCCTTTCCATTACATAGCATGTCCAGTTTTTCATAAAATTATGGCTTGCAAGGGAAAGGGCAGGATACCAAATAGGCTCTATAGCCTTTAACAAAGTCAAACATTTAATAGATTTTCCATGCATTACATTACTTATCTTTCATATGTCGCCAGTGTTGGCCTCTATTATTAATAACAAAGGTCAGAACACTTAATATTTGGCAGCATGCTTGGCACATAATGGATGGTGCAATATGCTATAACAATACTTTATGTATCTGCTCTGACTGCAGTTGTCAGCTCATTTCATTTTCAGGGATTTTGTTGATAATTCTTAATAGGAAAATGCTGTCTATAAACCCCTCCATTTTAAGATGCTTATATTCTGTATTTATTGATTGACTGAAATGGATTAAAAATCAAGTATTTAAATCTGAATGTTGAAATGATTTGTAAGCAAATGGAAGTATTGCAAGAGAGGAGTATTTATAAACACTCCACTTGCATAATAATTTATTGCAATTTTCATGTATTTCAGTGCTAGTCTTTTTGGAAGTTGATGCCAGTAAAAAAATAAATTCTAATTAAAAATTGTAACTATAGTTAAGAATTAAAATTCAAATTTTATGCCCATTTCTATGCTCTTACTATAAAAGCCCTGATTTTGATCTCCCATGCACCCATTTGTCACCAGCAAACTTGGATGACTGTACTTGCAAACTTAAGTTACCATTCAACACAGTAACAAAACAGTGCCTTACAGAAGCCAAACAGTAACAGTGAACATAAATTTTATTTCACATCACTTAAAATAAGTAGAAAGACCACTGCAGTTTATATGAACTAAATCAAAACGTCATGAGAACAGCAGAGAGATTAGAATCAGTCTCTGCTCCAAAGAGCCTACAAAGCACACCAGACAAACATAAAAAGTAGCAATCAAAGTACCAAATAAATAAATAAAACAGTCTGAACTATATTATGCTTTAAGTGACTTCTATTCACTATGGCATTTCAAATACTAAGAATAACATCAGGGAAAGAAAACAATAAATGGGAGGAGTGAGGGGAGGGAATGTACAAAGTAGATAGGCAAGGAAAAATAAATGATTTGGGAAGAAATTCAAACGAGAATTTGCTAAGAAGGAAGAAAAAGACATTGACTATAAGGATAAGCTTAAGACTATAGAAGTTTCACTTCTACATTATAGACCACAACTTTTTTCTCTTGTTCGGACTATTTTTTGAGAAGAAGATGCATGAACTGCTAGAAAATCATCCTAGGCTTATACTATTTAATATTTCTCCTCCTGTTTATAAGTAAAAGTATTTAAGCTGAGGTAGGTAATGTAAAATTTCCATGTTAAGGGAAATTCAATTTTTTCAATGTCAGTATTTTTAGGGTTGTATTTTACTTTCTGTTAGACAATTCTGGAAAATATATCTAAGTTCATAGATTTGCACAAAGGTACTTAAGTCCTTTAGTGAAACATTCAGCTGCTGCTGAGGTTCTGAAACATGCTTCTTGGCTGGTACTTATTCTTCAAGTACCTGCATTCCTCAGCGGTTCTCAACCTTCACTAAAAAAATGCCAGTACTTTCATATATTCAATGGGAACTACTTATGAAAACACCTTTTTTTCTTAATCTGAATTTGAATTCCCTGGGAAGCAGAGAGAAAAAAAAAATTCTAGCTGCTTTCTAGAGCAACTCTATAGTCTGCTGCCTGATTGCTTTGGAAACTCATGTTGGACAGCCAGTTCTCACAGGTTTCTACAAACTTGGGCAATTAATACCATTCCTGACTATAACAGAGAGCAGTTTTGAGAAAGAGGATTTGTAGCATCTCAGCTAGACTCTTTTTTTGGAAGCAATTTCACAACTAGATTACAGTAACAGGAAAGGTTTTGTTCTCACACACTTCAGCCTGATCTTTAAAATCTGCGTTGTTCCAAAGCAGCCATCTTTAACTTGTGCTCCTAAACCCCTGCAGACTGTTTCTAGGAGTATAGCAAATTGTAATTGAAAAATAAAACGCAGAAATCAAACCCATTATCAATAGACTTAATTCACTATTCAGAAGCTTTCACTAGATAAGCCCACAAAAAGGTCAAAGGCTGCAAATATGTGGGATAACCATTTGCTGTCTACGTGCAGCTGCATCTGGATTGCTTAATTGATTCAAAGGCTTCTACTGAAGCTTCCAGCTAGCATTACAGATAGATTTGGAATCAATAAGGATTTGGATTATTGCTGCTGAAAGGCTTACATCTGATTAAATCTTGGAGACATCAGGCAGTGCAGTCTGTACCAGATGAGATTTGTGTATTATTTTCTTGGTCATCAGCAGCTCCAGCGACCAGTGGTGACAAATGTGAGAATCGCCATGCATGACCAGATGCATGACTAGACAAAAGGGGAAACCCTTTGTGGGTAAAAAACATTTGTGAAGTGAAAATAAAGGACAACACTGTGAAGATTGCTGGGATATCAAGGTGATGAACAGACACAGAACCCTGCCAGAAAGGAGACAGCTAACAGAATGAGAGTGCCAGTGCCCTCTGCAATGCAGCCACCACAGCCAGAAAGGTTCTGGTGCTGACTGCGTGCACTCCATCTACAAGACATCTGGGTTGATGTCACATGGCAGTTCTGTAGAATTTGACACATTATAAAAACAATACGTTCATTTTCAATATCTTTAAGCAACTTTTAAGTAACACTGACAAAAGCAAACCACACAATTCCGAAAAGAAAAACTTGCACTCCTACTAGAAATCCTCCTCATTATAAGACCTTACTCTCTCAGAAAAAGATAAAATGACAGTTAAGCTTTTTTTTAAAATATGGTCTGAATATGGCTATTTCAAAATACCCCGCAACCTCTTGTTTTCCTTTCAGCAGTCACATGTATCCCATCAAAATCAGTACAAAAGAATAAACTGTCGGGCCTTTCAAAGAAGATTGCTTATTCTCAGTCTTTGCTTAGCTTTCACTGGCATTACTTTTATTAACAACTACCATTAATTTCGTAAAAAAAAAAATTAAACAAATATAGAGTCTTTTTTTGAAGAAAATTATTAACATAGTAGCACTGCAATGAGCTGTCATCACTTGAGCGAGTGTAACACAGGCAGTGAGAATTAAAAACTTTCTCTGTATCAAGTTGACAGTTGCTGAGTGGCGAGGTAAGGGGCAGCCCCTTCATTTTAATTGGAATTCTGAGACACTGCTTGAGCACAGTACCTGTGCTACATGAACACATCCCAGACCCTAATCAGTCAGTGAGTAGGAGTTCTGGCTATGTAACAAGTGAGTGGCTTCAACCAGGCAGCAGGTAGATTTTACATCACATTTTCCATTTACAGGTCAATCGTTCGTAAAAAAAAAAAGTTTCACTAAGAGCAGAAATAATAAACTGCACATTTGTAAGAACATTTCTGAGTTATGCTGAACACATAGGTTCTCATTGTGATGAGATTATTTAGTTTTCAATTCAACACTTTTGTTTATTCTTGAATTTTTGAAAATCTAGTCATTTATAGGAGAGAAAGATTACATGAACACATATCTTATCATTGTTGAATAATTTCTCTCACTACTAAGTAACTTTCTTTTCACCAAGTTTTTAAAATCACTATTTGAAACACTGAGCAAATATAATTAATCCATGGTCTAAATATTTAGCAACAGGTCACAGAAATTTCTTGAATTAATTATACTCTTTAAATGGTTCATAAAACAAATAATTTCACAGGCCATGAAACTAGATCATTGAATTTCAAAGACAAACTTGAACTTTATTCCTAAACAAACCACTTAATCTAAAAGGACATGATTTCTGTTTTTTTAAACAAATCTTGCACAGTTTACAGATCTGTACAGAAATATTAATTACAAGACCACCTACTTTGTCACTGATTCAAAAAATATTCCAGCCATAAACACAACACACTACTTAAAATTCAACAAAAAACTAAAGAATAATGAGCAAGCTATAACACAGAAATTCTAGTTGTAAAATCTTAGTTTTAAATTATTACAAACAAGTTTTGTATATATGAAAGAGGAAACACTTAAAAGTCCTCAGAAACCTGTGCGTTTTATTAGATTTTAGGGTTTCTAAGTATATGCCATTAAAATTACATTATTATTGGTTTATGCTATTTAGCATAATGTTTTTTCAGTTCATTTGACACAAGTCTATTTAATAAGCCAAAATAACACACCAGACTAACATACCAGACAGGTTTTGCAAACTAAGGTATTAAATTGTGAGATTTCATTAATAAAAAAATTACCAGAAGAAGATTTTATTTTTGTCATCAAGCTAGTACTTAAATATTTTATGTAAAGGATCTTTGCTAATCCAGGCAAAAGAAAGAGATAATCTGATTTTTTTTATCCTGGGTAGATACACAATTCAGAGGACCTGCTACCCGCAACCCGCTTGCGCCAGCCCTGATAATTTGAGTTGGAAATCTGTTCCACTCTGAACTCTGTGTGGAACATCCTTTGGACCACAATTTGACACTGGTTACAGATAAGTTATACAGAGACAAATCCATTTGTTTAGATATTGAGCCTGTAATACTTTTATTTTTCCTTCAGCTTTCCCTGATTGGCTAACTTCATTGCAAACTACAGTATAAAAGATTAGTAGTTCTGTGGAGTTTTCACATTTGTTCTGAACTATGGAGAGCAAAAAATAAAAAAAAAAAAAACCAAAGAGGGTCTTTGATCACAAAACAAGAAATAATGCTTGTGTATCGCTAAAGGAGAAAGCTTATTGTACCATGTAAAACCTGACAGGTATTAAGAGATTTGCCAGCAAGGCATGAGAGTTAGGGAAAGGCAAATGAAACCTTGAGAATGGCAAATCCAAGAACTAAATTGAGACTTGGTCATAATTCTCTTTCATGCAACTAAATCAGGAGAAATGTATGTTGCCCATTATTTTTGGCTTAAATTATTCTGAATAGCGTATTGTACAGCAACGTTACTTAAAAAGGATCCGGGGACATCAGCAGTATTAAAATAGACCCTAATTTACACTGACAGGACATAGAGTAATCCAGTGGTGAACACAGTACGCTATCAGGAGAGTTTTTGAATGAGGCTTGACTGCAGAACGAAGTTATTGCAAGAAGTATGCCCTAAGGTATCAACTCCCATTGAACGGCAAGAACTCACATGACCCCTGACAGAAGATACAACATTGCACTTTGCAATCCATGATAATTGCCATTAGTTCAAACTTGTCCTATACCACCTTGCTGAGCTGCCTCCATTCTTAGCCAGGCCCAGAAACTAATGAAAAATAAAAGAGATTTATATGGATTATATATGTTAAAAGGAGGCACACAGAGAGCGGGAGAAAGGCTCTAGTTATTCCAAGTCTGCGGAGAGACGTAAAGAAGATGTTTAAAATTAAGCTACGCATAGGCATGAACCTTACTGTTATATTGAAATATTTACTCATGTTAAACTTTTTATCTGCTCCTAGAAGTAAACAATTTTTTAATTAAAAAAAATGGGTTTGTATCATTGCATTTTGTAGTCACTTGGTCACATGGTCTTGAACAGAACTTTAGGTAAAGAAACGCAGTCAGGTTTTTGACATGAAAACAAGAACGGGAGAAGAGATAAGGGAGTACAAGTGGGTTAGTACTACGATTATGCAACACCCAGTCTCCAACTAAGAGCATCCTGAGATTTTGTTCTTCAGCAGTAAAGGTATGCATCTTGAGACGACAGATTCTAATACAAAAAGTAGGAAAAAAAAAACAACAAAAGGCTCTTGACTTTCTGAAAAAAATAGATCCTACTATCTTCATCATCTTCTTCAAAATCAAAGGTTCTAGAAGTTTTCTTAGATTTTAGCAGGAGAAAGCGTCAAAACAGGAGAACTTATGCAGAGAGAAATTACAAATTCTCCAGCACTACTGGCAACCTTTCAGGAAGTGCTTTTTCAACCATATGAAACCACTTCCTAAAGACAATCTGGAGAGATTGCTTATAATGGTTTTCATATAAAACCGTGATGGAGTTATGTGCACACAAAAATAATGCAGTAGAAGGACTCCTTTAACTTTTTTCCCCAGTAGCTTATTGCATGTACCATAAAGCACACATATGTCTTTAAAGAACTGCAGTCCTGGACACAGGAATTTTGGACACACACTTAGTAATACCAAGAGCCCATTGTAGTCGCTGAGCTCACCATTTACAGGACCAGACCATGAAACAACTTCTGTTTGTTCTTGCATGTTTCTAACATTTCTTTTACTGAGAACTGCAATTTCCTCAATGCTTCAACAGCAGCTCTTTTCAAACAAAGTAGATTCAGACACAAGGAACACATGTCTCATTAGAGTAACTGGCAGTGAGAATGACATTTCTGGTATGCTAAATTAAATTTTGCTTCAAAAGAAAGTGTTTTGTTTATTTTCAAATTTATTTGAACTAGGATCGCAAAAGTAGGAAAAACGTAAATGGATGAATTTTAAGGACATTTTGTTTTATACTGGAATAGTTCTAAAACAATTCAGAGAGCAATTATTAATTTAGCTTTATAAACATGTATGGCAGATGTTATTACATATTTTATTTGTTTAACTAAAGGGTATTTCTGACACCTCACACAATAATCTCCCATGCTCTCTTACATTTAAGAAAAGTCAAATAGCTACCACTCTCAATCACTAGTGGCAAAACTTGACCAGTACCTATTAAACTCCTGTTTTTCCTGAGAAGGAAAGGAATAAAGAACACAGAATTTGCTGTTTCAAAGGATTAAGATTATAGAAGTGTTGCCTTAATATGTCTCTTTGCAATTACTTGCATTTGTCATTTGGATCCATTAGAACTTAAACTATGGCATAATTGTATTTCTTTTTTGAGATGTCATTAAAATTGACTGTGGCTTTAAACAAATGTGCCCAGATGCTCTGGGTACAGCTAATCACAGGCACAAAGGCCCAGTCAAGGTCAGGCTGCAACCTTGTCTCTAATTGCCCGGTTGTACATTCCTTGTTCGCCCAAATCTTCTACTGACTTCAATGGGATTTTTGTTTAGTGAGGATTACAGGATTCAGCCTCCTAGCTTAACCACTGCATCTATACATCACTGTGTGTAATATGTTTCAGTCCCTACAGTTACAGTATCTTTAGTTTAACTAGCCCTAAAGATCATGTTGAGCTTTTTAAGACTTTTACCATCCCAAAGCCTTAAAAAGAAGGCTTTCCTTTTTTTATCCTTTTCTTTCTTTGGATCTTCTATGTAGACTTTATATGTTTCCTACTCCAAAGTCTTTCCCTTAAATTCTTGGTTACATTTCAGGTCCTTATTAAAGCAATCTGGTGATTTTTACATGATTTTACTGATGTCCATAATAGATTTTGTTGACTTCTCTAAACATTTTTGCTTGCCACAGCATGTTTGTATGATTAATTCTCAATTCCATTTTTTTTACACGTTTACTTCAGGTTGCCTGCAGTCTTCCTAGTTTACCCCACAACATATGTTCATGAAACATTTTTTCATCATTATGCAAACACTACAATCTAGACAAAGTGCATGCCATCATTTTTTATCAGACCAGCTGTACAACTCAAAGACAAGGGTGTTTCTATGTTGTCAGTTCAGGCCTGTTGGTCTCTTCCTCATCCAAACTGAGCACATGAGGAAACCCAGACACAGCTGAGCAGACAGTTCACTCAAGCGCCTGATTCTAACAGCACAAAACAAAACACCATGAGCTTGTCCCCAGCACATCCCAGATGCTCTAGCAAACAAAAAACCCCTTGGTCACATCCCAAGGCATGCAACAGGCACCTGCAGTATCACACGGTGCAATCACCTTTCCAAGGTGCTAAGACACATACTTCAACAATTTAAAATCCAAAATATACTCAAAAACCCCAACAAAATCAAACTCCTTTGAACTAATGGACCCTCCAAAGCAACAAAAACAGTAATTATGCCTCAGAGACATTAAATGGGAGCTGCGGGTACTGACAAAATGCTCTGTCAAGTGTGTGTGCTCATCCTGTTCTGGGCAGCATTGACATTCGCTGGGCCCATAACCAAGGGGCCTGAGAGCTCAAGTTTGGTCTCTACTATACCCCACAAAGCCCACCTGGATGGAGTCTTTCCTTCCTCAAGAAATGCCATGAACATGAGATACATTTGGTGCAACCCTTGTCAAAATCTTGATTAACTCCTAACACCTCCTGAAGTAAAGCCTTGCACACGGACTCCCTGGAAAGTGAAAACAGAGCAGTGAAACTACAGGACAGCACACATAATTTACAACACAGTAACTTCCCATGCAAGTCGTATCACAAGGAAGCCAAGCAGCTTCAGGGTGCTACAGTTTAGTATAATCAACTTTATTGATACATATTAAATCCCTGTTGCATTTCTGTATTCACCAGATAATTTTTTAGGAAATAGGATTATCTCCATACTCACTTCCCATGCAAGATCTTTGAGAAAATGTAGCTACTTCAAGCTCTCTGACCCCTGTATTCTAAACCGTAGGCTGGATTAAACAGAAAAGCATTAATGCTGGAAGACTTTATACATCACAAACTTAGCATCTGCTATTGCAAACATTTCAAGCAAAATACCAAAAATAACCCAAACAAGGCTGTCCAGGTAGAAAGCCAAGCACTTACTGGTCTTACCACAGGAAACCATTACTTGACTATCTCACACCCCCTGAACTCCCTCACACTTTTCATCCTACCTCAGGTCACACTATCTACACTTGTGTTCTCAGTGATACCTTCTCCATTTTTGCAGCACAATACTTTTGATAGAGATGTAGAAAAATAAAATCTTATGTTAGAGAAATACATGCCTCCTTAATGCACTGTCAAGAAAAATGTAACTTTTTTTTTTCCTATTGATTAGAAAGATGCACTGGTGAGCACTCCATATTTTGATTATATTAAACATTTAGATTTTTAAACCTTATAGACTTTGTTTCTACCCAGGCCTGTGGTCTTTAGCTCACGTGGGTCTTTCGGTAACTTCAAATGTTTCTGTCAGCCTCAATTCTAAATATTAATTTCTGACTTGTGAGCAACACATCAACTGTGAGCCACAGACTGAGAAACTGAGTTCACTGACTGATTTTGTCTTATGAGAGGCCAATACTCGAACATGTTTTAATAGCATTTTACTGCAATTTGAACAAAATTTCTTGAGCAGCAGATAAAAGATGAAGAATTGCTTACATGAGGATGAGAAGCATAAACTGAAGTGACACGCTGGGTAAAGCATATTCATTTAGTTAAAAAGTCTCTAGTGAGTTGCAAGCAGCAGCAAATATATAACTGCTGCTCAAGGTTTGCAGTTTCTGTGACATCATTGTGTGAATGATAAGAATACTATTTAATGGGGTCCACTTTCAAGGTTACCTTATATGCCAATAAAGTTTGAAACAGTCACTGCCAAATGACATACAAACTGGTATTTTTCATGCTTGAAAGGCACATGCTAGTCAGAAGATTTTATCAGCTACTTACTTTAAATGCAAAAGAGCACTTAACTCCCACTGGTAAAAAAGGGATGCAAACTTGGTAAGTTTAGGACACTGCTACAAGACTACAGTCAACAGCTGCTAGACAGCAGTTATCAGACAATATGCAGAAACAGTAGTTAACTTTTGGAGCTCGAGCACCAGTCTGACCATCGTGCCCTTTTCACCCCTGGTATATAGAGTCGTAGTAAGGACCACAGCTAATCGCCAGATGAGGTACAGATCAGTACATGCCTGTGGGCTTTGCATGAGGACCTCTTAGTGTCTTTCAGTATCATGGCACTCTGTCCCATCAAATAAGGGAGGCTGGATATCAGAAACAGCAGATTAATGCAGTTCAAAGTCTAGACTGCTGTAATTTAAATGAAAGATATGTTATCTCACTATCCTCTCTGTAAGCAACATAAAGCACAGGCACAGACAGTATGAATTAGAGCTGGACAATCCAAATTTTGGAAGGTAACTAGCCCTGCCAAAAAGCACATGTTTTTAAACTGAACTCAAACCCATGTCTTTTCTGTGAATTGAAATTCTCATATGTCTTACTTTGACTTTCTTTCAGTAAAACCTTCACTAATCCATGGTACTTTGCAGCCTGCACTCAGAACAGAAAATAATTCTCTGAAGTGTCCAGATACATACTTTCCATTCTCAGCCTTTTTCAGATTTTCAACAAATATTTGGCATTTAAGGATGGATCCCTGTTCTCTGCAACCACACGTGGTTAGTTTCCTGAGCTCAATGCCAACATTTCCTCAGAGCATTCCTTACATGAGTTACCTAAAACTCCTCACCACCATCTTTAAGACCAAATGGCACGTGCATTGAAGTCTCCCAGTTCTGACTGTCGATACAACAAAGCTATTTGTGCTTAATGATTCTGCCCACAGATAGACCAGTGCTGCCAAACTCAGCACCCTTCTTGGGGTAAGGCTAAGTAACCCTTCTTAGGGCTAAACACACTTGAAGGTAGTTTTGAAGAGCACATAGACATTCCTTACATGAACAGCAACATTTCATTATTCTCTCCCTGTACAAAATTAGTAAAAAATTGCATAGTAATCACATTAGTACAAAATCACACAGTAACTGAAGGAAATACATGGGAAAGGGAGCAATACTCAATGTCTTCAATTCCTACAGCTTTACCCAGTGTCAGTACAAAAGACCACACATACTAAAGCCCCATATCAATTGACTGAGATGGCCATGTCAGACAGACATCACTGGCAGGCAAAATTATATCTATTTAACAGTACAACCAAATTTAAAGCCACAGAACTTCTGGGAAAAACAAACAGAAAGTAGTCTTTAACTGACTATACTAATATCCCTGACAAAAGGCCTTACAACTGCTAATAAAAGGTAGAAGTTACACTTGGTATCATATCCTGAATCAGAAGGTATAGTATATCAAAAAGATGTTGATTTGCCATTATATTTAAAGTGATTGCCTCAGGTTTTATACTTAATCTGGTTTTCAGAAAGCATGAGCTATTCTAGATAGAAACAGATGCTAGAAAACGCATTGTCAGACAGAAAATATGTCACATTATTCTAAAAAAATAGCTTGCTTATGATTTTTTTCAAAGAAAAATTAAATAGAAAATGCAGTATAGTCAAATCCAGCAATGGTATAAATGGCATAAATGAATATATAGCTATGCACGTGCTCTTTCATGACTTCAGATTTATCACAGATATATTAGTGAGTCCCATTTTCATGATTTCAGATATATTAGTGGGTTACATGGTAATATTTTTGATAAGTAAGGGAAGAGTTAAAGAACTTGGAAATACAATTTCATTTAAAAAATATCTCCCAAACACAGATTTATGAGCCTGGTTGGGAGGGAGTAGTGTGTGTGGGTTTTGGTTTTGGGGTTTTTTTTCTTTTTTTCTTGTTTTGTTTGCTTGCTTACAGACAACTAGTACTTGCTACTTTCTAATCCTCCTAGAATAACAGATAGGAAAGGTCCCCAATAGCCATCTAGTCCAACATCCCACTCAAACTTCCAAAGACAAAAAAGGTCACAGTCTCTCTACAAAACTAGTTCTAATGCTTAGTTATCCCCATAGAAACATATTTTCCCCCTTACATTCTTTGGAAGCCTCTCCTGTTTGAACACATAATAATTGTCTCTTGTTCTAAGCCTGTGCACCTCAGTGAAAAGCCTGGTTCCACATTTGAAGTAACCTCTAAGTGGAAGACCACTATTTGGTCCAGCCCTCTCAGACCCTTCTCATAGGGCAAATGTTCCAGCTCATCTTGGTGGCCCACTGCTAGACTCAGTCAAGTTTATTAACATCTTTCTTGTATTTTTTTTTCCTTTTTCCTGAAAACCAAGCACAGTACTCCACATGTGGTTTAACAGTCAAGTAGAGGACAATCACTTTGCTCAATTTACTGGCCATGCTCCTCTTGACAGAGCCCAGGACGCTGTCAGTCTGCATGGACGGCAGAGCATAATACTGGCTCATGTTCAGCTTAACAATCCGCCAGGACCCCTAAGTCGTTTTCCACAGAGCTGCTCCCCAACCACTGAGCCTCAGCCTCTATCACTGCAAGGAGCTCTTCCATCCCAGGGTAAAGACTGCATTTGTCTCTGTTAAATCTCATCAGATTCCAGTCAGTCCATTTCTCCACAGTACCTGTGTCCCTCTGAACAGCAAACCTGCAAGGAAGACTATCAGCTTCACTGCCTCCACACTTCCAGTTTGTTGCTATCCAAAGACCGTATGAGGATGTGCTCTGTCTCACCACCATGTACCCTCTTCTCCTGTAACCCTCAAAGATATAAAAAAGTGGTTAGAGCATAGTTACACCAAAGTTCTGGGTTCGATCCCTGTATGGGTCATTCACTTAAAAGTTGGACTCTACAATCCTTGTGGGCCCCTTCCAACTCAGAATAACATGTGAATCTGACTGTAGTAAAGCAGGACAAATCCCAGGAGAGGGCTCTCATCCACAAACCTAGTAATTTCATCGGAGACTGTGATCAGATTAGTCAGGCATGATTTACCCTTGGCATTCACAGTCTGACTCCAAAAATATCCCATTTACCAGTTCTCTAATTAAACCTAAAATTGGCTCTTTTCAAGGGCAGGATGATACTCTGCTACTTGAATTCCTCACATGAGCTTCAGTAATTTATGGTTGCTACAAGCCAAGGCTGTCTTTGATTATTGCCTTCTTGGCCAGCTCTTTATTTGTGAGGACTCTCTCACTCAGATATGTTGCACCCTCATTAGTGTCCTTTTGACAGTCTCCAGAAACATCCTGGGCTGCTTTTATGCACTGCCCTTCCAGCAGGCAGGAGGGAAGCTAAAGTCTATCCCAAGAACAAGGGTCACAGAATTGCTTAAATATGACGTTGTCCTATTCTCATACTGAGCAAGTGATCCCTAAAATACATTCACCATTATGTCACCCATACCAGCCCCTCCTCTGATCCTAATCAACAAGAAACCTGTCCACTCAAATTGCTTGCTCTTGTAAAGGATAGCCCCCACCGCTTTCTTCCCTGCCAATCTTCCTACATCCATCCATCATAGTTGTTCCAACAATGCCTTATTGATGGGTCTGCATGCAAAGGTCTGTCTTCTCCTGATTGATTCCTAGGTTGTGTGCATCTCTCTGCAGGCAATTCTTCCCTGACAGTCTATAAGCCAGAAGATTTATGTTTTGCTTTGGAGTTGTTCTTCCTCAGATTTGACCATCTGCTGATAGCACTTTTCTGTCCGTCATCCAAATATTCATTCTTCTCTTCCAACAATTTTTTTCCTTCTCTTTAAAATCTGTTTCCATCCCTCTCGACTCCAGTAACAAAACATTAATTAATAGGCATGTACAGACAATCTCACAAAGTTTGTCTGTCAGCTATCACACTTTCAAATTAGCATTGCTACTTTGGGAGAAGCTGAACTGCTGTAAATTAAAATTATGAAAAACCTGTAGAAGTCTATGCAATAACATGTTCAATTAGTATCACATATGTAGGCAATGGAAGGAAGGGTTTTATCCCAGCCAAACAAGGATAAAAATCTCATCTACAACAGTGAGTTTAAAGACCAGAGCCGAATACTGAAAAAATTAACTGGAATTGAGCAAACAGCCACATAAGTACAGCTATCCTGCACTGGTGCTCCAGCCACCTCCTTTAAAAGTTGCCCTAGGAATATCTACAGATTGCAGTACTGAGATTGCCTAACTTGATTTCATTTGGCGCAGGACACACTCTGGATCAGAACACAGGCTCCCGAGCTGGGAGGTGCAGTTGACTCTCTTGATGGACAAGAGGCCTTGACAGAAAACATTCCCTAAGCCAGAAAAAATCAGCAGGGCCTCAGTTCTGCTGAGGATATTGACCAGCAAGACATTGAAACATTAATCAACAGTGAGGAGCACCGGCCTCGCATCTTAAACTACAATTCCACTTCCTTGGCTAAGCCTGCAGAAGAGCTTTAGAGAACAATAATACATTGTAGCTCATTACAGGCTACCATTTATAAGAGTGTATGCAGTTTCTCTTCCAGTGTGTCAACTGACTGATGGTAATTTAACATTTGTTTAGCAAATAGAGGTCACTTAGAAAAACAAGATGGTATTGACCCCTGCAGTTAGTTCAAAAAACCTCTGAGAGGAGGAATAGACACACATTTCAATGTGCTAGAAAAAAAAGTGTTAATGTTGACTACTGAATGAAAACTCTATCAAACAACTCCCACTGATGGGTTATTGCTATAATATTGTAAAAGAATGCAGATCACTTGCAGCTCCTCCGAAACAAAATGTTCACAACCCAAATTTACAATTGAGAAGCTTCTCTCATCCAGACTTAATTCTGAGCACATCTTTTTTGAATTAAACCAAGGAGATAATCCCCAAGGTGAAAATAAAGTGATATACACATCTGTAGGGCTAGAATACAAATTAGCCTTAATTTTAAATTTATTTTTGAAAAGAGCTGTTTTAAAATACAAACAAAGACTGTCTATTCCTGGTGGTTATTCCTATATTTATACAGACTCTTAAGCAAACCATATAACTGTCAAGTATAATTTCCTATATATAGCTTTGTTAGAGAAACTTTTTTAAGAAGCTAGATCATAGCACAGAAAACAGCATAGAAAACCCAAAGATGCAGGACCAAGAGATGCTGTGTTCCTCACTATGAAGCCATTTTTCAAACTGGAGACAAAAGAAGGCTGTGTACATTATAAAATTGCTAGACTAAAATCAAAATTGTTTCTATAGATAAGTTCTGTTCATTTTTAAACCTGGAAAGAAAAGGCAACCCAACCCCTTTGCTAGAAGTGCCTGCAAACCAAAAAAAACATACTTGAAGGAGCCATTCTATCTTTCTGGCTGTTGTGACCAAAGCTACACTGATCATAGCGGAGTTGAGACTATTAACAGCAGCTGAAGATCTGGTCTTCCAATTTAAATTCTGTCTTGACTTTGAGTAATTCTGTTGAGGTCACTAGAACAGGGTTACTCGGGACATAAATTTGCCCCAAGGGCTTTTGTTGCCTGAGATATATTTATATTACATTAATGTATAAACAGAAAATGCCTAACAAGTTCCAGTAAAGCAATTAATGTAATTAGTTTGTAACTTGTGCTTGGGTCTTTCAAGGGTTACTGAGGGTCAAATTAGGGAAATATATTTCTGAAAAGCACAGGTCCTAAAATAACAAAGTTCAGCTTACATCTCTAAGTGGTAGTACCTCTGTATTTTGACTTCTAATAGCCTTTTTAAAGAGTAAACAGATGCAAATGACAGAATAAAATACATCTGAAATGATGGAATGTCATATTTAAAAGCAAATGGTAGTTTTGTGTGTTTCCAGAAATAAAAATGCTTTAGTTAATTTTTATTTAAACTTCAGAACATCATAAAGATACAAACAACCACAAAAGTAAGAATTTTTTTCATATATGCTAAAATAGAAAAATTCAGGTGCAAACAAAAAGTAAGTATTGTCTACTTTGTACTGTCTGTAACTGCTCCTCATCTGGAGTTTAAGGTTCAGTAAAATTCCCACCATATGCAGCACACACAAGTTAGCAGGATTACATTAAATGCCAGTGGACTGGAGCGAGCTGTTTAAGGAAACTGATGCCACTTGTCATACACATGAACTGAGTAGCAGTGTCTTCTTTTACAAGCAGCAGCATGGTTTCATTTAAAAAGGCAAAAGTTATGTAACTTGAAGGTTGAGAAACACTATAAGACACTCATTATCTATAGGAATGCCAAGGAGAATTTTTTTTTTTTATTAACGAAACCTTGTCTGAGAGCCCTAAACAGCCACTAAAATATAATTAAAATAAACTATCAAAGGTCACCATGGACCATTTGTTCATTTGGATAACAACAAAGGCAGATACCAGCCGTTGATAACTCTCATTTATTGAATTTATTAACAAGCTGCAGGAATGTGCTTGTTGCATGACATGACTATGCATATTGAACAATCATTTTATTTCAACTTTACTTTCTTCCATTTTACACAGTTCACCACCCTTTACACTCTGCAAACACATTTTATTTTTAGATCCTGTTACATCACACATGACACTCATCAACATGTCAATTAGTTACAGAAAACTGAAGAGTACAGAAATGCAGTCTCCTTAAGGGCTAAAGAGACCAGATAAATCAGGAGTTTAAGACAATAACTTGTAGCATGTAGTTTACTACAAAACTCCAAATTTTTTCATGCCAAATATGTAAATCTGTTATTTTAAAGTTTCTAACAAAGCAGGAACTTTCAAAGTGGAGATAAAAAGGAATAGAATAGTCAAATCTGTTTGAGCTCCATTAACAAAAACATGATGCTTCCATATACAGCTAGACTACCAGATGATGTGCAGCCAAAAACACATCAGCTTTAATGGAGAAAGACAGAAATAACGTATTTCTGAAGCATGGGCAGAAATGGAAAAATGCTTTTGATCTAGCTCATGAAGGATAATAAACCCTGACAATACACATTTTGGATAATGTTCTCAGGTTCCATTATAGTATTATAGTGCAATGTTTCTAATTTGTTTGTGTAGATATATTTCTAATTTGTAACTGCAAATACAAAGTCTTTTGAATTAAAAAGGAATTCAAGCAAGTCAGATAGTTCACACTGAAATAAAAGGAAATATTATTGTTTGTGATTTACAGAGGAGTAACAGCTGGCACTTATTATGTCTATATACTACATCAATCACCAAAAACACAAACTCCAATAAATCTACCTTATGTCCTTATAAATACAAAGCTGTTTTCCTTTCCTAGAGCAGATTGCTAGCTTATGTAAAATAGTACAGCTCTAAATCCAGACCTCTATCTTCTAATCAGTTCAAATAATGTACCAGAAAAATTTCTCTAGCTTTTACAGATGGGGGTGGATTTTGGTCTTTTTGTTGTTGTTTTATGGAGGTTTTGTTTGTTTCTTTTTTTTTAACCAAGTGATTGACTTCCACACAGAACACTCTTACATGAGACACAGTACCAGTAAATCAGAGTATCAGCAAGTACTGTTGGGTTTTTTTTCAAAGCTCTATCTGCAATAGATGCCAATTGGTGCATCATTATCTCTACTACAGCACGTGCTGTTTTTAAACAGACAATCTACTGCAAATGGATAGTGACAAGAATAAAAACAATAAAGGCAGTGGAAAGAATGTCAACCACAGAAAGATGAGTAGGACTTGGCCTCTCATGATCCGACCACCCAATGTATGGGACATTAGTACTGAGAAAGAAACGTGCTTTAACTTTTCCATCTGACGAAGAAAGAATGAAGCAGAACAGATTGTCCAGCAAGTTTCTGTTAAGTGCTTATCACAATTTTCAGTACAGAGGATAGAGCAAACCACTAGAGAGCAAGCATTTCTAACGTCTACTCAAACTACATAGGAGGACTTAATCCAGACTATGAAGGAGACAATAGTTTTTGACAGAAGGAGCAACAGAGCCATTACTTGCCATCTTTGAGGACAACCAGTCTGAAGGACTGGTGGTTTCAGGAGACCAGAAAAGAAAACCAGAGTTCCTACCCCAGGCTCAATTCCAATTGCACAAACATAAGAGCAAACGATAAACAAACAAGCTATTTGCAAGTTCTTAGGGAGGAAAATGAAGAATCATCCTTATCCTTTACCCCCCAAGAGAGATTGTAAACATCTGTTGCAGCTGTGTGCAACACACCAGTCATGTCAAATTAGTATCATTATCTTTTCCTGCTATGGCAGAGAAATGGTTTTCTGATAAGGAAGGAGCAATATGGATTAGATGAGTTAGGATAAACCTTCTACATGGTAATAAGCAGCATTGTAGCATTGTCGCATGGGGAAGAGCCATGCTTTCTCTCTGCTTGCCTGCAACTCAGCCTCACTGCTCCCAACACCCTTCTCCCAACCTCGCACCATCTCTGTGTGCAATGCGGCCACAAGTCAGATCCAGATAGCCTCTGCTTCAAGACAGATCATACATACTTTTAAATTCACTCTTTCTGCAGCCTAAATAAAGTCAGAAACCAAAACCTGATACAGCTGCCCATGATATTTGTGTAACAGCTTCCCCAATCCCTGCTCCCGTGAACCTGCCCCTTGAATGATTTTGCGAGGTTCTGTGGTCAAAGGGACCCACTAAAAGATCCTGATTAGCAAACTTGGCCCTTTTTCCAATGTGTTGCACTGGTTAAGGACTACAAGAAACACAAACAGTTGTCATGGAACTGCACTTCCTCTTACAATCATTCTTGAGAAAAAAATCCATGTAATTTTTTCTGCCAGCTCAGTTTTCTTGGAAAGCTTGTGACCTCAGTGTGAATTACAAGCCTCATCTTGTCCACTCTGTAATTTATTTTGACTTTAGTAAGGCTTTTTCCTTGATATTCTAAGACGCAGGAAATATGGTCTAGAGGAAGTTACTACAAAGAGGGAAGCAAAACTGCCGGAAAACTGTACCCTACGTTGTTTGTCAATGTTTCACTGTCAAAGTAGACACAGCTCTGTTCACTGTCAAAGTTAACACATTTGTTGCTGTGCAGTTGAACATACTCATTCTGAATTTGGGTGGCTGAAGAGGGATATGCTCACCAAAATATGCTTCTGATTGCTTAGTCTGTAAAAGACTTTTAGACTCTTAAAAGCTGTTTAGACTTTTTAGGCTGCAAAGAGTTTGGATGACAGGATCAGAACTCAAAAGAAACTTTGTCAATATGAGAAATACTCACAGGAAAAAAAAAGATTATGAGATTTTGTTAGGACACTTCTACTCTTCAGAATCTTTTAAGTTCTGTCCTTCAAGCAGGAATACTCAACTGGACAAACACAATTGAAGAAGTTCTAACTTTGTAGCAGCTCTCCAGTAAAGCTATCTAAGAGTCACAAGCTGAACATGAGTTAAAAACTAAAAAGAACACACTGAAGAGACCAGTGTTTAGTCGAAAGAAGAGGAGCGTGAGGGAAGTTAAGAGCTAAATACAAGGAAGGAGGAAATAAGTAATGTTCCATATCCACATTATCTTGGACAAAGAGTAACAGATTTATATTTACAGCACACACTATTTACACTGGATATCAGGAAAAAGAATTCTGTTGAATCAACTTCTTTTCTAGAGATCTATAGGGGAAACTGTATTAAGCAAGTTCCCCTTTTGTTGGTTAATAGTCTCCCTTTGCTGTGCCACACAAACAATTATCGAGGCTTTTTTGTTTGCTTTGAATCTAGCCAGCATCTTGCTTTCTGCCAGTCTCGTCATAAAACAGTACTGCCACAGATGAAGTCAGAGAAAGCAGTCAAGACAAACTTCTCTAACGGAACCAGATGAGCTTATATTATTAGAAATTGTTGTAAATATTCCAAGTATATGCAAAAAAATAAGGACACAATTCAAAATTTCTTTTACTGTGAAGCTTCAGCTAGATCAAGTGGTCTAAATAACCCCTTCACAATTCATGTGGAGCTCTACATCTGACTCTGATTCCAAGAAAAATGTCCTTTTGTGTAATTATATATATTAGAAGGAAAGCACGGTTAAAAATGCCCAAGAAATATTCCAATAGACTGATTTTTCCTTAAAGATGTTGGATATAACCAGCCAACAAAATCGCCTTGTGAAAATACATAAAGTACTTCTAAACTATTACTTTGTGTTGCAGTTACAAAACAGCCTAACAAATGTTGTTTGGACACCTGTTCCAAAATCAGGTCTCTCTCTGCCATATTGCCACCCAGTACTTTAAGAGGATGGGGGAGAGGAAGGGAGTAAAAGGGAAATCAGATATTTTTCTGACTAATGGGTCAATTCCAAATGCCTTGAAATTTAGGAGTTCTTTCTTTTTTCTTTTGTTATCTTAGTGGTTGTGCAAAATTTATGATGATTTTCAGACAAAATACACTTTAATCTTATGAGGCCACATATATAAATGTATTTAAAAGCAAACATGAAAAAAGGCAAAAATCTAATTCAGCTTTAAGAAGACAAAACACAAGGGGAGCCACAGCAGTGAAATGTAATCTTTCAGTGAGCAGAACACACACATTACTGACTACCTTTCCCACTCATGAATTCAGATATAAGCCACCCATTCCTGCACTGGGTCTACATAAAAATGGATCTATGGTTTAGCTACAGAATGACTCTCCTTTCTAGGTTGCATCATGCAGACAGTCAGCAGAAGCCAGTCCTTTGTGTAAGAGGCACCTGATTTACTTGACATAGTTGATTTATTGACCTACTGCAAAAATCTTAAGATTTTTGGGTATTTTAAGGTTGTTCAGAAGGAGAAAAAATGTAGTCTTGAAATAATACATTCATAATATATGCACCCCAACACCAACTTTTCTAAGCCTCATACACATAACGCTGGGGATCATTGTTAAGTTGAAGCTTTGAATTTAGAATTATGATAACTTACTAAACAGATAGAAATAACTTATGGCATTATTTTAAAAATTATTTTGCCATTATATTTAATAAAATGTTTTATGATAATGAGATATGCTTATACTGAAGCAATGAAAAATGTAGATTTCATTAGTTTATATTACAACTTACTTTGTATTTCACTGAAGTAATATAAAATAATATCTTGTTTTCACATAAAGTAAGGTAGTTTAAGGCACAAAAACCCAGAAATCGTATCTCCTTCTCTGAAAAACAAAACCCCATAAAGTTGGTATCTTACTCTAAACAATGCAGAAGCTCACAAACCATACTTATACAAGCAAAGCTTCTAAGTAAAAAGAGACCAATTTTCAAGGAAAGAGATCACTATGCTAATGCAGAATCTTGGTCCAAGCCCCCCTGAAATCAATAATGAAATATTCACCAATTTTTGGTGGACAATGAACCACACACACAAGGGATGCCTGAATCTACAGAACTAGATTTGAGTAAGCATAGTAAACATGACTACTGCCTCCCTGACTTATCATGCTCCAATATTCTCCAGCCTGTTGATTATACAGAAAGTGATCTGAAGTGGAAGACAGAAGAAGAGGAAATAACACGAGGGTATTAATCAAACTTCTTCAGCCTTGCTGCCGTTTGCAGTAACTCATATGGCCAAATCCAGAGTTAGTCATCTCCTCAAGGCCATTTACAGGAGCACTCAAAGGAGTCTTTGCTATAGACCTTAGTTGTTTAAAAGTCCATAATGTAGTGATGATTGGTATTGACACAGCATATATTTGTGGCTACAATTTTTCTTTCTTACATATCATCACAGTAAGCAAAAAATGTAAGCAAAACCAAGTTAAACACCAATTTTAAGATTGATAAAAATTCTTAAAAATTAATTATTTTAGTAATTTGGAAACAGCCAGAGTGCCAATTTTAGATTACTAGTTATGAGAAAGACATCAGTGGGAACTGTAAAGCTTTCATTCAAAATAATTTTTTAAGCAACTTAACATTTAACTACATTAGTGGTTTAAACCATAATATCAGAAAGAGTCCACTTGTATCTCAAGAGTTGAAAAGTGAATCAGACAAAAAACTGAACACTGCATTTAAAAAAGATCCTTTTTTTAAACCATAATTTTCTACTCAGAAAAATTGCTTTAAAGTTCTAAAAATTATATGAGTATGAATGAATCCCATGAAAACTACTCAGTACCATATTATGGCTTTAACCTAAAGGAGGGCTATGGAAATCAAATCAGTCTATTTGAATTGCGTGACAATTTATAGTAAGAATCTTTTATAACTATGAAGTCATAAAAAGCTGCAAAATTTGGCTTTTCAGAAAGAATTTCCCCCTATAATAAAGGCATTAGCACTGCAGCTCTGGTTGAGGTTACATTTATGTAACCTAGTTCAAATGTTTTTTCTGTTTTAAACTACTTAGTTTTAGGGAGAATAAAAAAGAAAATTACTATTGGCCCCACTTTAAATAGAATTCAATTTTAATTTAAAGCAATTGCTATAAGTTTTTAACCCCCAAACTATTAGATACAATTTAAAATTATCTCTGAAACAGCTCCATATTGAATCTTAACTCTAGCTAATTTCTAAATAAATTAAAAGTTCCAAAGACTAATCTTATTTTCTGCATGTGAAAAATTTGACTGCAAATAGTATCAAACTCTTATTCTTTCAAGGTGCATACTCCAATAGCTGAGCAACAGCTATTTTCCTTTCTATTAATTCCACTCATAAAAACCTACCTAGGTTTTGACTAAGCAGAAAAGAAAGCTTTGTTAGAAAGAAAAGAAAATAAGGTCAATTAAAATGTGTGATGTGTATCAGTTGTTTGTGGACATTTACTTGGCATACATGCTAATTTTCAAACTAATTCCTGATATTATTGTTTAGATTTTGGCAAAGCTGAAATTTGTTACATAACTCACAATATGGCATGACTGAGATTGTAGGGGCAATGAGCTCTCAGAAGATTTAATCTTATAAAGACTTTTTTTTTTTAAAGTAAAGATATGAGAATTTTAAAGAACATAAAATGCAGTGGGATCAGCTAGCTATCCACAAAGAAAAAAAATCTCAAAAGAATTGTAATCAAAATCACAGAAACAAATATATGGACAAAATTCTGATAAAATACATTACCTAAAGCTGGTTTCATGAAATACTAAGGCTAAATGAATGGTTGCATTAGATATAGTGTGCTAAGTCCATATTGCACTTCTCAGCATGTCATCAAGGAACAGAGAAGAGTGAAGGAACACAGTTCCATAGCAGAATGGTTTTTAGAGTGCTACGGCTCCACCTGAGGAAGAAGGAAGTTCAATCTCAGCAGCCACCTCAAAGCAGAGAACTCTTGGCTGCCCTCTAAAGCTCACGTAGTGGGGAAGAACTGAAGCAGAAAAGGACATGGTGAGGGCTCTCTAAGAGTGCCTCAACTTACCTTCTTTTTGCTTGGAATCCAAAGGTCTTAGAAACCTCTTTAAAGCCCCAAGCTGTTCATTTACTCATCTATCTCAGTTGAAGTGAAAAAACCCTGTGAAAGTAGATGTTTGAGCTACTGGATGCCCAGGGTGTCTAAAAGTCCTGCTCTAAGAGATGAGAGGTATACCAAGGCAAGATACAGTGTTTCTTCAGCCGACCTTGATTAACAGAAACCTATGAAGACCCATCCTAGTGAGATCCAGGCACGGCAAACCCAAGAGTAGGGAATTCTTAAACAAAAAAAAATATCAAAAAACCCTCCAAACCTCTGCAAACCCAAACAAATAAAAAATGGATCCAAGTCAGGAACCAAAAAAGTCAATATTTTTAAATCTGCCTTAATAGAAACAATGTAGGAAATAAACTTGACCTTTATTATCAAAAAAGGGAACATTTTGTAACAAGTTTCAAAAAAAAAAAAAANGAAAAAAAAAAAAAAAAAAAATCCAACATAAGTATATGTTCCACTTCAGGCACTAAGTAATCTCAAGTTTCCCAATGCTCTAGTCCATGCAGAGAGAACTTTCAGGGGCTAATTTAGAATTTGCATGGGTTTATCCTTTGAAGCTGTTCCGTCTCCCTGATCTCTCACAACAGCTTTGAGTGACCAAGTTTCTAATACAGCACATGGCTAAATGCTCATAGATGCTGGACTGTGTTCACAATGCAATTCACTTAAGAAGCACACTAAAGTCCCCCAATGGTAATAACTATTCCTTTGCTCACAAACTTGCAAATCCTTCATTTTCCAAAGATTACTGAGTTTTTTTAGACTGTGGAGAAAAAGTTGACATCACTCACTTGAAATTATTCTATACTGCCTTTTTAAAAAAAGCATACTAAAAAGAAAACAAGTAGCTTAATATACTTTCACATATCCCTATGTAGTTGTCTAATAGTATAAATGTACTTCAATCTTTAATTGGGTCTTATAAGTAATGGCAAAAGAATTTCTTGGTAGTAATTTTTAATTTTTTTATGATCTTGAAGGACACACTTTATTCCCACTAAAATAACTATTTTTGCACACTAGGACTAACTCACAGCCTACTAAATCCATTGTCTTTTGCCAACTTTAGAAACTCTGAATCAAATCCTGAATCAAATCTTGAACCTCATAACTATCAGAGAGCTCATAATCTTCATGTACAGGGACATCAGTTCAAAAATATTCAACCCAGAAATGTAGCTAGTAAACTCAAAAGTGGGGATAGAGATCTCAAAATTACAACTGCTAGCAGAAAAAAACCTGAAATTGCCAGTTTGCAGTTTGCATAGCCAACGCTACATACACAGAGATAAGAGAACTATACTTCCACATTTATGCTATTTTTTTTCTTTTGGAACTAGAATTCCAAGAATATACCACAGCTGCTTTCAATGCCTGAATATCCAAAGTAGGGCTTCAAAGTAGTGAGACACCTTAATTAAGACAGCCTGTCACTGTCTTCATGGTACCTACCGTACATTCAATCACAGCAGTTATTTGAAGTTCAAACAGAAAATGAAGGTAGTTCGTGACGATGCACGAGTTAACAGCAAATTAGTTACCTAGTGAAGGCACTAACAGGTGAAGCACTAACAGGCTGTTGCAGCACAGAACTAAGCATGGATAAAATCCTTCCAAGAAACTTCATGCAGGCTCTCTCAGAGATCCATCCTGCCCCAACTACATGCCTAGAAATACCCCATTAGTTATCTTAAACAGGGGTTCAAGAACAGGTGTCCTCTAGTAAATTCAAGATACTGCTTTCTAAACTTCCCTTCCCACTGTGATCCTTAAGTATAAGGTTGTTGGAAATTACAGAAGCAAAACAAAAGGAGTTTCTTTGGGTCTCCACTTTCTGTAGCAATTATTATGGCTTTATATATACACATTGAGCAATGCAGCAGTTCTGGGGTTTGTGGTTTTTTGCTTGTTTTCCACAAATAAGAAGAGAATGACACCAACTCTCACTACCACATCCATGACTTCTCCAAAACTAGCTTTCTTGCATATTTCAAGTCTCTGGCTGGTGCCCATGCTTCCCAAAGAGGGAATTAGTCTGACACGGTCTGCCCTCTGTACATGACACTGCAGCTGCATTCACAGGTTGGGAAGGGGACTCAGTGGCTCTAAGGAGCATTTTCTTTAGCAGAAGTGTTTTATATGAAGTGATACAGGTTTTTCTAAATAGAACCTCTTAGTGAGGGAATGAAAGGAGGAGGACAAATGCCCACAGAAGAACGTCCATGCCACAGTTACTGTGTCCTGCAATTCTGAAGCAGCTCTAATATACTCAGCCGGCTGCTGCACAGTGTGGTAGAGTGAATTACAGGCAGAGGGCCTTAAGGCTGGCCATTACCCTGCACCCGCCTACACCATCTCTGTGCTTCTCAGAAGGTGAAAACTAAAAATCCCTCCTAACAGTTTTTCTCTGGCCTATGATAGAAAACAATGTACACCAAAGATGCCCCTAACACACTTCTACTACATGCCACACAAAACAGCATTCCATCTGGCTACATTTACAGGGACAACAAAACAAACTGAAGTTGCAAGTTCTGTCTAACTGTGCTCAGTGCCCTAAGGTGTTTTACCACACTTGCCTGCATCTGCTTACCAGCTTGAAAAAACAGCATGTCCTAGCACCAGCTGCACACATGAAGTTATTTGGGACTCACAAAGGAGGGTCACCAAAGAGAATCTCCCCAGGAAGCTGATCACTTTGGCACACTCTGAAAGCGTTTCACAAGCTTGACTACTCACACTTAGAGGGGATCAGTGACCACTCTTTTATGTATGGTCTGGTATCCTGAATGCTTTCCTAGGACATGGGGATCAATTATCCCAGGACAGTTTCTATCAAGTTCAAAACCACCCAGCCAGTCTTAGCAGCTACCCAATTCATCAGGGTGTCTTGCTTCACACTGGGCTGCCACCCAGCATCCCGGTGCCAAGAAGCCAGGCACGGATACCCTGAGTGCAGTCCTGCTGGATCACAGGATCTGGCCCTTAGCACCTTGTTGCCCTTTTTCCCCACTTTGTTGCCACAAAGATCAGATCCTTGATCTTTTACCCAAAAGTATAACCAAGAGTAAAGATTTGAGATTTGTGCTGCGGATGTTGGCTACATATTTTGTTTCTTTCTACGTGTGGCTCTGACATAAGTCTGCAGATTGGGACAAAAACATGGATTGCATTCTGCTTTCACATAAGTGCAAGCCCAGAGTAACTACTGACTTAAAACATTTATTTAGGATATAAAACTGAGTAAATAAGAGAACGTAAGCCAAAATAACTCTTAGATTTATAGATATAACTTCTTTAGTTTACGACTTTTAAACTCCTTAACGAATTAGAGCAGCCACATATTTTTGATATGCAAAGTGTATTCCAGGTTGTTTAGTGTGCTCAGTTGAGGAAAAGTGCACTTATATTTAATTATAAATTATCTTTGTTCCCTAAAACCACTGCTTGAAAGCTTTTCTTTTCCTGTTAGCAATATTGCCAAATCTTATTTCCATCTTCAAACAGAACTTTTACTGTTTAATTTAAACTCCTGAAGGGATAATTCAAATTTTCACATATGTTTCTATACAAAACCCAGCAATGACAAAAAACTCTAAAAAATTAAATATTTCTTCCAAAGCCAGAAAAGTAATTTGGACTGAGATGCCCAAAATTACTGACTGGATTTGGCTCACTAGAATAATTCCTTCTGCACATAGCTACAGCTTCGTCCATCCAGTGCTCTTTTTCAGATACTTCAAGATGTAAATAAGGGCAAGCTGGGGCTGCACAAATTACTCACACAGCTTGCTCCCTGTCATAACATTTATGGAAAGGTCCCAGCTCTTCTCTCTTCACTTAAATAGAAACAGGCATGCCATGATGGTACCTGCTCTGGTTTACTGATCTGTGATGGATGAATGTACACTCACATAAAAGCAGCATGCGTGCTTGTAAGAGGACAGTTAAGGACACGTAAGAGGCCACCCAATCTCCAACCACATGATGAGATATATAATCATTACAATGAAGAGAGGCACCCATATGTTACTCGCTGATGAGCATGATCGGGCTGAAATCACATTCAGGTGCATCACTTGAATAAAACAGAATGCTATTACCAGGTGCTTCAACAAGAAATAACTACATTTTGGTCTTGAATGATCATACCTCATTAATTACCCACTCTCCCTTCACAAATCACACTATTCATATCACCCCACTTCAAAATGCGAGGAGGATCTGACAAGTGGACAGTAAAAGACAAGAAAAAAAAGCCACCACCCCAAGGTGTTTCTGTACGAGAGCTTTAAAACAAAAATAATATCATGAATAGCAATACATAAATAGTCATACACTATTTATTACAAAACAAGAACTGTTTGAAATCTAGAAAAGCAATCAAATAACAGAGTAAAGGGGGTAGAGAAGAGAGTTCCACCTCCCTTCCAAGACTCAATTACACGATGCAACAAACTCATTGCTGTGGAGGAAACAGCTACAAGCAACCACAAAGGAATTCAGCAAACTTGGGGGGGGGGGGGGGGGGGGGGGCGTTGAANNNATCTATAACTGGATAACAAACTTGGTGGGCTAATTACCCTGTCTCAGGCCTTATCTGCTGCCTGATGGAAGCCAAAGGATAAAACTGGAAAAAATTCATCTTCACTTCAGACACTGTCTTTCAGTATTAACATCACAATCAGATGAAATACTAACACAGATGGACTTCATCATGTTATTTCCAAGGCTTTTTTGTCATCATACCAGAGAGGATTTTCGCATGCCCTACTATAAATGTTGGTACAACGATCTTCTGCTTGGAGAGCCAGATACACCAAAGGAAGTCTACTCCAACCTCTTGCTCACAATGGCCATTTTCATCTATGTTATCTCAGCACTGAAACAAATGTCTTGAAACATAAAGGCTCCTATCTTAGAGCATCTAAACTTAAGGACCAGAATAGATGGTAAAGTCACCACTTCCCTTGACAGTTTTTCCCAAAGATTAGTCATTCTCACAGTTCAGAAGAAAAAAACCCCACACCAGTGCCTCTGGCTTCAGTTTTACGCCTTTTGCCATGTTACATTTTCTCTTTTTCAAGGACTTCTATATGGTTTACCCAGTCACCTTTTGATCTGAAACTCTTTAAGCTCTTACTAGAAGTTATTTCCCTCTCTATTATTATACCTCTCTTTCCCCCCAACCCAGTTTTTCAATACAAGTTCATCTATAGACATTGAAATTGGAGACAGTAGCTCAGTACCTGCCTTAATAGTATATTCAATCCTAAATACTAGAAGGCAAATCACAGTTTTATTTCTACTATCATGCATTTAAAGTTTCATTATTTTGCTCTGCTGGAGTCACAATTTTTCCCATTTGGGAGTGCTGGCACTTTACTACAGCAGGTAGAAAAGGGTTCACTATGTGACACAGCAGATAGCAACGACATAGGAAGCCCTTCTGCAGCAGTAATGTGCATTTGTTTATCACCCTCCCTATCTTTACAGGTTGTTATTTTACAGACCACATAAAACACTTGCAATTTATTAGTAGGGCCATTTAAACTAGCATGGTAGGACAGTTGAAACATTCTTCAAATTACAGTTTCCAGGCATTCAAGAAGACATTTTCTCCAATGCTTTGTTTCTGGTCAATGCACATTAGCAATCATAAATATGAGACTGACAGGGTCAGGATTATCAAGTTGAAAAAAATCAAGGTACTCCACTGGATTTGAGGTAAGGGTTTTAATTGATTCATTTTCGCTTTCCTTTCTAATGAAATTAAAGAGCCTTTTGCCATAAAAACATGAATGGGAAATATAGTGAGCTGCATTCAGTGTTCCTCATTGGTCATATTTTCTATGAAACTATCACTTGGTGTGCTGAGGCAAAGAACTGCACTTCAACTAAAAATCACCTGGGTTTTACTGTAATCAGAGTCTACTGAAAGCAACTTTTTTTCTATTTAAAGCAGAGAGATACATATTACACTTCACAGTTCGCAGCAAATATGACAAAAAGATGAGGTAACTATGAAACACATTTGACTCAGATGAAATGAGTGTGAGAGAGGTGACTCAGGTCTCACTTCCCCACTGAGAATAAAACTAGTGAAGCAGGATGAATATGACGCAAGAAGGCAGGAAAAGGAGTGAAAGAGACTCCACCTCTGGCATCTGAGAGCACAGGTAACTGTTCCATTGGCACTGCCACAAGGGCCTCCGAGTTTATGTAAAGGTACACTTGTGGACAGTCACATTTAGATATGAAACAAGTTATAGTCATGCATGTACTTCACTCCATGCAGATCAGGGAATAAAGATGTGGAAAACTACTTAAAAGTACCTTATTAATAAAAGGAAGGTTGCTAAGTCAGTTGCATATCTTTATCACCTTTTATAGTATGAACTGATATAGAACGCAATACAATACTTAAAGTGAAAGCAGTCAACCTTCTATTCAACCACATCAGATAGCGTGCACACTGTGATTTGACCGTATGGTGAGTCAGGCAGCTAACAATTTCAAAATCTTTTCTAAACGAAGACATGATTTTGGCTTGGAAATATGTTTCGTTCTAAATAAAAACAGTTCTCCTGATAATGCAGATTTGCTGCATTCTACTACCCTGGGACTCCAATTGTTAATGAGTACACAGACTTCAAATCTTATGACAATGTTAAAGTATTAACAAGCATAAGAAGTAAATATCTTGGAGTCTCAACATACACCTAGGTAAGATACACCAAGATTGAAACAAGTATAAGCACCAGGTCCTGAAAAACAGCTTATTGATCTGCTATTTGAGTCTCTCCTCTCAGTTAACAGAGTCGGCATCCTACTTTCAGCTGGGACAGAGTTCATTTCATCCTAGTAGCTGGTACAGGGTTGTGTTTAGGATTTGGTATGAGATTGACGCGGAAAACACGCCGTGTTGCTGGGCAGTGCTTAGCCTAAGGCAAGGACTTCCTAGTTTCCCTTGCTCTACCAGTGAACAGGTGCACAAGAGGCTGGGAGGGAGCACAGCCACGACAGCTGACCCAAAGTGGCCAAAGGGATATCCCATACCAGAAAACGCCACAAACAATATAGAAACTGGGAGGAGCCAATCACTGCTGGAGGATGGGCTGGGCAGCAGGCGGGAAGCAACTGTGTTGCGCATCACTTGCTTCTCTTCGGTTTTCATCCTCTCTTTCTTTCTCCTTCCCATTAGAATTATTGTTGTTATTATAATTATTATCTTTTACTACGGTTCAATTATTAAACTGTTCCTATCTCAACCCATGAGTTTTACCTTTCTTTTTCCAGATTCTCTTCCCCATCCCACTAGGAGTTGGGGGCAGTGGGGAGCCAGTAGCTGTGTGGTACTCAATTGGCAGCTGGGGTTAAACCATGACAATTAGTATGAAAGTTTTAGGCATTGTGTAAAAATAGGCAGTTAAAAAATTTTAAAATTGGAAGTAAATACCTTTTTTTCAGACTATTTTCATTTTTAATTTGTTTTCCCTTGGATTCTGTATTTTCTAAATTGCAACTGACCTGTTGGAAATAAAACCATAAAACTAGAAGAGATTAATTAATGGAAAAACTTAGAGAAATTTTACTTCAGCTATAGTAGAATTGTTAGCTGACAGTTTTAAATGCACATTTAAATAAGTATTCTTATTTTCAAGTAATTTAAAGAACCTATGTGTACATATAGATATAGACACGTATTGTGAATGTGCATGTGTGTGTTTGTGTGTCTATATATAAAAGGGTGGAAACAGCATGATTATATTCTATAGCTAGATCTAAATTAAGCAACAGCATCCGGATACAGAACAATACCTTAAAATAAAACTATATGATCTCAGGAAATTCCATACTAAAATTATCTGTCCTTTAATTCCACTGTATTAGCACTGAATGGGAATCAAGACAACAGCTGGCGCTAGGTATCAGATGCACTGATCTATACAGAGTTTTATTTTTAAAAAAATTCAAATATGCTTTAGACTCTCTCAGCACAGACCATGTTATGTAGTGTTCCTACTAACCTTAGTTTCTGCATACATGTTACTGGAGCAGTAGGAATAAATTGGATAGCAGCTCCCATCTCTTCATTGATGCTTTTCTTCATCCCTTTCACCTTCAGCTACTTCCTACATATAACTCAGCACCAACCAACAGGATTTAAACACTGAGCCAAGGTTCAGTACTGCAGAAACCTCAGCTTGATCTCAGGACAAAAGTTTCATATACTTCAGAAAAATTCCTCAGTAATTTCACCAAAGAGACTATGGAAAACACCAAATGCAACTGAAAAAAGTTGCTCTAGTTACACAGGATAAATGTGCAAGTGCACACTTATTTCATTTAACTCCCCCTCAATCAGCCTGCCCATTTAAATGAGCTAACTTTTGAAAACGGAAATTTGTGGGTATTTCTTGAAACTGTGGTTAATGAGGCCATGCCATGTATTCCTGATAGCTGCCATAGCTCTGTCTCGTAGCTACAACAAGAGATCAGAGAGCGTGACTCAGCTGCTTAAACTTTGAGCAGTTAAGGTGCAGTAATCGCAGATGTTTTTCAAAGAATTACTGCCACCTTCAAGGCATTTTCTGCTCTAAGGCTATTTTTTCATAGGACATTGCAAAGTGAAAAGAAAACAGGACCTCACAGCTGGGTTCACCGTACCACTGTGATTGAAGTTATTGATCAACAAATGTCCTAGACTGTCACAAAAACCCCCGACATCCACTCTTTCTATTCCCAACTGCTTATTCATGCCCTCCCACAAATTCTTGCCTCCTGTGTAGACAGGGGCACACGTGAAGCCAAGAAGTAAAGCAGACTAAAAAAAAATCAATTCAACCGAGTACTCCTTAACCCTCACACCTTCCGCCCAGGCAAGCTGTCACTCGGATCATGTTCCCTACTCAGTTCCCCACATACTCCTGCTGGCACTCACAAAGGAACAATGCAGGTTACAAACAAGCAAGTGGGCAATGGGAATACCATTTGGGCTAGCAGCACCAAACTATGCAGGTTCTGGCAGTTAACTTCAGCTGGAACTTCTTCAGTTTTTCCACTTGTAAGACCTTATTTCTAGCTGTTTATTCAAAAGTTTTGACAGACTTTAACCTGAAGCTTGATTTTCCACTGAGGAACTGTCCTAATGTCTGTTTCTTGTCCACATTAATATAGTGCAGCCTCCTCACTGAAGATTTGCAGCACCTTAAACTGACAGGGAAGTATGACATGGAGTCATGAGAAGAGAAAGTAAAAATGGAGGGTGCCTCAGGGGCATACTTTTAACATCTCCAGCAAAATTTACCCAACAAATAAGCACCACAGCTTATGAATTTCCGGTAGACTTTGGCAGATTGCTCGGCTAAAACACATGAAGGTTTAAGGAACAATCAGTATTTGTTAAGTGCAGCTGCTAAACAAGACCTGCTGTGCAGGTACAGCTTTGGTCTGCAGCAGGTCACGAAGCGACAGCAGCGAGAAGAATAAACTTCAGTGTAAAGAAACACAAAGCAGAAAAAGGTTCAGCCTGCCCTGAGAATAAAATGAGAAAAAGAAAGGACACAGAGAGGGAAGAGAGCTGGAGTCAGCAGCTGAAACCTGGATCTCAGAGAAGAGTGGGAGAAAGAGGAAAAGAAAGCTGTGATCTGAAGTTGGTGAGGGAGATCAGGGAGAGACACACTGAAGAGGGACCTGGTTTGGCACTAATTTGCTGTGCAGAGAAAAAGTGGAAAAGGAATCAAAGAGCTGCCACAGCCTGGTGCAACCTCGTTGCCATTTATTCACACAAGAAAGGGCAATTAAAAATTACGATAATGGGTACAAAGAGTGGAAGGGAGAGATCAGATTATTTCACAGTTTGATGAAGAGAAGCAAGGTGTAGAGAAAATACAGTGAGAAACTAGAGATAGATTTAAAGCACAGGAACTGCTCAAGAATGCAGGTGAAAGAAGCCTGAAGGACAGAAACCTGATGCCCCCTCGGCTATTTTACTATTTACACAAAGCAGCCTTGAATGAGCAAAAAACACCCAAAGGTCCTATGACACACAGGCTTCTATCTCTTCAGCTGGATCAGTTTATGTATCAACCCACAGTCCTCAAATTAGGTTCAGCATGTAATTCACAGGCTGCAGTAAGGGAGGTAAGCAGATGCACTTACGCTGCTGCTGCTTCCCAGTTCCCCATACCCAGACCCATTCTGTAGAGGACTCTAGGCTGTCCTCTAGACTTGGACAATACAGCTGCAGGCATTTTTGTTCATCTTTTCCCTAAACATCAGGTAACTGCAAAGAGTATCAGAAGACCATCAGGAAAAAAGTTAGTTTTTAACACTAGCATTGTGCAACTTCTGAATGTTTGATTTTTATGGAAGTAGCAAGCTCTAGTGTATATATTCATATACTTCATACATTTGTGGTTGCAATGCTTGTCAGCACTACTAGATTTACCTTGGCTCTAAGCTAACATATTATTTATGTGGAATGACAGCAAGGCATTGATAATAAATCTTCGTTATCATAGCAAGAGAAAGATTTCCAGACACCAAACTTGTGTCACTGAAAGTCCAAGTACAAAGCAGAAGATAAACAATATTTATATGTCCTTCTAGTAGTTTAGTTATTTCAACAGAAGTAGTTTTGGACAACTACCTTCACTCAACATAAATAACCCACCAATGGACAGTCTTGCAAATTGACAGTGCAAGTTTAGCTGCTCATGAACTACATGGAATTTGTTGCAAAAATTAACGGGTTTACAATTACATCATTAACCAGATCACTTTCTCGCTACACAGAACACACCCACAGTACTATCTAATCACAAAGAAAGCTGAGTTGAAGCTTCATAGTTCATCCTGAGCCATGTTCAGCAGGACGCACAATTGACTAGTTAAATTAGCAATGTGGTCCAGTATTAGTAGCCCTCCACTTTATATTGCTGAATCTTATATGCATGTATGGAGAAAAAAAAAAGCCAAAAAAGCAAAATTGGTTTGGTTAATAAGAACCTTATCACCTACAAAGATTAAATTAAAAAGATAAGTTTATTAGAATAATCTGTTCACATTGGTAGTCGTGGTTCACAAGGATGTTTGTGAACCACTGCATCCAAGTACATGACTACTCTTACTTAATTTTGCTACACAGTAAAACAAGGTCAGCCACTAGAAGTTATTTACCTGAAGTACTCATGACTAAACTGTCCCACAGTTACTGTAAATCCAGCATAAATCCATGCTGCTACCAAAAGAACCTACCTCCCCACTACAAGCTTTTCCAACACATGCAGAGGGAGAAGAAAGAACTAGGGGAACAGGGACAGGCTTCTGGCTGGAGCGCCCCTTCTTTCAAATTAAGGACAGTCTTATTTACCATAACCCAGATGCAACAGTTACTTGTTTCTCATAGATTCTACCTTCTTCATCTACTAGGGCTGGACCCAGGCAGGTATGATCAATTACACCTTTCTATCAGTTTTGCTTACAGAGCATAATTATACTAGAAAATTAATGTATTTCAGACAACTCAAGCAAAACCACTGCAAACTCAGTAAAAAAAAAAAAAAAAGATCATATAAAACAATTTGTCCTTCCCAGGTACAGCTCTGTCAGAGCTTGGCATGAAATACAGTGACCTTGAAGAGGGTGGTAGAAACTTCTCAAACTGTTGTGATCTTCACTGAGTCAGAGAGGTTGGGGGGTTTTCTTCTTTGTTTTCTTTCAATGTCCTAGAAAACTTTGAAGCCAATACTGCAGCCCAGTTAAAGCACTTACGTATCAGGGTATCAGGATGCTAGTTGCAAACTAATTCTGATTTTAGGAAAGAAGATGGGAAAATTGGTAAGCAGTGGATTAGAGTAGTTCTGCATGAAATTCTGCTACTTTAATCATTACAAAAATCATTAATTCCATTTTTCTTTCATTTATTAATTCCATTTTTCTTTTAAGATTGATACTGAGGTATCAGTGTAAGTTTTCTAAGATAAGTAACTAATTTCACATCTTAGTAAAACTTTGCATTTACTTTAAATTCTTCAACACTGCACTAACTCAAAGCGAAAAGGAAATTCCCATTCTGATTAAACTAATTAGCTAATGAACACAACCCACACTCAGAATAAGCCTTTTTAATAGCTTCCTCATTAGGCAGTTTGAAGGTCAAAAAATATATGTATAATGATGACAAAAATTTAAGTCTTTAGAAGAGCACATTTTAAATAATCTAAGTTAGGGGCTTTATGATAAGGCACATACCAAGGATTTTGAGGAAGGAAAGAACAAAATCAAAGTTAAATACAATTGTAATTGTTTTCGCAATTGTAATAAAAATATGCAGAACAATAAGAGAAATCAATAGGTTGGCACAAGTATGAAAAAATATTTAGAATTTTAAAATGTTATGACTATCCAGAAGAACTTCAATTTTATTCAATATATCACTTGTTAGATAATATCTCTATTATAACAAAAAGGATTTAAACAAATATGCCTCAGTGGGACCCTTGGCAAGATGCATAAATTCCTCAAATACAGTAGCACATGGTACTTTTCTAGTGAGGCAGAAGAATAACTGTCCCAATATCACAAAGCAGAAGGAACAGCCAATGCAAGGATAAAAAAAAAAAATCCTAACCCTAGATGACTTAGTCTTCTTCAGAAGACTACAGATGTTTCTAAGGGGCTAACACTCAATGTCTGCTAAAGCTCACATTATATAATCCTTATCTGAAGGGCTTCCCTTAATTCCCTTATCTTCTCCCTCCTCCTAGAAGAAGAGAATAGAGAATTAAGGGAAATTTGTGACCCAAATCCACCACTTTCCTCTAACTATCCTTGCAAGTGTTCCTGTACTTTTCTATGGAGCAGGGCATCAAGAGCAAGAAAGGATCTCCCGGATTGCCACTGTACTCAGCACTGCACTGCTGTTCATCAAATGGCATTTGGAAGATGGAATTTCCTACAAATAAATCCATAATAAGGGTATCAGGCACCATAAACACCTCAAAAGAGCTATAGATTTCAATTCTGACCTAGAGGGAAAATATTTCCCCAAGCTGGGAAAGTCACAGGCAGATAGCAGCTAAAGAGACATCATGCATGTAATAAAGGTCTAAAGATGAAAATAAAATCAGTCTCTTAACCAAGAGGGTGGGGGAAATCTGACAATGGACCCAGTCACTCTGACTGGCCAAAATATAAAAACCAATAGAATTTGTATTTGAGTGAAATATAGAATGAAATAACTAAATGACACATTTATGTTTCTTCATTCTTTTGGCCTTCAAAAATTTAAGGACATATGTCCCAGATCCTCAAATTAAATGCCTTTTTTTTTCCCAAGCGCTGAAAAAATCTTTTGTGCCTGTGTAACACACAAGGTTCAAATTATAAATGTTAATAATATTAATCAATATTAACTGTAGAATAAGTCCTTACACATATTGCAAGTCAACAAAATCAAAAATACTCCACTGCCCCCAAACCAGCACCATCCTGGTATGAAGTAGTTCAGAACCTACTAACTGCTCTTAGCATCTTCAGTATGAAAACAGACCAAACCCACGGACAAGACGTCTTTAAAGAGATACTGAAGAGACAGAGGCATGTCCTCAATTATCCTCAATCCAACAACTGTGGATGTTAGGTGGATATGAGGGGAGGGAACTGCAGAAACTGATTAAGTCTAAATATTCTCCTTAAAGAGAATAGCACATGCTGCTGACATGACAGAGGCCACTTGCCTAGGCAAACCATTAGTTTGCCCCAGTGGGGTATTTCCTATATTCTTATGCTTTAGGCTAGGCTTGACATGTATTTAAAAATTTGCAAGCACAGACAGGTTTTAAAATTTGCTTGGTGGTCATATGCACCTAGTTAGTGCACATAACCAAGCCCTCACAAGTCTTGCGTGACAGTAACGTCTTATTGTTAGCAGGCATAAACAGCCTTGGCAAGACTGCTGACATATTTCACAGATCACACTGAGACCACATCTCATTTTTAAAGAAAAATCATTAAAGACATTATATATACAGCTCATGGTTTATAACTCAAAAGATAGCTAGTCCCATTAAATCTCTCACTGTGCACATGTGGCAGGCAGAAAAACACATTAAAAGCATAATGAACACAAGAGATTAAATAATCATACATCATCTTGAAACAGGCCCCTAGGAACAGCTTTTATGTGAATTTTGAGGAAGTAGTAATAACTATGAAATGCCTTCCCCATCCTGTTCTTCAGTATAAATATGGGTAGCTCTTTAAAGGAGGCATTTTAATCATACTCATGTCTGACATGTTACAAAACACTGGCATATCAAGACACACTTTTAAAACAAATACACAAGTGGAATTCTTAGGAAAGAGAACAAAACATCATTGTGTCCCTACACACATCTGTCATGTCCCTCATTTGGAATCTTGTGTGCACTCCTGGCTCTCCCCTCTCCTTGTTCTGCAGTCTTAAAGAGAATTAAGAAAGGTATGAGGTCAGGTGATCAAAGGTAAAGAACAGTTTCATTTCAAAAAGCAGGTTACACAAGTGAAAGAACTTTGGCCTGAAAAAGAACAGTGGACAGAGGAACTCAATAAAACCACAAGTGGCATGGACAGAATTGCTCCCTGCCTTGTCCAGAACAGGGACTCGGGAAGTTTTATATTTAATCAGCAGGTGTCAGAACCATTCCTTTTGCTTGTCTTGAGCCTTTGTTTGTTTTTTTAAATTTACTATTGTGTACAGTAAACAGAACATCCATTTAAAGGCATACTTGTTGATACAGAAAAGTGTTGATGTGAAAAGCTTCCGTGGGCTCAATAAGCACCTGGAGAAAAGTCAACTGAAAGCCATTAAAGAAAATGAAATAACACACATACCCCATCATTTAAGGCAAGGAAGTTCACAAGCTGCTGCCAACAGCCTGTCAGCATGTAGTGACACTTTCCATTTCTTTGCTCAGAAGGAGGTTGTCAAGTAGGTCCTGTAATTTGGCAGGCCCTTGGATGGCAAGGGCATAAATAAAAAGAAAAGAAGGCCAGCCAAACAAAGAGGTACTGGAAGACCAGAAGGGTGCCGGTAACCAGGTGCATGTTGCCATGGCTGCCCTTTCACAAACATGATGAGTCTGGGGATCCTGCAAATGCCTGCTGCTGGGTTTTCTAACTGAAGTCCCCAGCTGGCCAAGGAGTGAGCAGCAGGTACATGTTGACACACCAGATTATCAGGATTTCTCCTGAATGTCTGTGGAATGCAAAGGTGAATGAACAAAGTGGAATAGAAATCTCCCAAGCCATTTCCACGAGGTGGTTTGAGGACAAATCAGCTGGATGTTCTGCAACAAGCTCCCTACAGGTGAATCAATCAGGGCAGCACACATGAGCAAGGATAAAAAAAGAAACTTTTGAGGACAGGACTCATTGGGTACTGTCTTCTTGCAGGAACAGACATGGCCATGGCCAAAGGGCAGCCTTCACCTGGAAGGAACTGGGGAGAAGGGGGTGTCAGGGGGAAGATGAGACAGATCATTTCTCATCATGTACTGTGCATGAGGTTTCCAACATCACTCTCCAATCATCCTCTGCCACATCAGTGGGGCACAGGGTGCAAGTTCAGTGGCTATGCAGCAGGAGATCTCCAAGGAGATTGCTGAGAATGGCATATAGGACTAATCAGGCATTTTATCTGACCAGCTACAGATATTCTTCTACTCTTACTTGACTTCAATACTCCACACATACAGCATAAGCCAACTAATCATGGAGAAAGCAACAACTTACAGGCTCAAAGGAAAAGCAAAGATCATCCATCTGTCATACGAGATGAGGATTTGAAAATTTCATTAATTTTCTGAAACTGCTAGCTAAGATATTCAAAGAGTTTCATTACTACAAAGAGCCTTTTTATGCTGTTAATCCAGATTAGTAGTGACTGTTCAATTTAGAGTTTGCCTAAATCTTTAGTTCTACCTGATGCAATAGAACAGCCTAATTCTTCCTTCCTTTGAAGCATGGCCCTGCCCTCTGAAAATTCCTCTCTGCTCCTTCCCCTACTTCCTGTTCCAAATTCATGGTTCATTGTGCTTTTACTGCTTTATAGCCCATCCACAGACATTTCAAAAAGGAAAGTACTTCAGAGCTCCTCTACAGATTTTTACTCCTTTGTTTTTAGTGATTTGATCACCTGCTGGCCCAGCCACATGGAGAAAAAAAAAAAACAAAAAAACATTAATCTTAAAGATCTTCATCATTTTCATAGCTGATAATCAGAGAGAAATCAGCAGCTCTTCTTGGATAAGAAAAATAAAACATTTTATCACAAAACACTTTGCAACTTTTACTTGTACAGGCTGCCTTTCATCTGACTTGAGCACCACAATCTTAGAGGGAGCCGTCACTGTAGATGGCCCTTTAGCAAACAATTTGCCACTCTAAGGTGATCTGATCTCAGTCTGAGTCCAGCTGTTCATTTAAACTACCTCCCTCAGCACACACACATTGGACCCCTCCTAAGAGGGGACATTCTCACGTGTCCAGTACTATTAACGTGGCATTCCTGGCAGCTGAAACAAACTGCAGGGAGGTAACCAGGAGCTGCCCACCTGCCGGGCTCTGCTGAGCCACGAAAGCTGCCCAGACCACTCCAAACCGTGTGTTCAAAAAAGTGTGTTCTCATACCTCAGGGTGCACCTGGGAACAGGAACACAAGGCAGAAGGCACAAACTCAGCATCACTGACACTCCAGCAAGCAAGGAAACCCTGGGAGAATTTAATTTTGAGCCTGGCCTCTTGCTTCTGTTATCTGGCACTTTAGATGAAACTTTACAAAGGAGACAGGCCAATACCCACTATACTGGGCCTCACGTCAGTGGGACTTCTAGCAGCTGTTAATGTTCTCCTGAAACTGTGCCCTGTGGGCTGCACAACAGGATTCTTGGTATTTTTAAATGAACCAACATTTTGCCCTTCTCTAACCAGCCAGAAAAACATCCAACTGGAAATTCAAACTAACTGTTCTTCCTGGAAAAAACAATTCTCCATATTTACTGAATCTACTGTGCAAGCCTGCTTATTATCAAGATCATCTCATTTCCTCCAAATCACAGAATATTTCAGTACTAATGATTTAAAGGAAGTAAAATTAAAAAATATCCTTTTGGCAAAGAGATACTAAACGCTTAACATGAATGTTCTGACATTTATAAATCAAAAGAAACAAAGTAAATGGTCATATTTGTACTGCAGCAGCATTCTGCCCATTATGCAAGATGTGCTGGAGAGGGGTGGGGTGAAGAGGAAGTCCTAGGCTCTGTTTTAATTTGGAAACATCTGTCTCTAGGGAAGGGACAAACGTCAATAAGGCATCATCTCACAAGTTTATTTTGTATTTTCCTTTCACAGTTAATTGCACTGTTGATCTAACCATAAGCAGCAATTCTATAAACATTATACAATCATCTCTACCAAAACTCTTGATGCTATTACTTTTACGTGCAAATTGTGTTTCTGTCAAGAGTATCTGTGGGCAGTTACAAATAGGTAGAACTGGAATAATTGAAGTTCCTTATTTCTAAGAAGAAATAGGAGTGGTGTATCCTAAGCAATAGTGAGTGTGGAAATAAGCAGAGATTCTCTCCTCAGCAGCACACCAAATGAAGAACGATCCTTTTAGGAGTAAAAAATACAAGCTCTGTCTTTGACTTCCAGTGAAACCTGCTATTATGGTATTCCCATAGTCTCCAACTCACAGCAGTCGCAAAGCTGTCACACAGTCTGCAACACTTAGCAGCTGTTAGGTCAAGCTGTTAGTCAAGAAGAATGACAGGTCAAGACTGGTAAATTCATAGGGCTCCAGAGGCAACACTTTCAAAGAAAACAGATTATTTTAAAAAACCCTAAAAAAACCCCAAAACAATAAAATGAAAACCTTCTCAGAATTAATTCCAACACTTGAGGCAAGAAATGCTTTCCCTTCTTAGGAAACAAACAAAACCAAAGGGACTTTTCCTTAAGTAGACTGGAGAGTTTACCCACCAGCTGTAACTTTCTCTCTCCCTCTCTGAAACAAATACACGCATGAAACAAACTAACTAGCCCTCCAAACATTTCATTGTCTACACAAACATGAGTAAGTCAAGAGCAGATAAGGTGTAAAGCTTCACTTGGCCAGTTTTACTCTTGGCTCTAAATATTGTAACTGATGCCACAAGTACATTCTGGACAGCTGGAGCAGTTCATCACAAATACATTTGGCCAGCCGAATTTGGCAGTTGAAGTAAGTTGAAGGACAACAACAGTAGTTTTGCCTCTTTTAAACAATCTCAAATAGAATACAATATTTCAGTTTGAAGAGACCTACACCAATCATCTAGTCCAGCTGCCCAACCACTTCAGGGCTGACCAAAACCTAGAGCATGTTGTTAACAGGCATTATCCAAATGCCTCCAAAACACTGACAGGCTCGGGGCATCAACTGCTTCTCTAAGAAGATTGTTCCAGTGTTTGATCATCCTCTCAGTAAAGAAATGCTTCCTAATGTCCAGTCTAAACTTCCATTGGTGCAGTTTTAACCAATCCCATGCATCCAACCACTGGATCTGAGGGAGAAGAGATCAGCATGTCTCTCTCCACTTCCTCTCCCCAGAAAGCTGGAGAGAGCAGTGACATCACCCCTCAGACTCCTTCTCTCCAAGCTAGATGGACAGTCCTCAGCTGCTCTTCATAGGAATTCCTTCCAACTCTGTCACCAGCTTTGTTGCCCTCCTCTGGCTGCATCCAAGGACCTTCCTGTTCTTGAATTCTGGGGCTCAGAACTGCACACAGAACTCAGGGTGAGGCCACAACCACGCTAAGTACAGCGGGAGAGCAGGGTATCTACCGTTTCTAAAATCTTTAGAAATAATAGAAATTTGCACACGTGCATGTGGGGTGTTGGGGGAGTTACTGTGGGTCATCTTTGGAGAAAAATATTAGGAAACAGCCAATTGTTCTATATCTGTTCTGTCAGAAGTTATCCCTTCTGCTGAATTCCTCTCTTCTCTTTCTCAACAGAACACAATTATTAAGTAAGGAAATACAAAGAATTAAACCATATAATGGTGTAAAGGATTTTGTTCTAGATGACTCCTGAAATGACTTATTTCTCAGTGCTGCCACAAAAAGGTGCGAGGAGTAACACAGGTGATGTCACACTTGACAGCAGACAGAAATACATGTGTCATTTGCTCCCCAGCAGCCTCCTGGCATCTTCTTCCAAGAACTGTCCAATTCTTTGCCAGAATTTTCCCTTGTCCAGTACAGGAAGTCCTGCTCAGTTCAGTAAGGAACAGGACGTAAAACTCCTTCAATAGCTTTTAAGCTTCATTCTGAAGGTCAAGCCATCGGAAAACTGCCACTGAGTAGGTGAAGTCATCATGTGAACAGTATGAGTACTACAGAGTTCAGGGTGACAGCAGTATCTGGTAACTAATGTCATTAACTTCCCCAAGCAATCATTTTTCATTGAAGTAAACCGTAATTAAGATCCCAGAAGTTTGCTGCAGATGATATATGGCCTTAGTAATTATATGTAGGATGACTACATGCTCATCTATACTCAGTAAAGACTACAATATAGTCAAAATATACCAACTGCTATTTTTTTCCTTCTCCTTATCACAGGTTTTCCCCTGCGTTTTCTCCTCCTCCCCCAAAGAACACCATTCTCTTGGTTACTTTGCTAAAAAGGAGCTTCTTACCATAATATTTACTCCTTCCACTAGCAACTGCAGTCTCTAAATACTTGTAAGGAGTTATAGCTATCTTAGACAAGTCAGGAAATGTCAAAAGAAAAAACTCAACAAACTACTACAGAGCTAAAGGGATTGATTTATGATGATTACAATGGAAGAATAGAAGAATAAATGACTTACAGTGCAGCTATTTCCTAACTAAAGTCTGAAATGCAACAAAGAGGGAGAGCAATACAAATATTGTCATGAAAAGAACTGGAGATAGATAAACAAGACGAACAAGTTTACAAATTGATACATAATAGGAATTCAACAAACAATCGTCCATGCTCCCATAAGTTATCAATGTTTTAAATTAAAATTCCGGTGCAATTTATGCAGCCATTAGTGTCTTTGAAGTGGATACACATTTACATGGAGGGGAATTTGGCATTACATTATCACTCTGAATAGAAGCAAGGTGAAATTAAAAAAGTAATGAATATTTATAATAGATCAGGAAAACGATCATACCTATCCTACTAACGAAGCAAAATTCAGTACTTTATCAAACAAAACTCTTAAGAAGTGGCTTAAACTTTGGAAGAGCTTGCAACTTTTAAGTGAAAATCTTGCTTGGAATTTCTTATAACTCATTCTACAAACAGCTGTAACGTATTTTTTTTACATTAAACAGGATATTACATTTGATAGGAAATCAGTTGACTTTAGTTGGATTCTCTTTGTTCCAAGGATTTTTTTTTAATGAATGACTGGCCACATTCGAAAAAGCAGCAGCTGAACACAAGGTTCTCAACACACTCTCTGTCCTGGATGCAGGGTATCAATGGGAGAGTATTATTACCATCACCCTCAGCTACAACAGTCTGAAGTATAAGTCCTGGTTTATTTTTACTAAAATAAGTGGACACACACACCCTTGAAAAACAGGCAAGAGTTTGAATACACACTGAACCTATGTGAGCATAAAAATAATGTTTTTGATGAGATGCTTCTGTATGCCTCCAAACACTGCAGTTAAAATGACCTCCATAGTTTTTTTTATAACCTTCATAAATGCATGGGATTGCTGCAGACAAACAGCTGAAGTCCCTCCCAAGCACATCAGCATGCTTACACTAGACACCCAGGAATGCACTCCAAGAACTAGAAAGCGAAGTGAGCTCTTTGAGCTTAGTGCTGTACTTTACTCACACAAAAGGCTAGACCAAGGTTTAATATCTGTGTTTGCAGAAGCATCGCTTAGTCTTTAAAATAGGTCCTACCAGCAATGTTCATCCCATTGCATCTGCTACAAACGGTGCTTCTAAAAAAAGCCAGCATCTATTTGTGTGCATGTGTCTGGAAAGAGAGTGGCTATGCACACACATAATAGAAACCTTGCAGTAGGCTAAACAGCAGTAGGAAAAAATAACATTCTCCCTATAAGGTCAATTTAGCACTGCTTAAGTACTGGGAGTGAGGTGTATGCTTGTTTTCAGAACAGACAATGCAGCCTCATCTCTCACCTGTACATGTAACACAGAGTAAGGCACTTTGCAAATTTACGGGTGACCATAAAACCATGGGTTTGAGATTATACCATGGAGATACAGTGACAGCAGGAAACCCTGGAAACTGACACGCCGCTTTACCTCACACTCCCACTAGCTAATAGTATTTAAACTTTGTTAGCTGTCAATGAGCAGCACTACATGATTAGCTCATATTTAAAATAATTTTGTAATAATAAAATTAAAAAGGTGTATCTCAGGTAACATCCAAGAAAAATGCAGCTCAAGTAAGTGCATGTATTTTCATTGCAAAAAACCCAAATCACAGAATCACAGCACAAACTGTTCTGTACTTTATTGCTGCGTAATGAGGCCCCAATGAAATTTTCAGGGATGCACTTTAGAACAGGCAGATACATTTCCATTTGCTATTCCCATTCTAATACAAAACTAAGAATCTTTGCATAGATATAGCTTTAAACCTTTTCAAACTATGTGGGGCAATTGACCAACATTGCTTTTGCATAGTCATATAATTCTAAAAGTTAGACTATGCAACAAAATGACAACGGCAAACTGTTCCAGCTGTATGGTTTCGTTACAGTTACTGTTACCATGATAACCTATTCCTGCTATTATTACCTCATTGCCATAAATGAAGTACAGGTACGTGCTACTGCCACACTTTCATTTCAATCACCTAAGAAGTTTCATTCCTACACAGAATGCCCATGTAGTTCCTTCAGTTCATTCTTAAACTTTCAGCAAACAAACAATATGGAATTATTTATTTCTATAAAAAATACTCTCCCAGATAGACAGTGTATACTCACCCCACGTTCCCTATTCAAAATTACCTAAAGAACAAAAGCCAGAGACTAAACACATTATAGGAGTTATTACAACACTCAAAGACAGTACAAGGAGCTAAAGTTTCAAGCCACCGGTGTGGCAAAACAGCTCACCCTCCCCTTGCTGCAGCTGCTCCGAGCATCCCTGCGGGGCGGCGGGTCCGTCATGCGGCGTGAAATCTGGGGCAGGAGGGCTGATTCCCCCGGGCCCGCCTTGAGCAGAGAGGGAACTGAAGCACCAGGTTGCGTTCTGCAACGAGGCACTCAGGCGGGGAGAGGGGCCAGGGCCGCCCACCCTCCTGCCCCGCCGGGAGGGGCGGGGTGCGCCTGCGAGGGGGTCAGCTCGTCGGGACAACCCCCTGTGCTGCAGGAAATCCGCAAGAGGTGATTTACGGGCAGGGTTCATTCCCATCCCACTGAGCTGACAGTTCAGCTGAAAAGTATTAATCTGGGCCCTGAAAGCTTGTTAAAGAACGAACTTTACCCTTAGGCTGGGGAAAAAAAAAAAAAAAGCAGGGGTGGGGGGTAGGAGTGGAGGGGGATGAGGCAGTGTTGCACAAGCTTATCAGTGCCCACTTGCTGCAGAACATGCCCTTGCAAGAGCTGTGTATGAAGAACTAGTACTATTTGTATCTGTAACACTTCCAAGTTGCTGCAAATCTCTAGACAACTTTAATACGTGAAAATTACCTGCTTAAAAACTCAATACCCTTATTTTCTGGCCAGCTTTTCCTCTTATGTTGGAGGAGCTTCAGCTTCATTCACACTTTTTAAAGTGTTTTCTAAAGCTCTTAAAATAGGAGTGGAGAGAAATAAATATATTGTGTAAAGAGTTGACCCAAAGGCCTGTATGACCTGCACTTAGGCATCAGTTTAACATGCAGCAGCATGGCATCTTGAAGGGAAGTAAAAACATAACACCTATGAACTTCTCTGAAGTTAATAAAGTTCAAGCAGATGACTTTATACTGACAACACAATCATATTTTCCTTGAAACCACTATTTGCAGTTTACTTATTTAATCCTTTCATAATTACTTCAGATATTCATCTTAACATTCACAGAAGCACACATGCGCAGTACCCACTCACTCAAACAGTTCCAGCAAAAGCAACAAACTCACAGCTAAAGACTTCCAACATGACTAAGTCTGCTTGGATCCAGAATCTTTCCCTACTTACTACTCAGCAGTAGTCAGGCACAAAAACGTTTTCCTATTAACGTAATCGCTTAACACATGCTATCCCACTCACTTCCCAGTCTCTTGACCTTTCCTTCCTTTGGTTTGCTGAGGAGTTCCTCTTTTTCCAGGGAGCACTTGCACTTATACACAATGCACTACAGTGGCAGCTCCCAAAGACTTCGAGGTTTCTTCAAGAAACAGAGTAACTTTCCACACCATATGCATGGGAACACAAAGCATCACCAAGGAGAGTACCTTCACTATCAGCTGTTCTACCTCAGCAGTTTAGGTACACAAAATATGTGCTGTGCTCCAGTTTGGATTCTTTCTACCTTTCCAGCATAAGCTATTCTGAGGCTTTACAACTCAAATGCCAGTTTCACCCAGTAAATGACTGACTTACAGTCATGGGTTGGAAGGAGTTGAGGTATTTTTACCCTCCACTAAGTTTTGACTTTTTTTTTTTTTAATTTTTATAAATAGTCTAAGTGGTAAGAGTGGCTAGCTGAATTGATTTTGTGTTCCTACTTTTAATTACTTAAGTGTGAAAAACACTTTCTAGGCTTTTAAGTAATATGATCACTGATAGCATATTAGCACTCAGAACATTGCAATGTAAGCATTCAGCTGTAGTTAACATATTTTAAGAGAGACTACAGTATAATCAGTAAACTTTTCCATGCAGATTATTATTTGAAAAGTATCACTTCTGTGTACAATGTATGGTCTACCACAGTTTGAATACCTGAAGTGCAGTTAATGTATACTATCAAAACTTGACTTCCCATGTAGTTACAGTAAAATCTCCCAAACTTTTAATCGGTAAAGCAAACAACATTGGGGGGAAAAAAAATCAGAATATTAGTTTAAATTTTAATCCACACAATTCCCTCCCTGCCCCATGCTGAAATGAATAATGAATGAGCTAGGTCATGATTGCTGTCAATAAACATGTCAGAAATCTTCAAAACAATGACATGAGGGTAAGACAGACATCAAAGGTCTTCCTAACAATTGCATTTGCTTATACAACCACATACTATGCATCTTTTTTATGCATCAGCGTACCAGGAACTACATAACCACAAGTACCAAAGTACCAAAGGTACTTGAGTTTTATGTTATGAAACTTCATATGCAAACAAAAATTAACCGAGAATTGCAAGTATTTGTGTCTGGAGTCCGAGAATTTAAGCCCAACCTTCACCATGCGTCTGGGCAGAACTAAGATTTTCAGACTGGAGTGTCACCTTACACCTCCCGTCAACTCTGTCACGCAGCAGCAGCTCACCCAAAGCGTCAGTAACTCCAACAGACTTTTCAACAAATGGAAAGTCTAGGGTTTTGTTGTCATTGTCTCCCCACGCCTCCCTCGCCGCTTCGTTCCTGTGCCCAGCTGCTCCCCTGAGCGTTTCTCATCCCGCCCTCCCTCCGCGCTCCCCGGAGCAGGACCCCGCTCGGAGGCGCCTGCGGGGCGCGCCCCAGCTGCCAGGGCCGGCATCAGCCGCAGCCCAAGGGCCGCTGCCCCGTCCCAGCGCCGCTGCCAGCGGCGGAGCCGGGGCCGGGATCGCTCCCCGCCGGGCAGACCCCGCTCCACGGCAGGAGCGCAGCCCGTGGGCTGCCTCTGCTCATCAGGTGTTTCCCGTCTCTCTGTAAATACAGTTGTTCCCCGTGCAGCCTGCCCTCCAGCAACCCTGAAAACTCAGATAGTTTTTAAAAAATTCCTTCACCCACTTTTAATGACCCCCCCACTTCAAAAGGCTTCTCCCACATCTTTTCCTTGGTGGAATTCTCAAGCCGTCCGTTCAAAGGGACTCGCAGCCACATGTCCAGAGGAGCGAGCTGGCATCTACAGCGGGGGCACGGGCTTACCTTTGCCTCCCCCGCGTCGGGCTCTTCCTCGTAGTAGCCCTGGCCGGACTCGTAGGCGGCGGCAGCGGCCGGCTGCCGGGGTCCCAGGAGCACGGCGCCCGCAGCCAGGCAGCAGCTCAGGGAGAGCACCTCCAGCAAGTGCATGGTGCAGGGACGGCAGAGCGGGGCCGCGCGGCAGTCGGAGGAATGCAGCCGAAATTATGAGGCTCCTTCTTTTCCTCTCCCCCCTCCCTCCCCTCGCAATATCCAAGGGAGTACAATCCGTGGGATGGAGAAGATGCGGTAGCAGTAGCTCCTATGCGCCTGCAGAGGAGTTCCCAACTTTCCCAGACGCTTTGCAAATTCTCACCAAAGTTATCCAGAGTTTGCCAGGTAAAAAACCCACCAGGAAACCGGACATCCGAGGCTGCGCTCACTCAGGAGCAGGGGAGGTGGAAAGCGCAGAGAGGAGGAGGAGGAGGAGGAGGGAAGGGAAGGAGGGAGAGAGGCAGGGAGCAGTAGAGCGGGAGCGAGCGGCCGGTGGCACGTGGGGAGATCCCTTNCCGCACCGCGGGCAGGAGGCCGCCCGGGGCGCGCCGCGGCTCTGCCGGGAAGGGGCGGCGGGAGCGCCCGGTCCCGCAGAACTGGGCTCGTCCGGCCCCGAGCTCCGGCTCCGCGAAGATGAAGCCCGCGGTGGGTTTCAGCCCCGAGGAAAAAGCAAAGTGCCCGGCTCGTTTCATTTGGCTCGGAAGCCAAGGGGTGAAGTTCGGTAAAACTCACACAGAGGAATCATGCAAGAAAAATTTTTTGTGAATCCTAATCAGTTACTTGTTGAGCAGCGTTGGCAGCTTCACTTAAGACGGTGTGCAGCTATTTTTGGCTGGAGAAAAAAAAGATTTTGCCATGTTAGAAACAGTAATCCAGAGAGCACCATAGTTATTTGTAGCTTTCCTATCAATGACATCTTGGAGCCGTCTTCGAAGAGAAGTAACACCCCATTCAGAGCTCCAAATAAAACTGAGCACAGATCCTGTGTTCCAGTTACACTGTGATTAAAAGTTTTTAAAAAATGCACATTGCCATGAAAGTAACACATTACAGCCTGCTGAAATCTCAGCTATGCAAAAGGAAAATGTTATATTCCCTTACTCATTTTTTTCTTGATTATTGAACCTTGTGTAAGTATTTAAAAAGCTTTTAATTTGTCTTCTGCATCACCTGTGTGCATCTTTTGGTAATTAGACTGAATGGGAAGCAACTGTGGGGGCAGATCCCTGACTGCCTTGACTGGATGCTGGCAGTCTGCTCATGTTACACTGCTCTTATTCTTTGGGAATCCCATTATGTTACGAGTCTGGGAGTTATACAGAAAGGTGCCTCTAGTAAGCTCTCAGGTACCTCAGTTTTTGGGTGGTTTTTTTATTCATTTTTTATCATTTCCAAGATGGTATTTCAGCATGCTGCTACACAAATAAATATTTTGATTCGATAAAGTAATCACTTCATTTGCAATCAGAATGAAATCTAAAGTTTAAATAGACCTCTCTTTTAAGAGGTTGTACAGTCATTAGAAAATTATTGAAGAACTAATTTTTTAAATACCTTCACAACAGAGTAAAGCAATGAAATAAAGACGGGGTAGAAGTTAAGTAGAACAGCTATGAAGATACAAAATAGCAGACATAAATTTAAAAGCCCATTGTTCTTCACTGGACCCTTACAGCGCTTCAGATCAAAGCATAGGATTAAAGCCTAAAGAGAGCATAGTCCAGGATGCAAAATCCATCTAAATAGAAATACAGCATTACTGATTTGAGTTTAAACATATTAAAATCTCTCAAAAGTACTGCAGACTGGTATAGAAAGGAAGTTCTTTTGCAGCCCTTTATTAAAACCTGCCTGACAAATCATGCACAGATAATATTATTTCAATAACCGAGTGCCACGCAAGGAGAAGCCGCGTAACTAAATCACAAAACAGGATGAAACATACCACTCCTGCTGTGCCATCATAATATCAGCTGGCTTCATTATTTATTTCCCCAGTTCTCCAGCACTTTCATTCTTCCCCCCACAATTCATAGAACATCCATCATGGGATCAAAGGCTTTTATGTAATAAAGCATTTCCATCAGCTGCCCTCTATAGCAAGTTTAAAGTGTCATAATTGAAAGCTAGTAATCTTAGTTGTGGTGGCTCATGCCTCAGTCTAATCAGAAAGTTTTAAAAAGAAAGTGGTTGAAATCTATGATACTTTATATGTTCTGTGTACAAACGTATAAATATTCCATTGGCTCTGGGACACTAGGGTTTTCCTCAAACTAGGCTGTATTTCTCTCCATCTCATAAAAGATGGCCAATTTAAAGGTTTAGAAATTCAAATATATTTTGTCCTTTCTCTACCACCTAATGGTTAATATTTCTCCTCTTGTCTTCAAATTAAGTAGAAATCAGCCTACAGGAAAATTAATTTAAAATTCTTAGTGACACTGTGTACACTAACAGTGAGCTGACCTTATAAACACAAATGACTAAAGAGATATCCTAATAGTGTAAAGACACAGGTCTGGGTCTTACTGTCCTATAGGCTTGAATGACAACAATAGCTACTGTTGAAAAATAAAGAATTTCTTTTTAATGTCAGAAGATTCCTTCAAATGAATCCTTTTGATATTGTTTTAAGAATGAGTTTTAAAAATCCAGGCCGCAACCCCTTGTTCAATTGGTGTAACATACATCTGCTAAGCACACTCCTCTCCTGTATCTAGACATACCTGAAGTGTTCCTTTCAGATACATTCTGCTTCTGAAACACGAATGCGTTTCAGTGCCTGTTTCCTATCCATTTGTGAGCAGCATGAAAACTCACTACAGGAAATGTGAGATGAGACTGGGCAATAGAAGAGAGTTAAGAGCAGCAAGAAAAATTAGCAGCATGCTTTCATAATGAGGTCTACTTGCTTAATGCAGAATTAAATGCTAACAAATGTTTTCTTTTGACAGAATGCAATTTCTATTATCTTTATATTTAAATTATTGTCTTTGGCTCAAAGCAATCTCATTTTCATTCTCCTATTAAACAGACAGAGGCATATCCAAGAGTTAAAATCAGATACCATTATTTGTTTTTGTTTTAAAACACATAGTCTTACTGGTAAGTATCAGTGGAATTTATGTTTAATGTAAATCTCAAAGGTAGAAAACTCTGCTCCCTGTGTGCAGCAACTCAAAAGACTGTGGAAGTGCCATTCTGGAGTCATCCCAAAAGATGAAGGCACTAAGTAAGCTTCCTCAGTTCGTTTACAGATAGGACTCCATCATACTTCCTCTCATGCTTGAAAAAAAGAAATTGGGTATTGATCAATGTCTAAAATATCAATGTCTGGTGTAGATACCACAGATTAGCTGTAAATGTTTAGGGAAAAAAGAAAAAAAAAAAAAAAAGGTAATTCAGATTCAGTGCCAGACTTGAACAGAACAACTGCTTACTGATGTATTTTCTGCCATTGAATCATTCAATCCAAAGTTTTATTATATATTTCTTATCATATTGCTTATCTGCTCAGAGTAACCAGCTTTACAGAAGACTTAGCTACTGAAAAAGAGGGGTACAGTGGATTTGAGGCTGTAAGTCCACATCTCTTAATTTCTTATTTGTATAAAACATAATTTAATGGAAATATTTAGGAGTACTGCCAGTTTTACTGATTATGAGAGTAATGTCCTTCCTCACTCATCAAAAGTCTCACATTTAAAAACCTATCTTTTTCTAGGTACAGGCCCTCATTTAGTATTTCCTTTTATAGTCCTAGAAAAAGATCTAAGCATGGTGGCTTGGAGATCATCAATAGCTACTGAAATATTTCCCTTGACTTTGATCAGGTAAAACTTACCCCATGGGAAACTGTTCTACACCAAACTTCCAGCTAGGACTCCTGAAATGCAGTTTTATCCATTCATTTGCATTATTGCCAGGACAAATAACTTCAGTTCAATGAGAAAGACATAATTTCTGCAAAATCATTTTCTGCAATGCTTGACCTAGCAGCCTGTACTTTGTTATCTAGAAATTTCTCTTTTTTTAGTAAAACGTTGGTCCCTTTGGAAAATTAATTAACAAGACAAGAATCCTTAGAATTCAGCTTTTTGACACCAGTTGATATTCAAGGATTACAGGATTATTGGGATTTCTTTGTTCTCAGAGATTCCCTTTTTAAACTGTTAAAATCAAAACCACTAGCATCTAACATTAGAATTTCTCTGTGCTACAGAATAAATGACTGCAATAGTGTAAAACCCTTCCAACCTCTGCTATAATAAGGGGTTAGTATGATGCAAAAATGGACAGCACCAGGCTGCATCTCAAGAAAAGTGTTTGAATTACCCAAAGTAAATTACATATCTCTAAAGTTGTCCTAAACTTAGGATGGAGAAAGCCCTAGCACACATTTTATTCAGCTGACTTATGTTAGGATTCTTCCCTCTTGTGATGTAAGGTCTCACACAACAACAGGTATGCATAGCTATCGTGTTAATTTAACATCCTGTAAACTGATGATTTTCATTGTTGTAACCTCTGACTGTAAACAATGAAATGACTGATTGCAAATTTATGCTGCCTCTTAACTGAAAGCTGTGCACAATCTAAACTGTGTAGAGCTGAAGCCATGTCACTAAGTAAGCAATCTAAGATTCAACAAAAAATATTAGGAGCTAACAGCACATGACCACTAAACATACAAACACTTACCATGATACATACCTTCCTGCAGTAGTTTTTCAAGTGACAAGCTATGAGATAGCATATTAAAAGTCTTTTTTTCCTCCAGTTATACTTACAAAATTTGGTAATATAACAGGGCAAACCAGTCCCAAATCAATTCAAGAGATATTTCTATGTAATTCCTAAAACCATGGCAGAAATAATTATTTCTTTAAAGAGATGCAGTTTTCCCTAGCTTTGCTCCTGCTTACCTCCTCCCTAGTTATCTATCTGCTGCAGTCCTTCTCTTCAATGCTTCAAACTTTCTGTTCAATATTTTGCCTATTTTAGAAATTAAGGATATGATAACCCTACAAATGTAAAATGCTGAAGTATTAAAAGCTTAAAAAAATTGTCAAACAGTATTGAGACCAATTCACTTCCAAACCCAGAACAGCATAAATGCATTATTGTAATGATCCTCACTTTTTCTTAATAGGTTTTCCTTACCAAAGTCAATTCTTTTCTCCTACTTAAAATGGCCTTTTTCGTATTTGAACACTTACCCTTCCTTACTTAATGTTCTTGTTTTAAGCTAAATAAAATCAGTTTCATTTCAAAGACTTTATAAATTTTTGTTTTACGAAGTTATACTTAGAACTGTCATTTGAATAACATTTATTCAGGGGTTCATTGAAAGATGATGCTCAACACTGCAAAAGGGTACTTCAAAACTGATCTGTGTTGTGCAGAACAAAATACCCCAACCCATTGTTCTGCCTGTACATCCCCATGTGGTATTTGCTTTTTAGGCAGATTAAGTTTAAGTTTGCAATAGGATGTAATTCTTGTATATTTTTGAGGATTTTCTATCTAGCCAGATGTTCCCTTTCCTGTAGTTGTAGATTTGACTCTTCCAACATAAGTGGAACACTCGCATTTCCCCAGAGAAAGGTGTCCACTATCTCCTATTTTTTATTAGTCATTTTTTCACTTTATGAAAGTTATTTCCAATTTTAAGTCTATCTGTCTTTGCTGTCCTTGCTCCCTAGGTCTCATCTGTACATATAACAAAGTAGAGGTGTATTGCAGCTGTGCTGCCCTTGCTTACTTGTGGTCAGAATGGTGTTGTTAATGACCTGTTGCAAAGTTTAGTTAAAGGTTGAAAATTCCCTCCTGACTTGCTGATCCAGACTGCAGGGTTTGTTTCAGCCCATCATACTGATTCAGAATCCAAAAATGCCAAAATGTGGGGACATTTAGGTCTGAGATTCTTGCTTGGGTCAAACTTCATTTTTCACATAGTTGAAAATACTTGGAGATGAATTTAAAAATTATGAAAGAGAGATTTGTGGTTTGGGTTGAGTCCTAGTTTGGGTTTTTTGGTTTGTTGTGGTTTGTTTTTTTTTTTTCCTTGATACACCAGGTAGTGAACCTCTGGAATTTGTTGTTATGAGAGGTTTAAACTGTGAGGTTTAAAAATGGATCATACATAGTTCTGCAGATCAGGACCATAAAATGATTTTTTAAATAAAAGAGAGTTGGAGGGGTGAATGGTAGGAGTAGTCCGGTGTTGGATACTTTATTCAATGAATACATATGCTGAAAAAGCGTGAAGGAAAGGGAGTGCAGTAGCAGGCACTGAGTGTGCTTTCCCTAAATAGCATATTCAATTGCAACTGTTGGAGACAAAAAAAATAGATAAACAGTCTAGACAGATGGTTTGTCTAAGCCAATAAGACATATCTTATATTTTGAGGGAAACTGAATCAATTTCTCATTGATTCAGGTCCAAACCACAGAATAAATTTGTTCTTGTCTTCTAGTCTCATGTTCAGACCACTACACTTAGTCATAACAAAAATACTTATTTTTACACACTATTATTTCACTAAAAGTCAGTCCAACAAATATGGTTGAAAGGAAGTACAGAGGAAATCAAATCTGTAAAATAGTCTTTATAATTTTCAATGAAATGAATAAAGAGTGCTATTGCCATCCTCATTGAAACAAGATTTAATCATTCAGTCAGACAAAGTAAAAATTACTTGCTTAACTTGGTTACTTAGAAGGTTTTGTTCTCTGCTAAACAATTGCTTAATAAAACCCCTGTCATGTTCCCTTCAAAAAGTTGAATGTTTTGTGCTGAATCACAAGTGTTATTGTTGCCATCAGACCTCAGAAAACATCCTGGACACAGACCTAGAAGGATGAGGAACCACCATCTCTAACAATCCAAAATTCAATCCCTAATTTTCACTTTTCAAAAGCTGCTAACAAACAAACTAACTAACTAATTAACTAACAAACAAAAAAAGCAAAGACAACAAATTAAAGAACAAAGGTGCACTGATATGGAGATTGCATCAGAGGCTACAAATAATTCCTTCCTTCGCTGTCTGGCCAGAAAATTTCATGTTCCTACACACTCAACACTGGGTGGCAGAAGTCCTAATTCCCTGTGATATAGTGAAAGCCACGCTAATTTCCCCCATTATCATTAATGAATTTATGCAATAAGAGACATGCTTACACCAGCTCTTGACCGCTTCTTATTTCCAGCACAATCTGTTAATCTGTCTCTGACCAGTGTCTTGGTGTTCAGCAGCTCAGGCTAAACCAGGCAACTGATGCATGCAACATGGCACACTGGGCAAAGCAGGCTGCAGTAGAGCACATCCATTGGCCTTCTGGTTGCTTATCTCTTTCTAACTTGAATTTAAGCAGCTACTACTGACCTAAAAAGCAGGTAGCATGCTGGGCCTAATCTATTTTTTGCATTCCTATCCCATCATGAACCTACAGCTATACTCTGCAGGGACACTTCAACTAATCTGTCCCAGCATAAAATTCTTAAGTGCAAAGGGTAGATCAACAGACCATTTCCTGGAGCAGGTTCCAGCTGTGGAACCCAACCTAATCTTCTCTATTGATAATGAATATAAGCCCAAGTGTATTCAAAACTAAAACTAACCCCAGCTTCTTAGTAAGACTCCCTGCAGTGATGGCATCTTCCCAGGGTAACCAGCTGATCTGGAGAGAGAAGGAGGAGGTGGTAGAGAGACAAGCACGTAAATTTAAAAAACCTAAAAATTTTAAATATTTTATTAAAAAAAGATAGGTTTCAATCTGTGGATTATTACATTAAAATAATTTTCAGAGATGCACAGATGTTACCTTTGCTTACTTTTTCTGCCTTATAATTCTGAGTGGTCAGAAATTACCTTTTATGTAACTGCATGGCCACTCAGATATCTCACTTAAGCAGGATAGAGAAAAGTCCAAGTCATCCTTCCTTTTTATTTTTCTGTTCCCTTGAAATGCGGCCAGTCAGGAGCAGCCCCTCTACTGTGGAAGGACTGTGGGATGAGGGAACATGCCGGTGTGGTACTGGATTCTGGGCTGCCCCAGCTGAGGAGGTGCAGAGGAGGTCGGGCTGTCAGATGACTTGATGTTAACTTTTATCTGTTTTATGGACTAGTGTACAGTCTAGGACAACCTCTCCCAGCCCATGAGTTCAGATACATGAAAAGAGGAGAAACAAGAGATATAGGGCTTTTTTTCTGGGATCTGGCCATGTCAGGTAAGTAACCTGGTGAAGCCCAGTGAATCCTAACTACATGGTGCTGCTGCTGAGACTACAAAGACAGCCACAAGAGAGATGAGACAAGTTATGCTATAGTTTTCGGAGCATTTTTCTGCTTCCAAGGCATTGCAGATAGCAGATGGCATCACCACACACTTTTTGCTCTTGGGTTACTCCTAGTAAGTTTCTAATACTTTATAATGAAAATAAGTTTTTATTAGTGGATCTCTGGAGTTCTAGTATTCTAGTTGGTAAAACAACATAAAAATCAAAACAGTCCAAAGGAATATTTGTTTCCACACAATTCTGAAGCTATTCACCTGACAGGCTGATGTTCATAGCCCACAGTTTTGCACTGAAATCTTTGAGGCAATGGGAGGGAATTAGGAGCCATAATTAATTGTAATAATACCCTTTTACATTGTAGTAGTCTTCTTTCAAATCACATCTGATTTTCTAAGTCCCTGTTCCTTTTCTTTCCCTTATCCACATATGTTGGTCCTCTATGCCAAAACGGGTAAGACCCAAATGAGAAAGAGATGTATTTGTGTAGTGATATTCACAGCAAGGTTGTTAATATTCACAGGAAATCTTGAAAAGTAATTTGATTTTTAAAACTATGCGAGAAAAGTGTATTCCCTTTTTTTCAAACAGAACTTCAAAGTCTAGATATACAGTAGTTTCAAAGGATTTTCTGCACATTGTGTGAGCTATTGTTTAGTTAAACTGTGTAACAGATCCCTTGTTAAATAATAATGCTGAGTGCTAGTAGGAATAAAATGACTTTTTGAGTTCAATCTACTCTCAGTCAAGGTCAAAAAGAGCTGGGGTCAAACTGAGTGAGTTTTCAAAAGCTTACCCTAAATATACAATATCAAAGTTCATAATTAAGAAGACTAATTTCATCAGTCAGCTTCATGTTTGCACAGCAGTGGGAGTAATTATAACACAACTCGCTTTTTCAGGTTGGCTTGAACACTTGACCTTATAAGCAAACTCCTTTTTTCCCCCTTCCTAAGATGCAAAGCCAAACCATTTGGTTTTAACAAAACAGAGCTGTCAGTTTGACGTTTCAAAGCATGTTTAAATGCTTTCTTTCATTAAAAAGATAGTTTATCTTTAAAATAGACATTTACAGGCTATTTCTACCAATTTTTACAATGCAAAGATTAAAAAAAATATTTATGCTTTCTTGACTTTTTCTTAAGGTCATCAGTTGAACTGTATTTGTTCTAGCATTTTGACTACACAGAAATCTTCAAATCCATGCAAATGCCAGGATGCCTCAAGGGCATTGTTATTCCACTTGCATCATGCCAACATTCACTGACCAAAGAATTTGAAATCCAAGTGGAGAACTACAATTATTTTCAACAGCAGTCATGTGTGGGCAGATATTCATCAAAACTAGCTGTACACAGAACGCGTAAAACAAATAGGAGAGGATCTCATCTCTTTTCTGTCATCCCAGAATCAAGGCTCTAGCCTAATGCCAAGTGTCTGACGGCCCATTACAGCCAATGAAAAACAAAACAGGCTCCTTCCAAAGAGGAAGTAGTTTTCCATTTCTTTGGCACTTTCTTTAGGATATGTGCTAAAATATGTTTTCTCTCAGTTAGTGACAGAAGGAGACTATTTGCTAACTTTGAGATCCCTAAAGTTCCCTAAAGAAAAGAAGTCTCATGCTGAGAATCTACATTAGAATATCTGTCCCTGGGGATATCCAATGCCATAAGGGGATGCCCAGTAAATATAGGTGGAAAGAGGGACAGGAACTTACTCTCCAACATGGCCATTTGATTATCAAAATGGAGTAAACATTATAGTGGATTAATTGATAAAATAAGAAGAGTATTTGATTATTGACTGATAATGCTTTCATATTAAAATTGGTGTATTGCTCATCTTTTTAGCTCTCTATTGAACAAAAATTGAAAGGTGGGACAAAAGGTGATGAGACATGCCAGTAGGTTTTACTGGAGAATTATCAAATGAGTGAATGAAAAAGATTCACATTGCAATTGATTAAGTCAGTCTAAAAAGTTTTTAGGTCCTTAATGCTCTCATCTTGCTCATGGAGTGATTTCTATTAAAGTCCTTTGATTTCTATCTGAGACATTTGGACTATCAAAATCAAGCCATATAGAAACAGGATATTGCTAGATGATCTGACATTCTGATTGAATTTTGGGATGCAGTCATCTGTTGGGAAATATGCCATAAAAAAAGCTACATGATCTGCAAAGTGTGAAAGTAGACTAAAGATTAAATGAAGGAAATTGCATTTGAGCTGTAGCAGGCATGGAAAAAGCTTAAAAAGCTGAGGTAGAGCAAAAAACAGATTAAGAAGATTCCAGGTCAAAAAAGAAAAAAAGCCTACATTTCATCTGATCAGTATGAAGTCTTTTTAAAGTAGCCCTAACTAGAGTAATAACTTCACTGAGTCAAAAGCTTCTCATTTAATATCCCCAGGCCCAGAAAAACCTGACATCTTCCCGTCCGCATTTTTTCCCTGCCAATCTTGTAAACTCTGGAAACTAAAAACCGATTTGTCTCTTTCTAGTTAAAGTAACTCTCTTATAAAAGTCTATATTGTGAAACAAACTTGCTAACAATTTTTGTGATCTGATTAATCTGCTATACGTAGGTGGAACTGACTCCTTCATCCCTCCTTCGGTATTTCAGCAGTAATGCATTCAAAATATTCTGGTCAGAAAAGTTAACAGATACTGCTCAACAAGTAAAGGTTAAAATTTTATCAAGGAGAAATAGTATTTATAGGTTCATTGTTTTTTGCCATTAGAGAGCACATCATTTTTCTTCCCTTTTTTTGTTGCACCGCAACTACAAGTTTTTACAGTATGTATTATTGATAATCATAATTTTATGAGGATTTTAATTAAATTCAGTGAAGTGCCTAGCTGGACTCTGTATGATAGTAAGGATTTTGATTTTTTTTTTTTTTGGTAGCGGACTAGGAGAGATTTCTATAGAACTGTTACATTTTTATAGAGTATGTTAATTCCTGGAATTGGTATGTGTATCACATAATATATACAAAGCATACTAACCCTGCCATGAAAAAAAGAGGGCAGGTATTTTAAAAGTCTGATTTTATTGTAGATAAAAAAAAGCCATTTAACAAAATCTCACACAAAGTCTCTTAGATTTCATGATGGATGACTAATATACCTAATATTAAGCATTAACATCCAACATTGCTTCATTTCCTCTCTTCCAGACTAGATTTAGAATTCTGCACCCAACACAAAGGAGAAAGGTTAAAAAAAAACCCCAAACTGAAATAAAACCCTACTTGAGGAAGGGAGAAACATGAAGCATTTTACCTACAATTATGAAATCTTCTGAATTAGAAATATAGATACCTGAGACAAAGTGCACGCCTACATCTATCTCATTGCAAAGGAACTCCTCTGATTCAAACCATAGCTCTGATCATAAGAGATCCTTGTCCAGTTATGCAGGACTGATTGTATGTCCAGATCAGGTTTTTGAAGACTATTGTGGAATGGTGTTTTCAATAGGAGTCTCAGGTTTTCACAAACTAGTGGAGAAGCATACAGAATTCCCTTACTCAAGTATCATTGCAGTAGTCCTTACACTCTAAATGTGTTATGAGATGGCTTTTTTAGCAAACCAGATGAAAACTCCACACAAGTTGACCCATTTCTTCTGTTGGAACCACGTTTATGGTTATAATTTAAATAACATTTTTTTTCCTTTGTGCATGTCACGGGAATTAAATAAATGTTAACAAGGCAACTGTGTTCCAGGTATTCTCTTATTTACAGCTAAATATCAATCATTCTATATAAGTGGTCTGGTTTTCAGAAGTATCATGTTTTATGAACTACTAAATATAGTTTCTCTGAATGCAATGTCTCTAATATTTGAGACTCAGAAAATTGTGCCCAATACCTCTAGAGGCATTCTCATTGCAAATGGTAAATGCCCACCTAGGAATGAGGAAAATCCATACTTATTCTTTGTAAGCTTCTTGTGCAATAAATCCAAACTGCTCAACTGGATTAATGGCAGACTGGAAAGAGAGCACCAACCAAGGTACAATTTCCACATGAGATCTGTTCTTTGGAAGCACTGCACTTTTTATCTCTTATATAGAGTGCTGATTGTCTTTTAAAAAATTATGAACAGATACTAATTCCACTGCAATTTTTTCTCCTGAATCCAGCTGGTCTGCCACATCGTATTTTTTTTTTAAATGGTACCATGTAGGTAGCCTTCAGCATTACATAATTAAGAATAAGGCAGCACATAACTTTCTCTTTCATTAACTACAGAGGCTTCTGCTTGACTTTTATTAAAACAAGGAAGAGGTAGATGTCTTTACCTTTTTTGTCATCTATTTGACGTAAAAATTCTAGGAAGTTGCAAAAATTATAATTACATTATGACATTCATTATATATTCTTACTTCAAAGAAGAAAAAATTGCGTGAAGTAACATATCCTATTAATCACAGAGATTTGAATCCATCTAATCTTTTTCTATAATTTTGGCTAGACATCTATTACAATGTCAAATACTATTAGTGAAGCTTTATCTCCTCAATACATGCAACACAAGTTCTTGCATGAGAATTGACACAACAGAGCTGTAAGACAATAAAAGGGCAGCAGGGCCTGTGGCCTCTGTTCTCCAACTCCGTAATGTGAAGAAAAAGCGAATTCACTAGGAGCTGTCAACTCTAAAACATCTCAGTTCAACATGATTTCACCAAAGATCAAATGGAAACGGCTAATCTTGTTTTCTAGACACTTAAATCCCATTTTCTCAGGCAGATTTACCCCAGGTTCATCCAAATGTGTCCTAAGCAGAATATCTTACTCTGAAGTGTCTTTTTTTTTTCTAATACAACAGGCACAATAGCCCTGAATACATCAGTGTCACAGTTATTGTTTCCAAAGATCAGGAAGATGGCCACAAGACATCTATGGAAAGTAGAAAGCATGTCGCTAATGCTCTTACAGTTCATTTATATTTTATTAAAATATTTATTTCTACTTACATTTCAGAAATATTCAGCTTGATATCTTCCCACACTTGTAATCATCCTATATTGGTAGAAAGCAACACAAACCTTTAGTAGTTTTTTCTAGGGCCTTTAAGTTCCTTTTGCTTTTGTTTAAATAATAGATTGACAGGAATGGAATTTACTAATACTTGGTGTTTTGTACATGAAAGATGTCCTGCTGCTCACTCACATTCATGCTACCGTAATAGTTAAAATGAAATGAATAAACCATGTAGCCAAAATGTTGCTTAAGATTGGTTACCTACAGAAAAACTGTAAATATCTTGCAAATATGGGATTTAAATAGGTATTTTCCACTTCTGGCATCCAATATTTAACTCTGAAAGAATTGCTTTGTCCTACTTTAAAGATTTGCGGTCTCCATTTCCATGATTTTCCCCATTTCCCTTCAGTAAGGTAAGGTTTTATTTTCAATTCAAAGACCAAAGTGTTAAAATGAAGGAAGACCTATGTCGTACTTAATTAGTAGAAAAATCTACCAAGTATTTACCTGTGAATCCGACTCAAGTCACAGTGCTTGTAAGTTACACTTTGGATATAATTTAGAGCCCTGTGTTCATTTTTTGCCTTGGGGATGGGGATAAGGGGGAAGGTGATATTCCAATACTAATAAAATCCAAAATTTACTAAAAATTAATAACAAAATTTTCCACTATCCTCAGTGAGAAAGTTTCATGCCTAGCGTTAGGCAGAGCAGTACATGATGAAGAAATCTAGAGACATTTTGGTTTTACAAATGCGTTGGTCTTGGCAGAATTGATAGCAACATAGCACCGGTGTTTTGTGTTGCAAAACCAGTCTCTGATCCTCCATCAAGTTGGGTCCTGTATTGAAAGCAAGGAAAGTGTTCCAACTTGGCATACTCAGCAACATATCTTTCTATTTCTTCATTCTATAGGAATGAAAATGTAATTCAAGGGCAAGATGAGGCTTACAGTAAGCTGATTCTGTCATTACAGAAGTGCTTTATTTTCCATTTAAAAATTGGTACTTATTTTGAATAGAAGAAAACAAGCCAAGAATCGTGACAGTTTGCACTGTTTTAACAAACAGCTCCCACAAAAATACTTCTTTTTAAACTGTGGAAACTTACAGGTGTGTACATTCAGAGGTGGAGGGCAAGACTTCTTGTTGTTTTCCCTCTGTTAAAAATGACTTTTTTTCTATATTTTCCCCCCTCTAATCACAACTGATGGAGCAAGGAGACCTCCATATACCACTGTATGCCTCTGGAAATATTTATACCTAGTTCTGAAAGCAAAACAAGAAAACCACCAAAATATTCCTCCTCCCCTAAATAAAACATGTAAATTAATGTTTTGCAACTTCAAAGAAGAGGAATAGTAAAAACAAATGCTATACAATATGGGAAATCTGCTAAAACCCCAGGATTTTCCTCTTCAGATACCTAACATTTGATTTTTTTTTTCTGTTAAAAGAAATGTAATTCTTTTTGAACTTCATACGAATAAAAATTTGTAAAAGTGATTTAGCAGGGTTTGCAAAGCCATAAAAGTCCATCAGAAGCAGGGATTTCTTGCCAGCCTCTGTAAAACTCCAACAACACTGTTAAAGATGACTACTGGGAACCCACAGCAAACCACCACAGAGCATGAGCCAAAAACCAAAACCACTTATTACCAAGTTTCTTCTCCTTGGCATCACATAAAATGTAATAAGTACAAATTGAGAAAGATGGCAGTCTATTATTTTCAGGGTTAATGGCCAGTGAACTACTTCAGCCCATAAACTGAAGGTACAGGAGTTTATAAGATTGAACATTTAGTTTTAAGACTGCATATTAAGTCATTTTAATGACATTGATTTGACTAAGCAGAGAAAAAATGTGAAATGTATAATTTAGTGTTGCAAAGAAAATGCAAAAAGGACTTTTTTGTGTGACTTTGAAATTGAATTATTTGAAAGGAATTTGCATTTCAGACAAAAAACCCCAACTGTCTGGCTGTGAAAAACAGGGAAAATGCCAGAAACAAACAAACAACAAACAAACAAACAAAAGCATTCATCAGAATAAAGAGACCTAATAAACTAGTAAATAAATAATGAGTGATCTCAGTTCAAAAAAAAAAGAAAGCAAACCCCAAGCCGTTAATGGAGGAAAATATCTTCACCTTCTCCATTAAAAGTAAATAAAGCAGCTATTTTACCTCTCGTATTACCATAGTATTTTAACTTAACTACAGAATGCAAAATAAGTAATCAAGAGAAAAGAGTAATAACAGTACTAGATTAGGCAGCATGTATCAAATTAGATGAATTATTTTGCTCACATGTAACACACAGAACCAGAATTTTCTTTTTCATTTTCTACTTTAAAATAGTGAATATGAAATATATTGTTGTCCAATCAGAATAACTATGAAAACTATGTGAAATGTCAAGAGAGGAAACCAGAAAGGACCTGAAAGAATCTGAGCACATATTTTTCAGAAGACGCAAAATTCTCTCTGATGCAATGTATTAGTCATTTTAAAAGCAATCAAATCAACATATAATTGTCTTCGTATCTGATACCTCTTGTATAGTTTAAGTGAGAAATAATAACTTATTTGAATCAAAAATGACTGAGAAGCAATAAAGATGAAAATTATTAACACTTTTTCAGGCAGCTGTGTCCTCACAGAAGTGTTTCTTTTTCAGGAAAGTAAGACATTTTTTCTAGAGGTAAGTACTGACATATTATACAAAATGCTTTCTTATTTTCAGTTTTCTTGTTAGGTACCCTCAAATATTTCTGGAATAGATGCAGCTTGTATGTTGAGTAGAAATACTGGGGAAAGTGGGTCTTTCTAGCCTGCTATCTTGACCCTTACAGTGACCAACAGCAGGAACCTGGGGAAGTTGAAAGCAAGCACATAGCTGTACTTTCTCAGAATATTATCTAAACCTCAGCAAGATGCAGCTTAAAAACTTCTTGAGCAGAAACATTATCTATTTTTTTTTATGTAACAGTTCTTATTTTTCTTCCAGGAATCTGAACTGTCACACTTTGAGATCCTGTAGATTTTTACTATCCATAACACCATGTGGCAGCTCAATAAGTTGTGTGAAGAAATATCTTCCTTGGTTTGCTCTGAATACTACTAGTTTTATTTCACGCCTCTTATTCTTATGAAGGAACTGAAATAAATCCCTATTCACCTTCTCCTCCACACTTCATTTCATTAAACTGCTTCTGTATATTCTTTAGCTTTCTTTTTCGTGAAGGATCCTAGTCAGTATTCTTTTTGCTCATGCAGATGACGGTTTTATACATCTGATTATCTTTGTCATCCTTCTCTTTCTAAACTTTTTTTCATGCATAACTGAAATGAATAAAAAAGAACTGTATACAGTTCTTGTATGTTTTTTACAGATAAAAGTAATCACAGTGGTGTTTTCTATTTAATTTCTTTATTATATTCCTAATAATTTTTAACATTGATTTCTTCCTTTATTTCTAATCATTAAGTCAAGAAATATTCCCTATATAGTTACAAAACTTTGCTCCTGAAGAGAACTCTAAACAAAAAAAGTTTGCTTTCATATTGCAATTCATACAGATTTTTGTGCCAAGCCTATGACTCAATTTTAAAGTTACAGATGCTTTACTAAAGATCTAAAATAAAAATCAAGCAGTATTTGAAAAAAGTGCCCAGTTTGCTAATATCACAAAACCTGCCCTTGCTAAGAAGTAGTATTACTGTTTCCAGGACAGCATACTAATGCTGCGATAACTTGTACTTCCTAAAGTCTTTTCTGACCCATCCAGAATCTTCTTAAGAAATAAAGACACACTACTACTTTAGGCTTTCATTCTGTGGACAAGAAAAGGCTCAACAATGCACTGTAGCGCCTGAAAGGGACTAGCAGCACTATTGCTGCTGGAATAAGAACAGGCAGTCCCGTTACTGTCACCCCACATGGACCCCACAGCATTTTGCTGTGTAATGGAGAGTAACTTATATCAATGCCCTGTATGAACCAAAGCTTGCAGCATCAGAGTCATCTTCTGCAAGGGCTGCTGATGTTGTATCAGTGTATCAGAGGCCGTTTTGCCCAATGAGTGACTGACGGTGACATCTGTCACAGTCATTCAACTGACGGTCGTTTCTGGAAAATTACATTCATAGGAAAAGATGTGTATGCAGGAGATAAAATATTCAGTTGGGTTGTGGTCAAGATGTTTCCTGCTGCCAGCTCCCAAAAGATTTACGGTTTTCAGTTTGAGTTTTCTATTATACCATAAAAGATAATTTTAAATGATCTTCACTTTGAATTTACGGTTAGTTAAAAAGCAGAAAAGCTTAACAGGCCAAGTAAAATGGAATCTTGTTGCAAGCCCAATGTTGCTTTTACTTCAGACATTTGGCTCCAGAAAGCTTAAAAAAAATGAAAAAACAATGGTAGAAACGAGAATATTTTAATGTAGCAGAAATAGAAGACAACCAACAAATTAAAGCAAGTACTAATAAAAAGAAGAGATCGATTTGTAATCAGTGAGCGCAGCACTCATCGAAGCAAACCATTACTACAAGTCCTCTAGTTAGATCTAGATATTTTTGAAGACGTGTTTGAGGTTACAAAACTCGAGCTAATAAATTCTTACATATGATATTATGTTGGTCTGATCAGCTTTAAATCTGGAAAAATAAAAAATGTATTTTATTCCTTTCCCTCTTCCAACTCCCAGTAATGTTTCCTAGTAAAACACAGTATTTACACATCAGAGCTATGTGCATTTTTTAATCAGGTGACCTTGCTCTCCTAGCCCACAATATACAAAATGTGTGGCAAGGATCTCAAAGGCCTATTGGCCTTTTATCAGAAGGTATAGGTACAAACATGCCATATTTATTAGTACTTTTTGGCCTCAAAAATACTTGGTAAGAGAGGCTATAAACCAGAAAACATTTGTTGCTGCTCAAGCTCACAGCACTGAAATTTGTAAGTAGTACAGTCTCTGAAATATCAGTATACTTTTAACAATGTTTATCTTACAAGTCCTGTGCATTTCAGGTAAGAGCTCCTGTGATGCGAATTATCAAACTGCCAGTTGTGGCTTACTGTGCTTCCACTTCTCTGCTTCTCCTTTTCAGGTGCCCAGCATGGAACATCCATATGAGTGCAATTCAAATGACATAAATGAATCCATACGTTCTGGTGAACTCACAAGCTAATTTGTCCAAGTGAATAGGAACAAAAAAGCAAGTCATAAGCCTCACTTTTTGCAATTTTTTACTTCTTGGTAAGTATTTGAGGTGCCTCTGAGGCGCTCCCTAACAAGAAGAGTTCTGAAATAAATATTAAAACTGTGAACTTTATCAAAGTGAAATATAATTAAAAAGAAGAATCAAGAGGTTCTATTGGCTTTTTGGTATACTCTGCCACAAGATGCTAATACATGTAAATGTATGTTGAACTATACATGATGCCATATTGGCCACTATGTAAAATATTTTATGATGGCAAGTATATCTGTGGTCAGGGCTGAAATTCAATAAGTTTTTTTTCCACGCATTTAATCTAATATAACAATTTAAGATTAACTAACAGCTGCTGTAGAATGAAAATGCTTGAGTAGTGTGATCTTCCAAAAATTCATGTCACAAACAATTCCCAGATTACTGTGTACTGCATTCTGCTTGCACATTTTAAGTGCTCTTCCAGAGGAAGTTCTGCGTTACAGAGACATGATTTCTGGGGCAACGTGGTGCTCAAGGGGTGCCTGGGGTGCAGAGAAACAGGAGGTATTCACTTCTACTAAAAATAAGGAAACATTACAAAATTATATTCAGGTTATCATCTACCTGGAGATCTATCTCTGCTAGAGCAGGATAGAAAATTATGGTACTGTTTCGTAATGGATGAAGCACAGGTTTTATACAAAAGACAATATAGCAATCGTAAGAGAGGAAAGCAAGTATCATGGTTGATTCTGTAGTGAAAAGAATGCTTTTCTTTGATAAACACCACAGCAGCTGGTTGCTGCAGTGTATGGTCTGCAGTAAACAAAATAGAAGAGAGGACTGAGACTCTGAAGTTGCCTGTGACAACTCTGCAGGCAGTAATACGTGCTGGAACACATCACACGCATCAGCTAGAGGGACTTGACGGATGAAGACACCTTAAGGACTTTGTGTAAGAAGCAAGTCCTAAAATTCACCTTGAAAGTCCTCTTTCTGCAAATGCCAAAAAAAACCCCAAACCAAACCAAAAAATCCCAATCAAATAGGAATTGGTTTCTCCTGAGTGCCTGACCATTTTTTCCAAATTCTAATGGAAAAGAAAGTGTAAGAAGAAGGCTCCATTGTACAAGAAGAGCGAGAATTTTTCATTTGGATACAAAGCAGAACAGCCAGAAACAAATCACAACCTCAGTGCAAGAGGTGGTATGTGCAATGCAAGTAAGCATAATGACAAAATTACAATTGGTGAAGCACTGACTCTCCAGCACACCCTTCTCATTTTCTGTTTTCTAATGCCAGGAGTCTCAGACAAGAACTTAAAATGGGAAGAAACATTTTTCAAATCATTATAGTGCATTTATTTACTCTAGATGAATCATTAATAAATATTTTTTTAAATGATGGTAACAACATTAAGGAGAAGGCATTTAGGAAAAGCAACAAAGTACAACACTGTTAGGCCATGAGTTAATGAACTTCAGTTTGCTGGCTGTAGCCTCTAAAAGACTAAGAAATGATGCTGTAGGGGGATTAAACCCAAGGATTAGAATGATTTATTGCTTAAGCATCTATGATATATAGAGTAAAGGAGTTATCAGGGCATTCAAATTAGGTTATATGTGCTAGAATAATGTACAGTAAATCATTAGAATTTCTACAGACCCTAGATAATTTTCTAATGCAAACAGAACCAGGTCCAACACACAATCTTTCCAGGAGACTGCAGCTTCACCACTGAGCCAGAAACTGGTTACCTAGGGACCAGTAAGGATGGCCTGTTTATATTATGGACGAACAGAGGACATTTGCAAGCAACACCCACTCACTCATTCTCATATATCACGTACATAGTACATTGAAAGGGCTAAATGTTCAGCAAATTCACTATAATGAGCCAAAGCTCGTAGTAGAGTGGTAGTACTACTCCCAAGAGACACGGAGTGTTTATTTGCTATGCGGGCCTGGGAACTTAGGTCATATACCTAGTCTTAAAATGACAAATAGCATTACAATTATGGGTATCTTCTGCAGTGAAAAGCAGCCCATGTGGTCTACTGACTACTTGAGTTCCTTTAAAAATAAATGGTAATTTAAAGTCAGCACTGACCTGCAAGTCCCCATCCCTTCAAGGAAAATTAATAGGGGGATCTAATCTATGAGGGACCGAGATCCATGTATAAAAGAGATAAAACATTGTCAGCTATAAAAATTAAAGTTAAGCTGTGACAATCAGTAAAGGCAGGAATGCCATGTCTGTCTCAGAATTACAATAAACGTGCTTATCCGAAGTAACTTACATTTTCAATGTAAGACTACACTAGTATCCACTGCCAAAATGTGACATGCAATGCAAAAGAGATGTAGTTAGAAAAACATATTATATTCCTATTTTCAGCAGTTTTCTTAATGATATAATGAAAGCAAACAAAATAGCAATGCAAATAATTTATAAACTGCATACAGAACTGTATGCTAGTTTTTCTGTCCATCTAGTTTTCTGTTATCATCCTACCTTTAACCAGCTCAGACACAACAAAAGCTTCAAGGGGAAAGAGACCTTTTAAAACACCATTAAAAAATACATTCAACCCCACTGTCTGAATTAATTGTTTAACTTCATAAACACTTGTCCAATCACAGGGCTTTACAAAATAAGAAAAGATAATTAGAATAATGAAATTAATTTGAACATTTTTTCTAAAGTTTACTTGAGAAAATTGGAGCAAAAAAAGAACTGCATCACTAGTAACTAATTTACAACAAGGTGTAGTCAAGAATTCAATGTATTTGCTTTACACAGACTACTGTTAATTGTTTACAGTCAAATTTAATAATGATGCTTTTTCTCTCTACTCTTCCCCCAGCCCTTGAGAAGAAGATACAGAAGCTTAAATAGTCAGAACGTGTTTTTGTCTAGTCACTCTTTCCATAAGAAAAAGTTGCAAAAAAAAGGGAAGCATGTGAAAGTTTGAGAAGGCAATACGTCAGAGATTAAACCTACATAAAAACTTAAGTCAAATTGAATAATTTAATTGGCTTATGCCTTAAATCAGTTAAATAAGCATGTAACTGGAGCAATATAGACACTTTATCCCAGCAAAATATCCATTAACCACCAAGTCTGGGTGACTTAATCTTGACTTGCTACAAGATCTCAGGTGTAAACTCTTATCCTAATTGCACTCCACCATCACTTGCCAGCTGCATGGCCTGATGTTTCACCTATACACAGCGAGAGAGACCAGCACAGCTGCGTAAGAGAAGCTCTTTGCTGGGGTAATGTCAGGGAGAACACTTCTACTCAGCATTGAAAGTAAATTTGTATCCTGAACAATTGTTGAATAAAGAGCTTCGCTCTTCCCATTATCCCACAATTTGCTGCTCCACAGATTAATCAAGCTTTTTCTCTTTTAAAACCCTATTTTGTTACCAGCCTCCATTCATTAGTGAAAAGATCTATAAATTGGAGACCTATGGATATTTGATTGACTGTCTTCAGAACTATTTTGCCCAAAAATGGGTTTAGGCTATTTCTAACAGGACTCTTAGTGACATAGCAGTACTAAACCCAAAAAAGGAATCTTTTGAAAACACTCAGCCCAAGGCTGGAGGAGCATGCAACTCACTATAAAAATCTCATTGTCAAGAACCTTGAGAGATCATCACACCATGGTTAGCTAACTTTAAATAAAAAGAAGTAAAACGTTGCTGAGGTCACACTCAAGACCAGGAGAGAGACTGCACTAAAATCCCTGGTTTTGTTCAAATTTTTATCATATTTTTAGATTAATTTCTCTTGTTGCCTGATCCAGCAGTTGCAGTGATAAATTCCAGATCATTTGGCAAAATCCTTTCTTCATCTGAGAGATACCCTGAAATTGACCAAACTAAGTTCTTTTCTTAGGTAACCTGTGTTATTTATACCTAATGCATTATTGTACACTGAGATTTTATGGAACATGAAAAAACCAACAAGGTTAATTACCATACCCAGAGCTACACAGGTAATTAAAATCATGGAGATAAATACTGTCTTTGAAATCACAATTTAAGGTACTGTTTTCACAGTAACCTAAGGCAACAAATATTTAGCAAAGTATATCTTTCGCTCCCAAGAGCTCTAATGTGACAGTGAATGTATTTTTTATTCACAGTCTGGGAGGCCAAGCAGCTCCTGCAAGGTACTATTTTTAAAGGAATTTTTGAAACAATTACTGTTGAGAGAAGAGTCACATAAAGCTGCAGGGGCACAGCACAGGCACATTCAAAAGGTTTTGAAGTGGCCAAACTTTATGTACACGGAAAGGCTAAACATTTCTTGTTTCTGGGTCACAGGCGATCAAGACCTTTGATCTTCAAGCTATAGATCTCTCACGCAGGCAAATTACTTACACTGCAATACTTCATAAACAACAGAAGCCCTGTGTGTCCCACCAGGCATTACAAATAAGGTGGGGTTACACTCACGATAGATTTGGTTTGGATGGAAATGAGCCTCCCTGGGAAGTCTGCTTAAGCCTTTTAAATAATGCCTGATCAATGGCAGGGCAATTTAGTTTTAGGATTGTAGAAAATGATGCTGCTTTGCTATTTTTGGAACTTAGCTGGTATGAGTCAGCATAAACATTCAATTCAGAATTTTTTTTTAATTAGAAATATTACACAGTAGATGAAAAGGAAAATACATCCATTATCAATCTCCAATTTGTTTGAGGGATTTTTGCTTTAGATGAATTCAGTATTTTACTGCTTTCTCTTATATGTTCATAAATAAATACTTAAAATATGACATGGAAACAGCAGAAAAATGCAAATTAGAATAGCAGTTGTTCTAGGTATGTCCGATTCATGTCGCCAGTGAGTTCTGTGCCATTTCTTAGTTTTATGTATTCAGAGTGTAAACCAAAAAACCTTATGTTTTAAGGGGCAACTAGAAGCCCACATTTCCGCCAGAAGAAAGGAACAGAAGCTCTAATTATTTCACTTTTCTCCAACTAATAAGATGCATATATAACCCTGTTATGTTGCAATAGATATTTAGAGTGAGAAATGGGATGGCTCCTGTTGGAATGATGTTTTTCACCCTGTAAGTTGCATTATCTCTTATTTATTTCTCCTTAAATTCAGTTTCTTTACGAAACACCTTAAAGCACCAAGAATTAAGAGACATGTCAACATCCAGTACTCTATATTCAGTGGGATACACAGAATGAAGTCACAGGATGACTGCCCATGATTCAGTAGCACTTTGCTCAACTTAGAAAGAAGGAGCTAGGGTGAAAATTTTCCCTTTTTTCCGCTGTTTTAATGCTTGGTATGTGATTCAGGCTGTTAGAACACTAGCAATAACAAACATTTAGGTATGTTCCAGCCGTATTAAGCACATCAATATATGTAGAGTTGTGGTCACTTACCCGAGATGCAAAAGTCACATGATTTGTCCTTCTCCTCAGGAGAGTAATAAATAACCAAATTCAGACTATCTTTTTAACTGTTTTCCTAGAGCTGAAAGAGCTCCTGAAACAGAAACTAAATGTTTATTGTATCAAAAACAGGGAACAGAATTTAAAAAGACGTTTTAAATCTACTGAATGGAAAACTCTTTTAGGAGGTGGGAAACTGACATAATTTCCTTATTTTCAAGGTTTAGGCAACGGAAACCATGTCTTCTCCTTGGACAGGTAATACAAAATTAGACACTTAAGAGTTACCATTAATTCTTACTTAAAAAACACTTGGCTTTTTTTTTTTTTTTTTTTTTTTTAGAATATCGGAGTTGTTTAAGGATATAATAACCTTTTAAGATTGAGAAACAAGCTCCATCTTTATTGTATTTAATACTAACTCCCTCTCTCCTTACTGCAGTTGCAAATACATTTTGACCAACTCTTTTGGTAACTTTTTTCTGGTTAATGTTTTTGGCCAAAATTTTGCCTGCACATAAACATCCCAGACTGTTGGGCTGTACAGGATCCAATAAAAAAAAGCAAAAAGCCTGATGAAGTAAGATATAATGTTTTGGTTTTTTGTGATCTCTTCCACTGAACTTTTCCAGGAATCAGGATTAGTTACTTATCAGAAATCTGATTGAACAGAAGAAAATTCAATATAAAATTGCACATCAAAATAGATTTTAAAAAAAGTTTAACAACCACAGCAATGTTTGTTAATTAGACACTAACCAGCTAGATGTGGTGAAGGGGTGGGGAGATAAATCAAAGTACTCCTTTCTGTGTATTCTTTCCCTATGTTTAAAATTTACTCACGAGAAAAGAAAGAAAAAAGTCAAATTACAGGTTACAAGTTAGTACATTTTACATATTTAAAGTTGTCTTTTTGTCATGTGCTTTGTATTAATTGTTCAAATCCACTGAGTAGGGAACAAAACAGTAATTACTTAGACACTCAGGTCACAAATTTTTAGTAAGAGCAGAAAACATGATAACAACCTAAAATGAATTATCAACACTACAACCTCAAAGAAGGAAAACACCTTTCTAATGCCATATTTCCACTCTGAGAAGAAAAAAAGAACACTTTTCACAGGAAGATCTAATTTCATTTAATTTTTTCTCTTCACTTACTCCATTAGTTTTCCTTCAGTTACAGATTGTCAGCTGAGGTATAGTTTCTTTCATTTGCCTATCCAATTTGTCTCACTTTAAAAAAAGCAACCCACTAACTAAAAATAATTAGGGCACTCAAAGTGCATTAGAAAACATCTGCTACACCGATAAAAAATGCTTTAAAAGAAAAAGTGTATCAAAGTAGTATGATTGCCTGCATTTTGACCCAATCCTCAAATCCCAAAAGATTACACAACTTTTCACAGTTTCAGAAATTACCCTGGATCTCATTCTATCTCCCTCTTAATTTCAGAAATATAGTCACCAATTAAAAATCCATCAAAGACAAAAAAAAAAAAATTACTTTCACAGTCTCTGTATGGCACCTATTTTAAACTAGTTTCCGTTTGTAAGATCTTATTTCTGTAAGAACAATCCCCATTAGTAAATTATGTAGGGTTAGACACAAGAAAATAGGAAGACTCATTCACTGAGGTGGTTTCAGTAACAGCTGTCTGGCTAAAAAGCTAGACAAGGCAATAAGCTTGAGTGATTTCAGTGGTTAGGAAGAGAAAACATGGGCCAGACTAAAACAGAGCACTTGTCATAACCACAACAGAGCTGTACTGATTTTTCTTGCAATTTGTTGTATATAAATAACAACATATTTACTCCTGTTGATCTATTTAATATTACTGAAACATTATTTTTTCAGAAATACTGAGTTAGATTTCTTTTTAACATAAACGTATTTCTTGTTTGTGATCTTAATGCTATTTTTTCCTTGATTTTTCTATTTCACACTGTTCCCTTACTTCCCCACCTAAAGGTTCTATGAAGTCAACAAAGCACTTAAATGAGAAAACAAGTATTCAGTAAAGTATCATACATCATAAGACTTACTCCTAGCCAAATAAGAGCTTTACCAAAGAGGAAAATAAAAATCAGGTGCTAAGTGCACATGCGCGTGTGAAGAAGTTCTTCCTTAACAACCTAGGGACTAATTCCTCGTAAGCTTTTCTAAACTCCTTTCCCACTCATTAAAGCAGAAATTTTGTCATCAAAAGAAATATTATCCACGTTAGTATATAACATTAAGTAATATTATATTGGTGATCAAAATCATCTGGTTTAGAACAGTCTAATATAGATTAAGCACAATGTGACATTATTCCAGGGACCAAATCAAGTTAATTTTGGAAAAAAGAAGATACTGCCCAAACTTCTTTTGTTTTTGTCCCCAGAGTTTAATCCATGTTTTCTGGATATATTTTAATTTAAAATTAGTACAAATGGCAGCCACTTCTGGCACCATAATTTCTCTCACAGAGAGTGTTGACTTGTTCCCTTTAATCTCACATTTTTTTCCTAGAGTATTGAAACATTAAACCATTACAATAAAAGAGATCCTGTCATTCCAATTCCTCTACTACAGAGGAATGAGAATGCCAATACTGAAGCACATTTAAAGTGAAACAGGTATTAATTCTTCTTTACCTCACTTCTACTTACTCCCCGCAGCTTCTATGCTATGTAGCACTGTAATATAAAAGGAAGTTAATTTTAGCTAAACACTGACAAAAGGCCCTGCTAAATTAGGCTGGTTTTCAGGAAATATAAACTCACCTATGTGACTACTATGCTTGAGGTCAAACAACAATAACAAGCTTTTATACAAAGCAGTAACCCTTCAATCTAGCCTTAGGTGGATATTAATCTAATCCTTACACAGGTACAGACTGTCAGAAACAAACACACAAACAAAAAAATGACACAAATTTTGTTGTATCAATCAAGAAGCTAACCAGCGGATATGATATCCGAGTGAAAAACTCAGGCTTGGAGAAGCACTCTGCTTGCTCCTCATCTGGGCAGCTGTGCTTCATCAGCACAAAGGAATCAGGAGAAAGTGTCAACACCTGAATCTTCCTTTCACTGCTGCCCAGGAGAACCGTGATTGACTAGAACAGGAGAGAAGATTAAAGACAGGTGGTTCTTAATTCCTTTCAGAATGCAATGAAGGTAATAACTCTGCATTGAAACAAGGTTGAATAATACAGATCACCAAAGCTACTATTTTATTTTTATTAACCTGGAGGAGTATAAGGACTTCTTACATTGTTTGATAATGCTGGGGAATTTCCTAACAGAAAAATTTATGCCAAAATAGTGAGGGTCCAATTTCCATGATGTGGTGAGAGTTCTTCCCATGCTGTATTAGAACTTTTCTATAGTGCATTTCTTTTCATTATGAGAGTAACTGTATCCCCCAGCAAGCCACAAGCATTATTCCACTGGATTTTGCTTCAAAAAACATGTAAGCACATACATAACTATATCAGTTATCTAGTATTATTTGCTTTACTAGATATATTCTAGTAAATTGCAGTCATACTTAGGAACCAGGCTGGACTGGAGTCTGGCTGAGTACTATTGTCCAACAATGAAACTTGAGTATTTCTAGCTCAAAACTATAAACCTCCAGAAGCTTGATTGCTAGCTTTTCTAGGTTAAATAAAAATAATGTACTTTGCAATACTTCTTTATTACATTACCCTTCCAGTTCGAACAGGGACCTGTCACCTTAGCAAAAAAACCAAAAAAACAACAACAACAACAAAAAAAAAAACAACCAAACAAAACAAACAAAAAAACCCCCACCCTTTTGTAAGTGATTAGTACATATTAAAGACCAAAAAAGTCAACTTGGACTTTTAGTTAGATTACTTACAAGAGGGCTACAGAACTGTGTTTCATCACGTTTTCAATAAAGCCCAATAAATCTTATTTAAGCCCTCAGGCTAAGTCTATATGGATCTACATGGTTCAAATTGGAGATATGAGACCAAGCCATGAAAGGAGCAGTCACTGTCCTTGCCCCAGTCATGTTAATTAGCTTCTCAGTTTTGGGTAGCTCAAGAGTTTCTGCACAGCTTTCCCCCCTTCAAAGTTAACATGAGACTTGTGACACAGGACAATTAATATCTTGGTCAATACCTGATACAGTGGTTTTCTGCAAATCAGCTATATATTTTTATGTGACACATCAGCAGAATTTTTTTGGCACACATATTTATGGTTTTCTTACTTAAATTTTCCAACTGTTTTGTTGGGGTTTTTTTCTTGGAACTATTGTCCGTCATCTGATGGTGATTTTCTACATTTCATTACCTGGAAAAAAGAATATGCCGAGTGCAAAACCTTCCTTCGCCCATGGAAAGACCTTCAGCCTTGGCTTCATGCTCTTGGAACATTTCACATGGACTCAAAAAATTTAAGCCCCTGAGCAACTTGCACACAAAATTTTGTGCTATCAGTAAGGAAACTGGGAGCTTTTTGAACAGTCAAGGCAAAAAAAGAGCTGAATTAAACCCATCAATAACATCTAAACATTTTAAGGTATCTTTCTTGGGGTAGTGACCTTGTACCATTATGTGCCTGTTAGTAATGAATATAACATGTTGGTATTTTTCTCTTAATCTTTTACATATCCAAGATACAAACATTGATACTTTTCTTTAACTCTTTCCTTATCTGAGCAGAGTAATTGCAGATTAGTTTCTAATGAGAAACATTTGTTTGCCTTTATCTGCTGGAGAGTCAGGAGGTGATAAAGAAGACATATGTAATCATATTTTTGCAGATAGGTCCAAACTTTGGTTAAGTAAAAAACACTCAGAATGGTTCTTGCCACTAAAAATACCAGGACCTTGCTGCTTTTTTTAAATTACATCTAATAAAGTAATACCAAGAAATTAGGACCAGTCTACAAAAAGATTATATTCATGTTTATTCAGGCACCAATAAACCCCTCTATCATTGCTTTTAAATTAATTAGACTCTTTTGCTTGACTGGACTTCAATCTTCAGCATGAATAGAAAGAACCAATAGTCTCTTAAGTGTCACTCTATTTAAGATCACTAAGTGCATACTTTTTCAGTCCTAATAATCTTCTTGTATAAGCTTAAGCACATATTTCAATGTGCTCCTGAGATCTTCTGATAAATCACATAATAAAAATTGCCCCTCCTTCATTTGAGCAAGGACCTTGGTATTACTTCTATTTTTTAGGTATTTCTTTCTTGAAGTAGTGACTTTGTATTATTATATATCTTTTAGCACTATAGAAATAATATTAGATTACAAAAGGAAGAGTATGCTGGCAGTTCCTGTACCAACAGCCTTTCTTAATTTCTCTGTGGTTTCAGGTTTTGCAATGGAGCTGAATATCACTTCTGATTTGGAAAAGTTTTTTATTAAGTAAATTGGTGTGTGTCTAGGTTTGGATATCTCTTTATTTTCCTTAATTGCATGGAGTGAGTGTAAAATCACCTCTACTTCCTTCAGTTTGCAAATGATCCTGTTACAGAATTAAAACAAAATGCCATCATTGCCAGAAAAAAAACCCCAAAACCAAAAATGCAACTCACCCAAAAAAACCCCCAGCTCCCCGCAAAAACCAACCAAACAAAAAAACCCAAAACCCAAAAACCCAACCAAAAAAATCCCAACCCAAACAAAAGACAACCCAAATCCACCCCTCAAAACAACAAAACCAAAACCTGACCAAATAACAAACAAAGAGGTGAATCCTAATCTCACATAAATATTTGCCAATTCCTTTTGGGAAACATGAGTTTTATTTAAAATCCAGTTAGAAAGAAGCAAATTTTCCTTCAGACCTGTAGAAAAATCAGACCTCTCAAATACCTTATTATAAAATCTCAGAACTGCAGCTTCAGCTACTGCTGAGCACCTAAAAATCAATTTCTCTCTGGGTATTTGCTGTTTAAATGTTTCTTAATCTATTTCTTGTTTGTTGAAGCAGACATACCAGCAATAGCATACACCACACAGTAATTTACTTTCTGTACTGGCACACGTAGGAAAAGAGCTCTCTCAGTTGTAGAGGATTGACATTCATCTCCTCCCCTTTTCTGTGCATTAGCCCAGGTATCATGGCTCTTTCCAAAACTATTCAGTTTTCCCTGTTAAACATTGCTGTGTTCTGCAAAATCATGTATCTATGCTATTTTTATCCCTGCAAAGCACATTACATGCTGAAAGCAACCCAGTGTGACAGTGTGAGGCAAGAGTGCCTCCAGAGGGGTGTTGAATGTGTATAAACACATACTTTGTTTTTCTCATAGCACCTGCCCAAATCCTGTTGCTGACATGTCAAGTGGTGAAAAACATTTGACAACATAACTCTCCAGCACATCTCTCTTCTTAATTCTCAAGGAGTCAAAAAAGTTGTCAATTGCTTCATAAATGTTTCTGGGCCCATACAACAGAAATTGTTTTCATGTTTCTTTAAAGCAACCAGCAAGTGTATCTGCTCTTTATGTTCTTCTACCCAATCTATAATTCAAAGAGTAATAAAATTGTTCAGCCTCTGTCATAGGTCAAAAGCAGCTTTCCTGGGGGCATTCAGACTCCTCCATCTTTCTTTAGAGACTCGTTATAAATGTTTCCTGTCTTCTATCTGACCAGCACATGCAATTCTTAATGAATTCATGAAATGGACAAGGTTTTAATGTAAAAATGGGTGCTTTTGACCACTTTCCCTGCCCCCCTGACATAAGAGAATTAGCATTTTATAAGGATAGTGTATAGCAGCTTCATCTAGAAAAAAGCTTAACTTCTTCCTTATTTTCTTCTTGTTGTGGTAGCTGTTTGAAAATGTGATGGCTTGCCTATTTATATAGGGACAAATGTACAATTCAGCTTTCTGTACATAACTCTTGCTGCAGCAGTCTATCAGATACGTTGGAAATGTGACTTGAAAGAAAAAAACTGCAAAACCATTATTGTTTAGGCTGAAGAGAAGAAAAGCAATGGTGTGCATGGAAACAGCATTCAGGTACATAAAAGAGGAGGGTGAAATATATTCCCTGTGTAGGCAGAAAACAAGGAAGAAACTAGAGATTTTCATTTGTCATTGGAAGAATCCAGTGGTAGGTCATAATTAAGGACTGAAACAGGTTGGAATGTGAAGATATATGGTGTATCTGTCTGGGGCTGTTTAAGGCTAGACAAGCACCTCTCAGGAATTACATAGGATTAGCTGACCCTGTTTATGGAGAGTGGTTGAGCCTGGTGAGCTTCTAAGGCCCGTTGATTCCATACTTGCTGTCTTACTCTAACAGTTTTCAGTAAGTTGGATAAACACCTTAAGATATTCAGCTTAGTCAGATACTACGAAAAATAAAGGCAATTTTTGAATATTCCCCATATTCCCTAAAAGTTTTAGCTTCTTGCTATTTTATTTTTGCATTCAGGGATTTTCTGTTTAGATTGGTTTCTTCCTGTACCATATGTTCTTCACATTATATGTGATCTGAAGTAGCTAATCTTTCAGGGAAGAAAGATGATTAGAAAGATAATCATGGAAGATTCAGTGAAAACTTCCAGTCAATGAATGCCAGCTATCAGACCAAAATTATTCAACAGAGCATTTTATTATTTTGTGTACTTTGAGTTAGATAACTGTAATCTCTGCTGATCCTCCTTGGAGGTGGGCTTTGCCTGCGCTTACAAAACCTCAGCTTTAGATTGACCTAACCACACAGCTGAGGCATCATCTGAAAGCATTTCTGAAGCAATACCTATAGTAAGATTGCTTTCCATTCAGTGAGAGAGATTTGCCAAGGGAAATTACTGTTGTTCTAGTATGCCAACCACAATAAAATGCTTTTCTTATTAGCAATATGTTAGAGAATATGTATCGATTTCGTTCTCAAATAAAGGTGCAGAACAAGACCTGACTGATCTGCTGCTTAGCTAACATAAAGTCTCACACATTTAAATTAAAACCAGTAAAATCACAGCACATAGTTAGTCATAGCCCAGGAGAATGGCTAGGAGCATGAAGAAACCTTTGTATTAGAAGTTATCAACACAGAACACGACTGTCTACTAGAGAGATGATAGGAGGGGGCATGGTATTTCTATTAATGACAGGGTTTTTTTTCCCGTTCTCCATTTGAAATACAATTTTCTCAGGCTATGAAGCTGTAAAATACTTAAATATTCAAGCCAATAGGAAAAGGCTGGAAGTCCTTATTTCTCAGTCATGCCTTAGAAAATTAGGGAAATAATAAATATAAATGTAATGTAGCACAAGGGATATGAATTTAATCACACCAAAAGAATTAACTTAAAACTGAAGATTTCAATCAATTAAAATACATTTAATAATGCTGATGAGAAAGAGTTTTTCATTATATATTAATTAAGAACACTTCTTTCTAAAATAAGAGTGAAAAATCACCCCCAAATCCCTGATGTTTAGTGTGCTTTGGGCATTTTTTTAACTTTCATCATGCCTGCAAAGGTCTTATAATGCTAGGTACACCACTAATGAAGCACATTTGTTATAATATTATTTAGAGCTGTGAACTCAGTGGCTAAATATATGTTACAATTCTGCCAAGAATGCTGGCAACATTAATCATCATTCCTTCTACTTTTCCTATGGAAGGACAAAAAAAATATACTAAGGGCTCACAAGAAACATTTGGGCAAGTTCCCATCCTTTTTTTTTTTAGGGAGAAAATTTCTTTTTATTATGAAGATGGATGTTGCCTAGAAATTCTGCAGAGCTTTAAGTATCATAAAACTATTTTCACCCACTAGTCTATATTAGCAAAGAATACAATTATTTTTTTTTTCAATGAGTCAGTCTTTGCCTAGAAATTTTAATTCAGGTGTTTAGGTGGATATTTTTCTTTTCTCTGTTGTGAACAACAATCTCATTAATTCCCAAGATTTTTTTTTTAACTTGTAATTGGAAGAGGTGAGTACCTTACATTTAAGTGAACATTTTGGCATGTTGTGATATTCCTTAGGATATCTGAGGGAGAAAGTAATTTATCTGGGACCTAGGAGCCCACAGGAATGCTTGCTTCCTAGACAGTGCTTTCCCTTTCAAAAGTAAAAGGCAAAAATCTGCTTTGGGAGTTTTTCTCAATTTCTTCCGTTGACATCCTTCTGATCTGAGAAAATAACTAGGCAAGTTGTAATAAAATGTCCCACAGTAATGTGTTTAAAGTAGATTTTAGAACTGTAAATTACTGATTTAACTTAGGAATTCCCCACATCCATTTTGTCTCCACCAGCTCATTTTCTCTCTTGCTCTGTTCACTTCCACCCTCATTAAATGCTGATGCCCCTGCTTGGAGAGTCATGCTGTAAACTCAGTGACTGAAAAAGCTCTGATTAACAACAACAAAGATAACTACTAAAAAGGAGCTTTAATTCAGTAATAAAACCCCCTCCTTTCTGTAAATTTTGAGTTATTCTACACTAACTTTGGGAAAAAAAATACTTGACCCAGGCAAATACATTTTTCTATAATGAACAGATACTTCTTAAAAATGGGCAGCCTAGAGAGCTGGAATGGCAATGGCACTACTTCTCCAAGCTTCTGATTGGTCATGTAAGGAACTATCTAGTATCTACATCAGGAAGTATTCAGATTCTTATAGCATGGAGATTTCTCTGTAAACCATGGATTATTTTTTAAGGCAGAAACCAGGTAGAAGCATGATTCAACATTTGCTTTTGGATGACTTTTAAAGCTAGAAAAATTGATGTCAGGGAAAACAATAGGAACCAAACATGCTGAGTTAAAGTCCTCTTTGGTCTTGTTCTCTGGCTAGCTTTGCAGGGATAAAGATTCTGAGAACAGAGTATTGCAAGAGACAAGGGAGAACACAGATTTATGACTTTTCTTATTTGAGTGTCCCACAGTTCCCAATACTGTTAAAGATTTATTTTAGGTCTTCTGTGGTACAGAGATGTTTCTTCATAATGGCTTGCCTAACTGCAGAGGTCGACTGCTTTCCTTGGGACTGCATGGCTCAGAAGGTCGTGGGTGTTTTGTGCTTGGCTAAATCTTAAATTGCTAATGTCAGTGAGGATGAAGGGAATAGCTGCAGCTGGTATGCCTTCCTTGTATATGTTTTCAGACAGGATCCCTCTATACATTCCAAAAATGCTTTCAAAATCGGTTCCCATTAAACAAACCAGCATGTGCTTAGGGATTTCAGTAGCTGGCTAAAAGTAATTTTCTTCCAATCAAGTCAGTTTTTAAAGGGTTTGTGTTTCCTTTATTATAAACATGCTGTTATACTTTGGAAGACAAAGCCCTAGTTTCCCTCTCCCTACTGCTCCCCCCCTTCTTGAGTATACTCCCTTGGTCTGGAATGCAAGGCTTTTTATTCATGTCTTCTTTCTTTCCTAAGTTTCCAGAATTATGCCATATTGGTGGGAACAGTGAAATCAGGCAGCATATCATAATTTTCACTTAACAACCATAGCTCAAAGAAGACAAAGATACAGAGTGCAGGATTGTTTCTTGGAACCAGGGAGTGTTCAAAAATAAAGCCTAACTTCCCTCTTGCTACATTAAGCTCATATTGTAAAATTTTTAAAAAATTATGAAATAATGAGTAGAATGATTGATAAATAATAAAGAGAATAAAAGCATTTCTTAATTTATGCTATGTAAACAGTTACATTTTGGTGCAAATAAAATTATTGTAATTATTAAAATTAGAATTATTTTTTCCTCAAAAAAAATTAAAATGCTGTAGAATTTCTATTTCTAAAAGTACCCAAGCAAAAAAGAAATAAAAAGATGAGAGAATTTAGGAACTGGGATGCCTATGAGTAACTGCAGCCATAGCGTTTGAAGAAACACCCAAGAAGACTGATTTTTTTTTTCTTGTGACCTGGTTTTTATTCTTCATAGGCTTCTGATTTGGATGAGAACCATGACACTCCCTGAACACATGTCTAATTTGGACTGTAGTGCATGCCATAATATGTCCCAGCAGGAAGATGTAAACACTGCCATAGAGAGTAGTTGAAGAGAGGATATGAAGTAACAGTTTATTTATGTTCCAGATCACGGTAACTAAAATACTCTTCTTTTCACGTTTAGTAGCACTAATGATACCTCTTACCATTAGTGTGATGCACTGCCAGCAGCTGGAGGCCAATGCAACACTTGAGAGTTCAAGGACAAACTGCACAGTACAGTGCATTTAGGGACCAAGCTTTATTGCCCATTAAATGGCTATTAAGCAGCATCAGAAAAGTGAAGACTATTCATCTATGTGTGCACTGCTTGAGGTTATATTTAAGTTTTAAAGGGAAGTTCTTTTTATTTCAGATAGAATGTACATATAATCCTTCTAACTGAAAATCTAGAGCTGCATTGTGGGAAAGGTATTCATACCTATTTCAGATTTATGATCTTATAGTAGGTGTTTTTCAAGAGAAACTTTTTAAATTTTAATTTATGTCTTTAAGGCTGATGATTTTGAATTTAGCATGTTGGTTTTATTTTGTTTAGGATTAAAAGTCACCTAAGTAAGGATCAGTGACAAAACCTCAGTTACAAAACTTATATTTACAACTACAACTAAAATTCATACTTCCTCAGGCATATTTTAGGAAAACAAAAAATCTCCTTTTCTGTTCCATATACTTTACAGTATGCCTGCCCGAAGTGTTGAAATTGGTGTAGTTATGAAATAATAGCACTTAACTGCTTTTTCTACCATGCAGTTTCAACTGGTGAAGGATTCTTTTCATCCTGTTCTAAAGCACTTTGCTGCTATTAAGAGCCACTAAATCCTCTGGGGATAAAGGTAGCTATTCAAGTGCAAGGTCATCAGGAAAACCTGAAATTTCCCAGTTAGTTGTTATGCCTCCTGTTGGGAGAGGTATCTTTAAAAATGTGTTTTAAGAACCATGACAGAGGCAGCATGCAAAACCCAAAATTTAGTGTGTTAGTATTGATTTAATGGCACAATGGAATCTCAGTTACAGACAGAAAAGCCATATGGTAAGAGTAAAAAGAAGGCGATTTTTTTTAAAAATTCAGAATTGATGATTCAATTATTCAAACTCATCAATTCCTCTGAGAACTCTGTAACAGGTCACGATTCCCTTCTTACCAAATTTGGTTTGGTACACAAGTGGCAATTACCTCCCTTCTTAATCACAGTTGCAGAAAATGTCTGATTTCATTGAGCAGTTGCCAGCAGATGGTAACACCTCAACTAGCTCTCAAGAGGCACTGAGGCTAGACAAAATATTCACGAACAGCCCTTAGTTAGAAGGCTGTCCTGATTCTCACCCTGCCTGTTACTGATTTTAAGGGTTACCTTCATCTTCCTCTTAGTAACCGTCTCCCAAACCCTACTAGTAAACACTTAGGGAGCTATTGTATTTTCTGCTTTCTGCAAACTAAAAGTTTTTACCTAACTCTACTCTAACAAACTCATCAAGACAAGTGGCTAACATAAATATTCTCCTTGCTGGTAGATAAAAAATGATGAGAGAAAAAAAAATACTACAAAAAATATATTCCAGAGTACAAGTAGTTTTGGAAATTCAGTATCAGTTCTTATTTTTACAAATTCTTGATTCTTTTATGAATCAGTGAACTCCTTGTCAGAATACATGCTGCTCCTAAAAACAGGTTTATACAAAAAAAGGTTATGAAAAAGGTTTATAAAACTAATTAATTCAGCAGTTGAGTGAAAATACAGAATCCAAACCTTGACTTATTTTATATAAAGATCTGAACTGCACACAAAGTGCCAAATTTTACTATTAGCTTTTGCCAGTAAATAGCACGTTATTAGAAGTTACACAAGCATCTCACAACTGGTCAGCTGAAAGCTGTATTATACTGTTGATAAAGGAAGCCTAGAAATAGCAACAAAATCTGTTACATTTATAGTAAGATATCAGTGTATTATTTGGAATAAACAGACATAAAATAACCTATTGCTCAAGATTAGTGATTCTCCTTGTGTAACATGCACTTTAGATCTCAGTGTTGACTTAACTGACTCCTTTGGGTTGTGTCACATTCAGATTTGTTTGATCTAATCATCCTTCATTCACAGGGAACTAGAAGAATCATGATGGACAAGCACCATTTGTTTTGGTTTAATTCTGATAACAAAAATTGGATCCAACTAGCAAAATGTTCCTTCTGATATGTTGCATGAAATCTGAACTGCCCTTTGCATGGCTGTAAGATCGAGGTTATTATGATTTGCTTGACAAGACAGAAAGCAGGCCTAGTGTTTGTCTTGAAGTTCTTCTTATAGACATCTCCAAGATACTGAAAAACATAGTAGTTCTCCTCCAAAAAAAAAAATTTTACTGAAAGTGACCACCTATGAAACCCTCAGGAGAAAGCAATGAAACAATAAAAAACCTATATGAAAGGTAATCCCATTAATATTCAGTGTTAAACCTATATGGAGGATAATCCTATTACTGTTAATTGTTTGTATTTATAGGACTCAGAAAAAATCAGAATGTGAGAATTCATATGAAACAATAAGGTTGAAGAAACAATTCCAGTTCTAAGAACAGGCTTCAGTAAGGCTGTAAGTGAAAAGTGAAGTGTGGGAGAAAGGGATGGAAAAAGGAAATCTGGTTGTTGGAATGAGGACGACAAGGAAGCACACATGTGAAAAAGAATAGAGTTACAGACCGAGTTAATCTTGAATGGACCCTTAGCAATAAGGAATAAGTTATCAATGAAAACAAGACCATGTTGCAAGTTAATCAAGAGGTGAGGGTTAAATGTGAATATATCTCAAGCCATAGGTGCCTCAGTGAAGTGGAGATGAGGAATGTAGCAGTGGGACAGGTTAGGTGGTTGGTGACTAACAGTCACAGTCAATGTAACAGACAACATGGTAGCACCTGTCCTGACTTTGTTACTCGGATGCTCCTGAATAGCTGTCCCCACTAAAGGGTCTACTGCCAACTTGTTTGGAAGTCCATGCTGTATCCCTGTTTACCACAGGCTCAGCTGTGGTGTGTCCATGTGAAACTCCGGAGTGTTGGCTATGGAGTGCTACCAGCAGTCACACTATCAGCTGTTAGCCCCCATGATGGTATTTGACTCCAGCACTGTCCTGTTCCAGAGGACTTGTCTGCCTCGACTTGTCAGTATTTGCACTGACATTCTGCCTGGAGATGTACTAATGAGCTACTACAGACACCCTAAATTAGACACTGATGAAGAACATATGCTGAGTTTGCAAAAAATTTATCTTTTTGGAAGTTTTTGAAAGACAAAATCAGTTTTTCTGCTGTAAAACTACCAGTGTTATGGAGTGTACAAAGTTACATGAATTTCCTTTCTTCACTAATATGTTTTTCTATCATCATGGCATGATGTGCAGCACACGTTTTGAATTGAAATATTCCACAAATCAAGTAGAAGAAAACTGAACAAATGCAATTATGACAAAGTTAACTTTCCTCTGACTTCCTCTTAGTTATCATGAATATAGTTGTATCTTCAAGGGTCCAGTCAGCTGTATCCAGCTGTTTCTTCAGGACACATCATTAGCAAATTCATTACATCAATGAAAAAATGTATCTGTTTTCTTCCATGTTTTAAAGAGTTTTGTACATGAAAATAGGTTAAAAAAAAGAATAAGTATTAAGAACTTTTTTCCATGTGTTACGAAACATAAACATAAAAGACTGCTGTGTTAGTTAAGTAGATATACTTAATATATTTACTTAAAGTAAACAAAAAACTATTTTTTAAAAAATTAGTGTGTTCTTAGACTCCTGCAAAAACCAGTTTCCTTTTTCTGGTTTCTCCTCTGCATTCACACAGACCTAACAGGCATCTCCTTGAAAGTATTTTTGGCTAGATAAAAGAGTTTTACAGCTCTGGGGAAAATAACCTCACTATTGCTCTTAACTATCCCCTTGATACTTTCATAAAAATGTTAGACCAAACAGAATCTCTCCAGGAAATTCCTAAACTCTAACCTTTCAGGGTCAGAGAATGCAGCAGACAGTTTGTTGTCTTGAACAGTGACCTCAGTGCAATTCTACTCCAAACAAACTTTTAGATGCTATCTGTGTATTATCTCAGGGGAATTCAGTGCTAGCCCTTAGAGATCAACAGTAGCACTTTTTGTACCACTTTCTTCACTTTCTACAGAGAATGAGGAAATGACTCTCAAATCCATTAAGTTCCAAGTATGTTGTAATCATTGGTTCTCTCAGAATAGTCCTAGTTAGGCAAAAATTCTGTACTGAAAATTATTTTTGAGAAGTTAAAATGTGTAATATTTCAGTCATTATGATATGAATAATTCTGAAGCCAGAGTCAGTTTTCTGCATATTTAGGATATGATAGGACTACAATAGATTTTCTGGGTCACCAAGACCATTTGTGTTGTAATACAACACATGTTGTATAATTTCTTTCACAAATGTAGGAAATTACTTCCTAAAAAGTGTTTTTTAAAGAGTCATTTTCTTAATTCATATAAGCCATTATCAGATAGAACTTATCTCATGATTCTTAGAAGAAACACAATCAGAAAGCCTTGCAGAAATAACAGCTCTTTGGTGGAAACAAACTTGGACAGAAAAATGCATGCTTTGGCATTTTTTGAGGCTTCAAATTCTTCCCATCAAAACTTGCATATTACTTACTCTTCTATTAACATAAAAATTTCATAAAAAAAAGTTCTGCCCATATATTTAATCATTCTAAATTAAGAAAAAAAAATCTTGAAAAAGATTATATAGGCAGGAAATTACTCAGTGGGCTTGTCAAATACACTAAAGCCATCAAACTAATAAATATTGTTTGGATGAATTCACATGCTACAGTAATAATAAAGTTCCACTACTCTTTCTGGTATAATTTAGTTTTTAGTCAACAAAAAAAGGTTGTTTAAGAGAGACTCCTGTGAATTCTTGGGGCTTCTCAGGACAGGACACATTCCAAACTTTGATCAATCTTTTCTGGAAAAATTGCTCAGTGGCATTTCTTGCTATTTTACCCACTACTTTCTCCCAGAAGGCCAAAACTCAAAGATCTCTGTATTGCTCCAGCTGTAAAAGCACATCTGTCAGTTTAAATTAGATAGACAGCTTCCTATAGTCAAGGGGCAGACTAATGCCATTAACCTTCAAGCTTTACGAGAACTTTTTGGTGTTCAGTTTTCAAATGCAATGCAAAGCAACCGCATGTGAAAATGATAAATGCTGTGAAGAGTCAACAAACTGCATGGTATTATTTTGTTTCATGTTGGGTTTTAGGTTTTCATAATACTTTAAGGGCTGATATAATATTATAAAAGTATTAATTTGCCTAGTAGATTTTTAAGGTGAAATATGTTCTTTTTGGTTTACTGTAATCTTATGAACCATAGACTAGATGGGAACAGCATTCAGTTGGGCAAAAGAGAGCTCCCTTGAATCTTTAAACCTTGCTGTGTTTGTTTGCAATAGCAGAAAACATGTCTATGTCTTTGTGGCATTCTTGCTTTGATAGAGATACAGAAAGAAGTGGTAACAAAAATGCCCTTTTCCCCCCTCCAAATTATAAGCTGTGTGCCTGAAACATCCCAAAAAAGACAAGAACAGATTGAATGATCTGGATAACAAGGAAACTTTTAATACAGTAACAGCAGCACAGTGCTAGATAAGATTATTATGCTTTCCTGTGTCTTCAATACTTAAATAAAGTTGCAGATCCTTTCTGTCTGTCATCTATAGACCTGTACATCCTCATTAACAGATCATGTGTTAAACAACAAGAAGCTTATCACTGTTCTATAGAGCGTAGCTCTCATGACAAAGGTGGTTTGTTTTTTTTAAAAAAGATACATGTGTGAGATAATGCTGAGTGGAGATAAAAATCTACAAATTAACTGTTTGGGGAAAAAAAAAAGCTTGTTTTGCAGCAAAGAAGGAAATATATAACCATAAGCATAGGTAAATTTAGTAAAGTTGGAGTTTATATACAATGTTATCATGTAAAAAAAGCATAGACAAGTAAAATACAGAGGTTCAGTAAATTCAGTGTTGCAGCCACCTCTTCTCTAAAATGATAACAACCTTTGGAAACAACAAAATAAATAAATTGATTATATACATTCTTTTCTTTTTGCACTTCGCTTTGCACTTTAGTTGGATGTAATAAACAATGAAAACAATGAGCTCAGTTTTAAAAGAATCTGATGCAATTCTGTGAAGTTCAAAGAACACAATCCCCATTCCCACTGACTCCTGTGGTGTCCAAGGATATTCAGTTATTTGACTAAGACATAAGGAAAGAAGTGTGGCAGACAGCTTAATGCAGAATGTCAGAAAAATTGTCATCAGGAAAGAACACCCAGATGTGTCAATGGATACAATAAATTTTCAGTTTTATGAACCAGATATTGTTCAGTTCTGTGGAGTATCCTTCATTACTCAAACCTACCTTTTGAAATGGAGTCTCTGATGGAAGAATTCAGATTCAATAAAGAGTTGTCAAAATTATTTTGGTAAAAGACTTAAGACACTTAGGTCTATTCCCATGCTGTTAATGAAGATTATTGATAGCACTCTTTATCTGTCAGATTAATCCACTGTTGCTAACAGCAAAGCTATGCTCTACTGGAGATTTAGTTATCAGCACAAAGTAAGTGAGCATTTATGGAAAAAATATTAGTAGAGAAAGAAGAGAAAAAACATAGAAATATAAATACTGCTCCATGCTAAAGACAGCATGAATCAAAATACTGTGATTAAAAAAACATTTTACAAGCTTTTAAGAAATGTCTAATATAAAGTACAAAATATTTCCAAGTTAGAAAGATTTTAAGAGTAAGAAGCTGATGTTCTTATCTTTTTACCTTAAGACTGCTGTCTGCACCATTTTCTTTCTTTCCACCCTTAAGCCTCTCATTGACGAGCTCATATGTTTTGTAAAATAAGAGATCCATAACAGTTTGATAAAACATTTTCACTAGAGCCTAAACAGACGGTTCAAAACTATCAAGAATCATGTATTCTCACTCATTTTCAAGATGCAATGTAAATGCAGGTTCTATCTGTGATTTCTACCCATATTCTGTAGGGGCAAAACTGTGATAAACCCAGTAGCTTGTGCTGTGCACTGCTGTAGCCTCTGCACTCCCATTACAGGCAGTAGACTTTCTCGTCAAAAGTGGTCAGTTTAAGGGAAATAGGGAAAGAAATCTCTTCCACAGACAACAGAACTAGGGATCAAGTCTCAGTATAAATGCTTTTATTATCTTGCTGCCTTTAGCTAAAGACCTTCACCACCGGGCTAGAAGGCCTGCTTGCCTTAGTGACATTCTCTGATCTAAGTAACAACTTTTTTCTTTTTTCCCTCATACCGGAATAGGTAAAACATGTGGGGTAGAAACTGTACTTGTCTTTTCATGAGCTTTATGTTGGTCATTAGGAGGGAGATTGAAAGGCTAAAGGAACTATGTTTTCATTTTCTCAGTCAAAATAGTGTATTGAATCTGAGTCTTTGTTATCTTAAGAGAGTGCTTTAACCAGTATGGTACTGTATAAAAGCAAAAGTGAGAGGGCATCACTATCATCACTCGTACACAGGTTTTGAAAGAAAGGATATAGGCAGCTATCTGAGGAGTAGAATTTGGACTGTAAAGTTGGAATGGGAGGAGGCATCTCTCTGCAACAATAAGAGAAACATCTAAATATAGGATAAGGGTTTAAATTAAACCACATTCCTATTTTCAGGATTATGTTGGGCCACCAAGAAGGGCCTGTCTGCTCAAAGTGTGGCTGAACATTTCCTGTGCACTGCGTAGAAACTGGGGGCAATGAAGTGAGTCAAGCACAAAGCTGCTCAGCACTGTAGCATCAAGTGTGTTTGTGTTTGCCTGGTTTTGTTAATCCAGCCTTAAATTCCATTCTAGGTATTTCACAGGATAACTAGTAGCACCAGAGAAAGAATGTGTATCTGCTGAGTCACAGTTCCCTGCCGTAACCACAAGACCGGTGTTCCTAATGAGGAGCTACGACAGCCATGAGTCACTGTGATCGTGGTTCTGCAAAGTAACGTTTTACCTTCTCATTTAATAATTGTCACATTGTACTTACATTAATTCATACTCTTGAGTAATGTTTTATATTTGGCTTATATCTTTTCCTTAATTTTGTTTGTTTCAGAGAAACTGCTAGAAAAGTTCTATTTCAAGAAAAAGAGATCTCTTATAAATTGAATCTAGCACACTCAGAAACAAACAAAGCGATTTCTTACACTCCTTATGTTAACCCTTAAACTTCATCATTATGATATTTCAAAAATATTGCCAATATTGCATAAAGCATATACATGCAAGTAGCTTTTTGCAAGAATACTATTTTTAAAATGTTTATAGAATAGATGTTGAATACTTGCAGCATGCATAAAGTTTGGCTAGATGAAATGACTTCTAAAGTCTGCATCTCACAAGTTAGACAAGAAGTTATCAGTGACCCAATATTAATACATGTTTTGTTCATTTACTGCTGCTGACAACTACGCTCTATAGTTTGTAATTTTTCTTCCCATTTTGAAGAATGCAGGTTTTCCAAGCACAAACTTCTTGGAGAAATTTCCTAGGTGCTCATTTATTAGTACCACATAAACACCACTAAGAGTCCCCACTAAACTAAGAAAACAGAGGCGATTTTTTGATCAGTTAAATATTTGGACAGCTCAGCTGAACACCAAAAGTCTGCGTTTACCAAGTCAGTACACAGTGGTATCTGAAATAATGAAAGGGTAAAAGGCATTATCTTACACCCCACAGTGTGGTAACTGTTGGGAAATGGGTGTTTTTATAAGTAAAGATAGCTGACCACTAGGCACTTTTAGCACAGTAGAAACACAGCTGGGTTTAGTCCATACAGAAAATATATTCTGAGTTAATTGAGTTCACTTGTAAGCAAACATCTTCAATTCTCTTGCTAACCAAAGCAAGAATTTTTAAGTGTCTCTTACATATTATCAGTAATCTTTAATGGAATGTCTTTACAGCTATGTAATCTACAAGAAGTGCCAGAGTAGCCTGTCCTTTTGCCCTTTTATTTATACCTGATTGCTTTAGAATCATTGGCAACTAATGATACTAAAACCTGTGGTAGGTCAAACTGATACAAAGGTATACTGGTACCTTTTTAAAAACACTTTAGAGATTACCCTCAAATGCCTCATAAGACCACATTGAATCTCAGAAGAAAATGAAGCATGGAAAATAAGTTTAGTGACATTTAAAAATCTCTCCAAGAATTTGCTGCTCAAATGGTGTTTCAGGCTACATATAAATGTCTGTTTTTCAAGAAGAAAATCCAAAAGAGTACTTAAAAATAATCAGTTTCTATATAGTTAGAAGTCATCCACAGTAAAAATCTATTTTTTTTGTTTCAGAAATATTTTTCAGTCCCAGTCAGAACAGGGCTCTGATATACAATGACATCTGTAAAAATAAAGTGTACTTTCTGTACTTCAAATAATTTTACTATCTGGAGGAAAAGAACAGACATTTCAGAAGTGACCTAATATGCACAATAGGAACAAAAATGCTTCCATACCATAGAAGTGAGTTTCCTGAAGTTGTTCTCTATGTTCAGTATCATTTCCTTTCTTTCCTTATGTTTACTCTTCTCCAATGTTCACATCATTTGACTATGAAAGAGGTTATTTTTATACTAAAGTTTTATTTAGATAGCATTATGCTTCTGCATTATACTAAAAACGAAAACAAAGCAGACTCCTGCTAATTGAATCCTAACATGTCCTGAAATACCACAAAGGCCTAGCACTGCACAAAAATGACTAAGAAGTTTAAACCCCACACATTCCAAGTGCTCTCAGATCCTTTTATTTTCTCTAGCAGGGGTACAAGCAAGCAATACAGTTTACAATTCATGATGTTATCTACCATATTCAGTGCATGCAGTAGTTATGTGAATTGTGGTAAGAGAAAAGTAAGCAACCAGTAGCATGCTCCAAGCTGAATTCAAGCTTTGCCAAAAATAATGTACATACTTTCAGCATATTTTGGCTGTACACCAAACATGAAACAACTTGTACTGGACTGTTATTTGTTGAATTTATTGCGTTATCCATTTACAGATATATTTTCTTTAAATGTAAGTTTGTGTGTTTTCTTTTCGTGTAATAAGATGATATGTCCTATAGTACAAAAATACCAGAATATAAAATGTCATCCCTTGGTGTTATATTCTGAACTTAACAGGTTCTTGCAGGAAAAATTCTACATTGGAGAAAGTGATTTCTTTGCTGTAGGAGCCTAAGTCTGGATTCTGTTCATTATAGCACTCAATGGAAGCCTTTGCATGCGAGATGATTCACATGCATTTCTAAATTTCTAATTCCAAAAAGCCATGGTTTCATTGACACATCGTGTATGTCATTAACACTACAGATACATATATAAAAGATTAATTATTAATTGCATAAGATATATGTGACATAAAGTGCACAGAATATAGTATATAGTTTACAGTGTACAGTATATAGTATATAGACCATATAGTAAGAATAAATATTATATAGGTTGGTCCTTACCACTTGAAGGTAATAGTTCCTAAATGAAGCTTCTGTAAATAAACTTGATTCAAGGTCTTAGATAAACAAGATGTGAATGGTGCTTTGAGGGTCAACAGATGAGAGGAAAGGGGGAGCTTCATGTTCAGAAGAAATCCTTGATATTGGTATGGTTTTCAACAAGTTAATACCAGACTAAATTCCAACCATAACTGGTATTTTCTGGGATCCATATCTTTTATATTAGTCAAAATCCATAAATATTTAATGCATTCTGAAGCCCACACACAGCGTGCCAGAAAAGAGACCAAAAATTATATTAATTATTAGGCAACAGGGAAGGCATGAAAGCAAAGATTCTCCAAAAACAATTTTAAAAAAGTTTGAAAAAATCAGAAGTCAGGTAGAAAATGTAGCTTTTCTCTTTTCCTGGATACACAATGAGTTCTATCAAAGAGAATAAGAACCAAAACCATCTAAAACGTCATCCTTCATTGCCTGTTTCTGAGTGACAAGGCTGATCTACTGCCATGTGAGTTCTCTCACAGGTTGAAGAAATAGCAAACACATCTTGCAGCCACAGGTCACCCTGGTGAGCTAAGTTAATCAGAATGAAGCTTGCTGTTGCATATGTTCAAAATAACATTTTGAGTCTCCAGAGATGGTGCAGCACGTAATATAAGTAGCAAGATTTAAATGTGACCAGACAAATAAGTATAGTATCTAGCAATTTATTTTTAAAAACAAGTAGGAGACACTTCTGCCTCTTGATTCCAGCCTTTATTTGTTATTTACTTTGCTGTCCAAAATACCTCCAGGTGATCTTCCCCTGATCACCAGTCAGGAGTGGTACAGATGCCTCTTTTTCCTTTTCTTTTATCAGCTCATTCCTCATTTTTTCTCTTCTCTCAGTTTCTGACATAGCTCCGGCTAGCTGCCTCCTGGAATTAATGATCTAGCAGGTACCTGTGCTTTGGCCCTGGTTCCTGAGTGCTGCTCTACAGTTGTGAAGAGAAACTTGCAATACCACTATCCCTGCCTTTGCTCCACTGTGAAATAATTTGCGTAAGTGTTTTGGTTTTGGTACAGTTCCATGCATTTGATCAATCCATCCCTCCCCCAGTGCATTCTCTGCTATTGCTGTGAAAGGAATAACATCTTCTAATGCCTGTATAGTCCTAGACTATTTCTTTCTTCTGGCCCTTGAGGCAAACTACCCAGGCTGTACAGTCTGATTAAAACTTGCGTGGGTTGCTGATTTACACGTTCATTTATGGCTCAAGAGGCAAAGTTCTACTCCTAGTTGTGTCTCATGCCTTTGTGCTGCCCTGAGAAAGTCATCATAGCCGTGGGCTTGAGTTCTGCGGGCTGTAGAACCGGCGCCTGCCGGTGAGGTCGTTTGAGCTGTGTGGATGGACAATTATAGAGAAGAGCTTGGCATTAATAATGGAGTCAGGCAGAGCCTAACAAATGGATTTTGCCATAACCACAAGACACTACTCTCAGAGTGCAGACTAATAACTGGCAACATGGATCTGTGGAACAAAGTGCTCAGTTCATGCTTGGAATATTCTTGCAGCCATGAGGTATTTTGGTTTGAAGCATTACTCCAGTTTCTACTGGAAACCTTACCCACAATGATATTAAGGAAAGTGGGAATACGAAATCCCACTGACTCGCTATGACCTCTGCTGGCCAGAGCCCTGCCTTAGCAGGAAACAAATGTGCAACTCCAATGTCACCTCCTAAAGTCCTGTTAATCTGGTCATGTATTATCTTTGAGTATGGGTCATTTAACACTGTATAAATTTATAATAAATTTCATACCTTAGCAGAAAATTTCTGGTAATTGTTTTAGAATATGAGAAGATTTTTAGTAAAATAGAAAGCAAACTCCAATCTGAAAAAAAATAATTTCTACCTGTAACAAAGAAAATTGCTTTGGCATCTACGATTGGTAATGAAATGGCCCAAATGAATGAAAGCTTATGGATGTTCAATCCTTCTACTCTTTCCTACACTTAAAACTAATTGGAGAAGGATAAATAAGCAAAACAGTAAAAGAAATAACTAGAGTTATCGAGCTTCCAACTCATTATTAATTACCGAAATATAAACTGTTATTTATGGGCTAGATTCATAGAAAGGGTATACAAAGATCACAGATGACCTAGTTGTGTATTTAAAATTCTTTTGGTTGAATTTTACTCCAAAATTTCAGTCTCAGGGTCTAACCCCGAGGGTGTGTAAAATCACTGAATGTTTAAGCTTCTGTGAATGAAGATAGTTAATAAGCAGTGAGAAATTAGGGCTTTGGGACACTTAGAAATGGTCAAAATTTAATTGAGCAAGCCATATCTTAGAAGCTGGGAAAAGATATCAGTAAACATGTATGTAATCTCCAGGAAAGACCTTTTTTGGCTAACAAGCAGTTGGAAAAGCAGTTTGTGAGCATGTTTTGACATCAGTGTTAAGTCTCTGATGTGTAGTAATCTCACAGAATTTTTGAGCATTAGGCACAAATTCCCTTTATAATGAGAACAGCTCAGGCCCACCTAACTGCAGGGCTCTGGACTCTCTTCTAAACTGGCACTTAAATTATCGACAGGATAAGAGAGAGATGTTTTCTAAGCTTTGCACGTATGAATGTGCAGTGCCTTGCAGAGTTATTAATTTGCATGTCAGAAGCAACAGTATACGTGCTGGGAATAGCTCGGCAGCTGACTTAATTAGTCTGGATTTTTGGGTAAATTATGGGACTGAAATGAATATCCTCCTTCAGGTATGAGTCTACATCTGGGAAAAAACCCTTTCAGGGTGAAAGTAGCCTCAATCATTAACAGAGTGGTGTCTGGCGTTGCCATTCTGCCTTGTGTAGTCCCCTTTCCAGCGAATGTGCTGTAACAGTCTTGTTATGGCACCTGCATGAACATGGGATGTCATGACTCTGATATACACCCGAGCTAGCTTCATAGAGGTACAAAATACAAAACACCAGCAACTCAAGCTTTAGGACATGCAAGAAAACAGAAAACTAAGGCTCTGAGAAGAGTGTACACTGGCTGCTGGCATAAGATATAGTATTTGCTGTTCTTTCTTTACTATTATTGCTAGTCACAGTAGCTAGACACAATAGAGTATCTCCCCAACTTCAATCAACTATCTGCCTACGGTTTTCCACCTAATTCTGCATCCTTAAGTAATATTGGATGTGTAACAGAGTCTATAACAGCTGGGTATTTTGACAGTAAAGCAAGAAATGCTTAGAATTTTCTGGATCCAGATCTAGTTCCACGATTGTGTTGTTCATGCATTGTGTGTACCATCAAATATTCCAAGCCACATGTAAATCCAAACAATCAATGTTTAGTAGTGAGATCCATTTCATCAATTTCAAGACAAAAACCCAGTCACTTACTAGCGACTGGTTAGGGTCACATTTAACTAGTCTAAAAATTTCTTAGCTGAATTTCATTCTGTTTTATCCACTTGCCAAAAAATTAATAAAAAATATTGAGAACTTAGGATTTTGAAAAATTACAATGAATGTATTTTATCAGTAAAAGAATTCAACAATTAGTATACAGAAATGAAAACATGAGCCTACAGCTGACTGATGCTTGGGTAATTTGGTTCAAGTTTTGTAGTGGGGGTTTTAAAGAATGTGAGTGATAATCTTTCCATTTAAATTAATCTTGGAACATAGAGACATACTTATGTTGTCCAGCAGTTTGGCTCTTGGTAGTAATTAATAAGACTTCAGTTTCTACTAAAATTAGCTTAGTCACGTACACAATTATTGCACCTCAACTACACGCCCACATAATTATGTTGGTTGATATAACATGAATTATAGCTCTCATAAAAATAATTACTATTTCATAGCATGATATCAAATAGAATATCTTTTTACCATTTGACAAAAAATGTTATCAACACAATCATTTTACCCAAGGGGAAGTGATGGGCTGGTACTCAGAAAACTGACAGTGCAACATATCAGTGCACATGCACAGGAGAGCAGTCGGTGATGTATGTTATGATGTCCTAACATCAGGTAAGCCAACAAGAGTTGTTTGGCTTGACTGCTTAGGAAATCTCCACCTGTGTCTCACCATTCTTTATGACAGAGATGTTTGGATCAGGCATAATTAAACGTTCACATATGATGAATACCCTAAATCAACAAAATATTATTGCAATTGCCTGTGTTGAGCACACTGCAATATACATTACTCTTGTTGTTCAAAATAATTCCCTGGCAAATAGAAGACAAAACATTTAACCTCGTGTAGATATTTAAAAGTTCACATAGCATTTGAGAATGAAAAATTCAAATATTCTCTCTTGGTCCAAGAATTACGATGATCTTATATCTTTAATAGTTGTTTCATAGTCCTAAGAAGAAAGGCCAAACATCGTTAATTCATTTTATTATTTAATAATATGATCAAATCACATTTGTAATCCAATCATTGCAGTGATATTGCACACTCTTCTTACTAGGTTTCCATTGGTGTAATTTTGTCTGTAACACTTGAGTGCTTTTCAGTAAGTGCCCATCCTCTCCTGTTAGGACTCCATCCATTAAAAGTAAATATGCCTCCATTAATAGCCTCTTTCTGTTATACACACTTCCTAAAAAGCCAGGAGTGACTATGAAATCTTGGACTACATATTCATTTCACTCGTTAACACATGTTATGATAAGGCTGTTCTATAAATCATTGCCTTGATTGTCTCTATGATGCAAGGCCACCACGCTTTTATGAATAACATGTAAGTGAGCATAGGAAACGGTGCTTTTAAAGTATACTATCAGTGCTCCTTTAGTTTCATTTTTGGACCTGTCTGTAATACAGATTCTATCTGAACTACTGACCTTCTCCCATAACAATGAGTGCAATGTTTCATGTCAGTGTTACAAGAAGTTTGAATTCCTTCTAATAACAACAGCTCTGACTTTTCTTTTCAAATATATTTTAGAATTTGAACTTCATGTTCCTACTTGAAAACATAAGTGATGTGAACAAATATCTTCCTATCCTATGGGGACTTGGATTTATGACAAAAGAAAAACAGGCACTACAAGCAATATGTGCTCCACACATAAAAAGGGAGCAGTCAGCTAAACCAGGGTAGTGATGGAAAACAGAATGGCCTTTGATCGATCTGTAAGTAGATATTTCTTTGTCATGAGAAAAGGAAACATTCTGAAGTTGAAAAAGATCTGTAAGCTCTAGCACTAAAATTTGTTTCAGCTCAATACACATCAGGAATGCAGTATACTAATAAACTGTAAAAAGAGATGGAGGAATGAAGGGAAAAACAAAGTCTAAGTTTACTTCCAAAGATTATGGCCTAATTTTGTTTAAACTCTGACATACTTCTCTTCCTGACAGTGCCCAAAAACTTCATAATATTTTACCAAGATTCCCCAAAGCAGTATACAGATTATCATTATTTTAACTTAAATAACATGGGATTTTAATATTTTAAATTAAAAATTTCTGTACCTTCAGCCTTATGATTTATTTCCACAGAAGAATATATAGATTCTCAGAATTATTTAGGTACCTCAATCGCATCTAGACCCATAATTTTCTTTTTGGTAATGTGCCTAAAAATCATATCCTCTTATTGGGAACATAGGTTTTAAAATTTTTCTGTACATTTTCTCCTGAATCCAATCAATTTCCATTTTATATTTAGAGACTGCTTCTTGATAAACTTTGCATAGCTAACACAGATGTTTAATATCTTCAGTAATTTGATGACATAATTTCTTGGACCTCTAGATCTCATTATAGTATGTGCTTTTTAGATAATGATTGTATATTGTACTAGCCATAATTTTTAAATTTAACTTTGTGGGAAGAGAACAATTTATCTGAGTAATGCATAGTATCTGAAGAAACAAATTTAAAATACAGACTGAAGTTGCATGATTTATGAAACTTCCAGTATTCTTATCTGTATTATTACTCCCTAGATTTTTCTCTTGTTTATAAGAGACTAGCCAAAATTTCAGCAATGTAGAAAAAAGCCCAGCTGGGTCAAACTCTACTCTCAATTATACCAAAGTCATCCAAATTTCACTTAATCAAATCACAAATTAAAAAAAGGGAAAGCAGAATCTAAATTATTACTTCTAGATAGGGAACTTCCTGAAAATTATTCTCTTAAATTTTAGTGCTGAAAATAAGAGCTCTTTTTATTCTGAGAAAGAATCACTGTTTCTTAGAAACATTATCTGGCCTGGTTTAACATCACTACATCATTCCAGCTAAAAAGCATTCTGTAGTGGGGGGAACTCCAGAATGTTTTGTTACTGCTTCAAACCCAACCATCGCGTAAAGTGAGGAAGAATGCACAGTATTCCAGTGATTCCTTTTCAGTATACCTGTCATTTTCTACTCTCCAACAAGGAGAATTTTCTCAGAGAAAATCAAGCAGCTTCTTCCGCTATTTTAGGTCATGTAGATGGTGATGAAAAAAGCAAATATAATATTTCATAGGGTAAAATTGCACCTCAAACTTCATTTTTAGTACTGTAGATGCAAACTTTAACTTCGCAACATGATAGACAATCAGTTAAGTCAACAGACAGATTTTGTTAATACTAATGGACATTTTATCAGACTCTGAATCTGGACAAAATGTATCTGAATTATTACTTTTCTGAATGCAAAATGGGTATTTTTGATACTATGACTGTTAGTGTGCCAAATCTGTGAGCTTCACATTAGTTATGTGACGCATATCCCACATAATTATCCACTGGCCTGTTTAGAAACCTCAGTCTGTTTAAAGAGTTGATTTATCATCTCCTTCCTATGTTATTTACAAAGGGTTGTCCACTTCATACTTGACATAACATCTATATGCATATAAAATTAAACATGTCGGGCTCAGTAAACAAATTTGCTGAATAGATTTAATATACATAGAAAAGTGACATGACTGAAAGCTGTTATTATTGAAGACTGACAAGTTCTTTAATCACTTACTCTTGAAAACATCAGCCTGAACAGGCAGGATATTTTTGCAGATATTGAAGTTTATCAGACACTCTAATTACTTCCTGTATCTATTAATTTTTTCTCTCAAAATATTTTAATGTCTGAGTGCATTGCCTTTTGGCTTTTATTCAGAAGCAAGAAGCAACACAGAAGTTTATTTATAAAATTTGATAGTTTGTCTCCTTATGACCCATGAAAGGACTGGATTTGGCAAAATGATCTAAAGAATTAGCTTTCTCTAGATAAACAACAAGATGTCTGCCACCTAAGAAAATCCTCCTGGGAAGATTGATTTTCTTTAAGCAAAAATTAGAATAATTCTGTTATGACTAGTATGACATAACAACCCAGTCCAAGGTATCTGTTAAAAGAGGAGCAAGTACACACTCCTTTTTAGTTATCTTAGAGTACGTGATCTGATGCTAAAGAGAACTTTTAAAACTGGAATGAAATCTTAATTTACATAGAGTGACAAATTATATGTAAACTAAGTATTTTCATGTGCAGTGGAAATTGTGTATTCATAATTTTTGATAAAGTATTTCCCTAAAAGAAAAACATAGCAATACTTTTTTACAAAAACAAACTCCAGAATTTTTCTGGAGGTATGTGCTTAAAATTATTGCTTAAATTTAACCATTAACTGTACTGATAAATCTTGACCATTATGCTAGAACTACTTTGTTATTCATGTAAATGGTATGTGACAATAAAATATGTGAAGAGCATGAGTAAAAGCTAAATGGTAGTTCCATAGATTTTACACCACTCATAACTCTCATTTCGCTAAAGCCAAAGTTGTTAATACAAGACAACATCCCAATTTCCCTAAATTATGATCTTCTGTGACACATCTATCAGAAAACTTAGATATGAGGAATAATTTCCTATGTGTTAGGCATTCCAAGATGACAGTGGTGCATTTAATCAGACATACAAGTATTCTTTCATATGAAAAACTATATAAGCTTAACTCAATACCTAATTAATCTCTGAAAATAATACTTCACATAAAACTTATTTTTAGACTAAAGACCATAGTGATTTTAAAGTTTCTAGGAATCTTCAGACTAAATTTTATATCTTGTGATGTTTTTTACATAGTACAGTTATTTTTTAACAGTGTAAATATTGTAAAATAGTGTTTATTTTATTTTAATGCATAATACTTATCATTTATGGAAAAAAAAGACAGAATTCCTTAATCCATATATTAGTAATTCCCAAATTCAGACAATTCAACTCTTCTAAAATTTCAAGAGTGAGCCATAAAGTCTGAAAGTAATGAATGCATCTTATTCTGCCTCATGAAAAGACTGGATTTGACAAGATAGTCTGAAAAATCATCTTTCTCTAGAAACAAGATAACTGCTACATGCTGGGAAGAGAGATTCTCTTTAAGCAAAAATTAGAATAGTTTCAGCATAATATTATGTCTCATCTTAAGGTAGCTATTGAAACAGAAGCAAGTACTCAGTTCTTTTTTGGTTTTTGATACAATATGAAAACATGAATGTGTATAAACACATACCTTTCAAAATAGATGCCAAAGTGGGTTTTTTCATCCAACAACCCAATACAATTCATATTTTAACTTCTACTACTATCCAGTGGAGATTGAGAGTCTAATTCTAGATTTGTAATCACTGAAAATTCTTAAGGTTTCAGTATTTTGGGGATAATTTGGAGATGTTTTGATAGCTGTACATTTTGAAAGGCTTAGTGACACTGCTGCTGGCAGTTTCTGCCAGGCATTCAGTGGGAAGCTGGCATTTACTTTTTTTCCCAAGGCTGTATATATGTCTGTTTACATTACTGTTATCTCAGGAAAAAGGCTGGAGTGTCTTTCTGTACTGTAGTTCATGGTCTCCTTACTGAGATCCATTGAAATGACAAAAATTAAGGACTACAACTTTTTTTTTTCTCAATCTATTGTGACATCAGATTGGGGTTTTTTTGCTGTGTATCAATTTTCATATTACTTACTACATGTTGCTTTTCTGCAAGAAATATAATAAATTTAGGCTTAGTATTACTTAGCATGATATGATGAGTATCTATTTGTAAATCATTATGGTCAAAATTCAAAATGTGCCTATCAATTATGGATATACAGCTGTCTACAGCAATAATCTATATACTCTATATTTAAGATACACAGTGCATGTGTGTACATAATATAATGTAATAGGAGATATAAAACTACTATTCACATACGTACAGACAACTCATAGAGTTAGGGAAAGTGAAAGCTGACTCTTCAGAGAGTATAATCTTCTATTTGCCTACCTCTTTTTTAAGTTTTGGGTTTGCTTTCACCTGCCTTTATTTGCTTATTGTGGTTAGCAAAACTGCTAAGGCACTTTCCATAGGTATGGGAGTTCTCTTGGGTGCAAAATATCACAAGATTTTCAATTTTCAGAGGAGTGTGCAGAACGAGAGGTTATGAATGCTGGGGTTCTAAAACAAAGTGAAGCCATTCTATAGCAAAAGAATACATGTAGAAGTGATTTTTGGATACTGGGTATAAAAGATCCAGTGCAAAGGGGATTATCTCTAAGTTAACACTGTACTTACTGGGTACTAAATGAAACGGGGAGAAAAAGACAGAAATCAGGAAGATCTGGTGTGCTTCAGTAATCATTTTAGACAAAGATACTCCAGATTAACTACACAAAAATCCTTAAGCGGGAATTACAGTGTTAATGAACCAGATATTTCATAATAGTATTTAATTTACAAAAAGGGTTAGCTTCTAGAGACCTCACTTGCTTTTCTTAGAGCCAGAAAAAAAAATCTCACCTCTTAGCAGGAGCTGCCCAGAACCACAGACAGAAAAAACCTCCTAGAACTTCTAGCTCAGCTCTATCAGTGTTCCTATCATTCTGTGTCTGACCAAGTTTGCACATCATTAGGATGGGGTTTCTGTCATTTTGCTCCAAGTCCGCTTTATAAAAGTGTTGAAGTCAAGATCCAGCAATGGCACAAAGCCTGTGCAATTAGTTGTAGTTAGGGATTTTTAGGCACCGGGGAATTTCTTTTGACAGATAATAACATTGCTTGTATTTCATACATTTTTAACTTTCAGGTAGAGAAGTTGAACTAGAAAAAGAAACAACTCTTGTCTCTTCAAAGAGATTTTTCTTTAAAATATATTATGTTTCTGGATTATATTAAAAAACTTTGTTTTCTAAAAAGATACTTGTTATTTTATTGAAAAGACATATAAAAGTTTAAACAAAGTAACTGTTGTTGGAGTATTTCTCAAGGAACAACTCATGGTATTTCTAGTTGAGAAAATTAAATCACAATCATATTTGGAAGTTATATCTTTTTAAATTGTGTTTTAAATTTTTTTTTCATTTTCTTCATTTTTACATGAGGGTTTGAAGCATAACTTGCACAAATAAAACTTGTGTTAGTACTTGGCATGTTTCAAAGGTTTTTTTATCTCATTTCCTGCCTTTAATTTCAAACTGATTTCTTCAATAAGTAGTGTTTGGCAGCATTTTGTAGTAGCCAATTTGCTTCTTCAAATACTAATGGAGAGATTTTGGAGAGATAAAACCAAAAGTAAATAGCTGATAATCTCAGCTAATGAAAAGTATTTGCTGTAAAACTTTTTGCAGAGAGATTTTGATGTCAACATGTTTTGCTTGACCTAAAATGCTGTTTTGCCCTGATTCACTGAAGAGAACATAAGGGAATAGCCGTGTGTAGGTGTGTTTTTCAGTCATTGTGGTAATCAATGAATGTTTTCCATGGAAAAGAATCAGTTTAGAGAACATAATACTAAGCTAAAAATGGAAAATAATTCATTTTCCAAAGGTATCTGAATCTGAAACAGAGCTGCTTGGATTAGCCAACATATCTCCATTATTTGTGGATTAGTAATAGAAACTGGACTGAAAATGAATTTTGTATTTATCTCTAGAAAATATTACTGAACCATTGAAACTTGTCACAGAATATTAAAACATTATGTCCATGCTCTCTAAAACAATATAATACATGAAACGTGGTGGAACAAGGCTTGTGTCCAACACAATAACAAATTATAAGTGAGGCTGAAACTGTGTCTTGATGTTAACACAACAGCCAACAGTACCTTAAAAAAAAAAAAGAAAAAAATGTAAATGTTCCTTTGAATTGTAAATGCAGTAACACATAAGACTCCGTGTGCCTCATTTGTCCTTCACACCATCCTCCATTAGGCAATGCAAATGCACGTTTTGTATTTTTCCATTAAAAAATGGCTTTTTCATTCTACTTCAGGAATCACTTGGGCTGATCTGAGAATTAGAATTCAGCAAATTATTTTAAAGTAGACACTGATGCCTTAAAACACTTCTGCTTAGCATGTCTAAATATCTGAATATTTAGTGATTTTAAAAAAAAATAGAGCATTTTCCTATAGTCTAGCCTGTTTCCATGCTCCTTCCAAAACATCAGCTGTTTCTAAAATAAGATCTTCTCAAGGACATCTAAATAATTTCCTGTCACATCCATATCTGACTCTTACCAGTACACCAGTATGGAATTCGGTTATCAGCTGGGAAATGCAGACATTCTAAACTTCAGTCTGTGTTAGGAGGTATTCTGCATGTTGTTAGAATAGGACAATATCAGAAATGATATTAAAGTTAATGACAGAAATATAAAGTACTTCACTTATTTACTCAGCATGACATTTTAAATGAAATTTTTTCTTTCTATCTGGGTAGTAAATGCAAAACTAGGTTTTTTCAGTATTCAGGCAACGTTACAGGATCTTCCCTTACAGAGTTTGGGAGCTATTCTAGCCAAAATTCTATCCTAAACAGAGAAACCTTTCACATCAAGTTTCTCTCCAGATATTTTGTATCTCCAGTGAATACTAGTAAAGTACAGAAAAGGTCACTATAAATGGTTTTCTCTGTGAGCTGCTCTGAGAAGCTGTTTGTTTTGTTGGGTTTGTCTCCTCCTGAAGGAAGGAGGGTGACTTTAGGAGGAAAGACATTAGATAGAAAAAAGGTCATAGAGAGATTGAACTTTGTGGAAGTGTGATTTCAGTGGATTTAAACTATGCTTGATGCCAGGCAAATGGTGTTAGGTGCCATTTTCTGCTCCCCCCAGAATCCTAGTTTAGCGCAGCTCCAGGAGATGCTTAATGAAATTATTCTTCAGTATTTAAGAATAACCTTATTATAACAGATAATGTATGTGACAGCACCATGGGTGCATATCCTGGTTATTTATTACTATCTAACACCAAAATATCTATTTATGAATGAAGGCTTCATTATGGAACACACTGGACAGAGAAGTAAGAAAAAAAAAAGTGAAATGTAGAAGGTATAGACAGAAAAATTTATCAACCTATGCAATTTCTAGAAAACAATGTTTCGAATTTCCGGATTAATATTGAACTACTATCACAGCTGAGAGAGCATCAAAAAGAAATATGTCCAGGTTGAGGGAGCGGCATATGGAGGGAGAGGGAAAGAGCACTGAGGTAATTGAAGGAAAATGGGCCCATCACTAAATAAAGTTGAATTATTAACTTTAGAAGAGTGTGGTCTATAAAAGGTGAGTAGATTTGATATTGAGGCTATGGCTAATTGGTGAGTGCCCTTATAGACAAGGACAAGAATAGTGTCAGTGGCAGCAGACATCTCTGTTTAGGTACCCAAACCACTCCCACAGTATTTTATCCAAAATTATTTGAAAATTATCATTTTTGAAAATATGGTCATTATCTTTTCAATATTCATCAAGAGAGGCATCCATCAAAACACAGCATAGCTAATTCTAATTTTAGTTCTGGTCCTAGAAGGAATGAGCTAATGGCTTTGAATCCAATATCTATGTTCATCTTACCTGGTCAGTCCTCTCCCATTCTGTTACTAATTCACCATGTCTATCTTTACGCTTGATCTAAGATATTTGATTTTCAAAGCAGACAGATATGAATCTGAATATTTTAATTTAAAGTTGCTCTGAAATACTTATATAGTCGTCCACTAACTTTGATGCAGATATTACCTAGTTAAATCAGCAACTGCTACATTTTACCTAATTATATGCATTAGGAGGGATCATAAAAATGGTCTCTTGAACTGACCAAGAAGTATGATTCAGTCCTAAACCATACACTCCTTCCCTGGAAGCAAGGTGATAGATTCCACTTTTACTTGTTTGTGTTTGTATAGGCAGAAGGGGAACCCAAAACAGGGAAAAAGCAGAAATATAGAGCACTTGTGTAACAAACAGACTAGATTAAATACTCAGGACGTAGCTTCAAATCCATACCTTGCCTAATTTGACAAAGGAATTTCATCTGAGGTCACTTATCCTACAGAAAGTCTTTTTGCTGTAAAACTTCCTAGGTGTTCTGTGCCTACAGTATGGCTAAAAGTAAAAATTGTTGATCAATACCTAGAGCAACTTTATTCTAATTGGTTTTAATATTTGTGGTCAGAACATGCCTTCAAAACTGAGTCTACCAAGCTTAGGTTAAGAGTCTTCCCTTGGGACTGAATTTCAGTTAAGACAATAGCAGGCTGGAATGAGAACTGATGTGAGCACAAATTCATAGACAGAAACTGAAATACAGAGGGAATGTACTGGGCTTTGGAGAAAGGTGGCAGTTTGTGATATCAGTGTAGCCTAAATGGGTACTTAAGTGCCTAAAGTGGTCTGCATTATCACTAAAGTACTTTTGAGGAACCTGAGTGAAAATCCAACCACAGGTCTATCTCCAGGTATCTTCTAACTGAAGCATGGCAGTTTTATTTTGGTCATATTTTGACTTTATCTGTTCTTTTCTCAGGCACGGTATTTGTTCTAGTAAACGCTGATAAAAAGAGGTCAGCTCTGTTTATGTAACTTCTATTTCTGTCTTATTCATGTTCCAACACTATCACTACACTTTGCAATCCTTGTTCAGAGGATGATGAATTCTTGGTTTCTGACATCTTTCTTGAGCTTTTCAACAGTAAGAAAAAACCCCAACAAGTAAGAGTCTGGAGGAGTTCAGCAGCTTACAACTGCTTATTATTTTAGCAATAATAGCACTGCAGTTTTTGGTCAGATTAACATGTCACTAGCACCATCCATCTAAAATGCAAGCCCTTCCAGGCACCCCTCACCAAGTTAAGTCAGGAAATTATAAATAAATAAATTTTTATGTACATATATGCCCTTTTGCAGTCTCCAGCTAAGCAATTAAAAAAAAAAAAAAAAAAAAAAGGATGGACTTGTGTCTCTTCAGTACAGCTACCAAACTCTTTAACCTAAACTGTTCTTTGCACTTGCTCATTTATAGAATATGTCTAGTGCTAATATGACTATAGCAATTATTTCAAAACAACCTATACAGATCAGGTTTACGCATGAAACCAATGATAGTAAATTTCTGGACATTTCTTCATCTGTATTGTATTCACTCTTCCAACATACCTTTGAAGTAGATATCATTGTTAATCCCCTTTTATAAAGGACAGAATCTACAGATTATATACACAGACACACTGCATTTTTGAGCTGTGGGCACTGCAACACTTGGCTTTTGAAATTCCATGCAAACACTGCAGCCGTTAATTAGGCAAGCCAAGTGTATACACTTAAATATAGTCTGGAAAGAATTAGAATGGAATTCGGAACAGTTAGGGTGTTGACCAGAGGTCATCTGAGCTATGGATAAATAATCTATGTGCTTAATCCCAGCCCAGTGCTTCAACAATAGCTTTAACAGCTTCATTGACAGTCTTTCTTGTTTTGCACATTATGCAGTTAGGTAGAGACAAAGGTCTTGTAAGTAACTTCTTTTCATTTCTTTCCAAAAAAACCAAAGAGTAATCAAATAACCTCAGCTCCTCCAGTGGGAAAACATTTATTCTCATTTTAATACAGATGTTTTTAATGCTGAATATGCCTTAAATTACTATATATTTGTCCAATTTATTAGTTATGTTTGTATCAAGTGTGAGAATGCCTGGTCTTATTTACTAGCGAGTGCACTGAAATGACACAATAGATTTTCAACTGAGGATTACATGAAACTTCGTCAAGGTGAAACTCCGTGAAACTGGAAAAGCATAAAGCCACAGATTTCACAACTTTACTGAAGGCAACACCCTCAGAAATTCTAACAAGTTAGAAACCTCTCTCAATGTTAGAAATGTGCCTCACTTCTGCAACAGATGCTTGGTAACTGTATGACTCAGTATGAACAGAGAGAAAAAACACAAAATGCTATTTTTCTTTCCAGACAATATGAAAGTCATAGGGCAAGACTGAAGGGAGAAGGTTGGCGAGAAGGATGTTGGCTGGAATTTCTAAAACAGAACCTTTCTTCATCTGTATTTTGTGTCTAAAGCTTTGTATTCACCCTTGGCTTTGTTTCTGTCTGGATGTGAAACTGTTTTACAAAGCCATTTTCTCTCAAATACAAATGAGATTTCATTAGGGGACTAAGAGGGAAAGAAAGATTAACTTGGCAATTTTCCTGATTAGTTGTGTGAAATATACTGGCCATTTTTACATTTCTCTTGTGCCTACTCTAAGTCTTGTATCTTTTGCTGCATGTGTTTCTCATCCTCATCTTTCCTTCCTGTCACTGGAAAAAGGTTGCCATGTCAACAATTTTTTTTCCAATATATTTTATATGGAACAGTTCACATAGTTATACATTCTTTTTCTGCTTCCCTTTGGAAAATATCAGCAATCCATTCTTTCACATTGCCAAGTGTTATCTACAATTCTGATAATTATATGATTCTATGATTTCTAAATTATGATTTGGTAGTTGGAACTAGAGATACTCCAAGGACAAATTTCAACACAGACCTTGATAAGAATGCCAGTAGAAGCAACATTCACATGGGAGGAATAATTATTTATACTGATCACGTGCTTGGCACTGATTGAATAAAGCTTAAAAAATAAACCCCACCTGCCTGGTCACTAAAAGGCTGAGCAGCAATCTGTTTGAGTTTTGTTTCACTTTGCACAGGTGGAAACCAAGGGTGATTTGATAGTTTATCGCTGATCCTTTGTACGTCACTGAAAAGTCTCCCAGCAGAAGCAATGAAACTAAACAGAAACACTGAAATTAATATTCTGACTGAGAAGATCTGTAGATTACAAGTTCTATGAAAATAGGTTTCTTTACCACGGCAGCTGTGTGTTTTGTTTTAACTGGCACAAATACTTTCAGTATAAATGATTTTTTTTTGGTTTTGGTAGAAATATTCTAATTCAAGCAAGAGACAAACATGAAGGGTTATATCAAAATTTCCCCTTTATAATTTTTTCACATATCATGAGGCTATTAGGCAAAATAAAAGGATCAGGAAGCAGAATCAAGGCCAAACTGAACATTTCTGTTTAGCGTAGCACAGTATTACATAACTAAGCAACCTAGAAATTATGAATGTAGGTGCTCATACTGGGCTAAGTAATCATTAGGACACATTTTTAAAAAATTAAAGGTTCACAGAGAGCAATTAATTAAAGAAAGGAAGAAAAAGATAGAAAAGTTACAGAAGAGCAGATGCTACACTACTGCTATACCTAGACTGTTTCTTTTCAAGTAGTTGGTTGAAATTCATTAACCTGTTGAATCTTGTGACATGAAACACTGTGTTGATGCAAGTATCCAAATTATTTTTCATGTTTTGAAAGTAAACTTTTCAAAGACAAAGGCCTGAATTAACTATTGGGGAAAAAATCAAGTTCTTCTAGTATTAAAATTTCAGGTTATTCTAATACTATTTTTAGAAACAGGCTAAATTTAATATTTTTCTCAACATTGATTTCTGATGGAAAACAGATTTTGACAACAGCAAAATTATTTCCTGAAGTATTTTTGCTTGATGGAAACTTTGAGCTGTTGAAAAACAATTTTTTTGTTGTTAAAAATAAATACATTTCAGAATATTCTTGTGGTTATACAGTATTGTACAGATTGATAAAAGATGTAGTTTAATTTCCTCTTTTACCATTCTTTATGTAGAAAGCACTGCTCTCAGACAATTAATTTTTAAGTAAATTACTTTACAAGAGCAAACCATGGTAAATAAAAGGTAGTTTTACTATAGAACCCAATGTTTAGAGGAAAGAAAGCAGCTACATTTTCTAACAAATATTGAACATAAATTCCATGACATGTTTGATTTAGCTATTTCCTCCAGAAAGCTGAAATTTTGATCTCAGTAAAGTGAATAACAGAGAAAATGTCTTTTTCAACAAGTTTCAGTTAAGTAATAATTTACTGATTCTCTTAATGTGTATTTGCATTTTATATCTATGTGCTGAAGACCTCATATTACATGCAGTGCTGTTAATGGTACTTTCTGAAGACCCACATGGTAGATCACACCTACGAAGAATATATCCGACCCTGCTTGGATCACTCCCCAGTGTTTGTGGTGTTTACTACAATGCAGAAATACCAACCTGACTGGAGTCTTATGGACAATTAGGAAGTGCAAGATGGACCTGTTTTTCCACATATTTGGCTAGAAATTGTCGTCTGGATCTAAGAAATACTTTTCCAATGAAAATGTTCTTCCAAAAAGGTTTTATTTTTGCCAAAATGACATTTTCCTAGGGGAAAAATATTAACATGTTCCCAAACAGTTTTAGAGATGATTCATGCCAATAAGCTGCACTTGCACTGAGGACAAAGACAAGCTTTTTATGCAAACTGAATGTCTTAAGCAGCTGAAGTAACAGGCTGAAGTTTAAGAGTATTATTTCAGAAATATTTAGAGACTGACACAATATTTCTTACCACTGTGAATCAATTTTGAGTGAAAGTCACTAATTAGATACAGGACTATTTCCCTTGTGGATTGTTCTATCATATACAGACTGTGAGTGGACTGTTGGGAGCCTGACAAAGTATGTAAAAATGAAAAAAACCAGGACTATCCACATAACTTCTTTAACAACTGAGAAGCAGTATAAGATAAAGAGTTGAAAAAACTTTGGCTTGGCCTCTAACTTAGCCAAGAACTCATTAGCTGGAATAAATTTTTTACCAACTTTCTTACTAGGTGAAATAAAACTTAGAGTATTTTGATAATATATATCTAATTTTAACTTACCTGTGTGTGACTGCATTTTTGTCTCATATTTAAACGACAAAGTTCAAACATCAGAGGTGTCAGAGAGGCATTTGAATTCCTTCTGTCCTGACTGGTCATTTGGATAGGGTAGAGAAGAAAAAAAAATAAGGCAAATATAATAAAGAACTACTGATTGGTCTTCAGCACAGCGTCCAAGCAGAATCCATGACACTTCAGTCCTTGCAGGACTCTACTAAAAGAGTTCCACAACTGGAACTGATTCAAAGCCAATATGTCTGATTTCCTATTCAATTAATACACATCCTTTCATTAATGCATCTCTTTGCTTTTTGAACCTCCGCAAAATTTTGGCATTCCAAATGATTTGTGAAAAAGTGACCTGCTGCCTGAGGATTTAATCAATATTCCCTGGTCTTGTACTGGAGCATACAGTGAATGTTCTCCCTTCTACTTACTTTCTAACTTTTGATTTTGTTTATGGGATTGCTCCTGAGCTGTGACCTGATGTTTCCATACAATTCTCTCTCTCATAGCTTCAATTTTTTGCCCTCAGAGTGGATAGCCCTTTTCCTTTTTTTTTGTATGTGTACTGATCTGCCTTTATATTGAATTTCATCTCCCTTTTTACTGGTCTTCACTCCATAATTTCAAAGCTTACCAAAACTCTTTGCAATATATTTAATTTTTAATTTCCCTTTTATGTGAGCAAATGAATTAATTTACAGCAACAATTTTTTTGTTTACTTGCTAGTCTCCACTATTTACAAATTTTAAGTTCAGTGGCCTAGAAGTCGATGTCTGTGGAATCTCAGAACTGCTACTCTGTCCAGAATGTTCAGTTTCCTTTTCCTCTCACTTTTTTTGTTTGATCTTCAAAACTGGATCAATCCTACATAATATGCTCATACTTGATCTTGTCTTTACTAGGTGTTTTCAGCTGATCTTGTCTTCACATTCTCTAGCTTCTAGGTCCTTCTTTCATAATTATTTTTTTTCCTTTATTCATGGGTCTTTTTCCCTACATCTCTGTAAATGTATCATTGCAGTAATCTATTTGCTGCCATCTGAGCACTCTTTTCTCCTTTCTTCCTCTACCTCCTTTTCTTTTGCTCTATCACTTTTCTTACTGATTATGTCTCTATTAGTTATACCAGTTCAATTATTTCTCCAATTTTTTTAAATCAATACCCAGCAGTAGAAACACAATAGAAAGAAGACAGTCTGTAAGAGAACTGAATAAGAGGGTGACTTAAAAAAATGTACTACCAGCATCAATGAAAGCAATCCAGAACATGAAAATAAAACTTGTTGTAGTAATGTGGCGGGGCTGACATCACAGTTTTAGCCAGAGGAAAGGAGTAAGATAACAACCTGATAACTAATCTGAGAATTAGAGAATGAGAAGGTTAATGAAATAATTTGGCCTGGGCACCGATATTTCAATGCTCAAATAGATGCCAATGACCCTCAAATCCCCTCACGATGCGTGTGTAAGTGCGCTATGTATTCTTAACTTGGCTTTCATGAGCCTGAGGCTATGAATGAGATTACCTGGCCAAATATAAATGAATAGTATTTATTTAGCATAGTTGCTTAATCATTCTTGAACAAACTCCACGAATCTTTTAAACACATCAAATCCTCCAAGGCATTTCATTCTGGCACAGAGATATATTTAAAGGCATTCTGACAAATCTTTGACACTGGGGTGAAATTCTGGCGTCACTCAAAGTAATGGCAGACCTCCCACAGGTTTCTAAAAATCCAGTTAATAATATATAATGTAAGTATAAATGGATACACACACACAGAGAGAATTCAGAAGCTGATTTTTTAATATAATTTTGAGTAAAAAAAAAAAAATTCATTCTGTGATATTGAAACGGATTTCTAATCTCCTATAACCACTGAGGCATTACAGAATGTCATATATGCATTCTAAATGAAAAAAATTGTGTGACCTCTATGGAGATTGCCCACATATGCTCTTTTGGCACATTGCTCCTGAAACAGCACAGTTTTAGATGCATGCTTATGAAACATTGTCCATTTCACCATGGTGAACCAACTTCCTAGTATTTATTATCAGAGTTTTCCTTGCCATGATGGATTTTGCATTTATTTGGTGTGAAATCTAAACTAAAAACTGAAATTTGAAAAAACTCCACTGAATTTAAAATAGTGTAAACACAATAGAGCTAAGATTGGATGAATAGTGTGAAAAAATTATTTCAGTGAGCTAGCTCTGATTCTGAAAACTCAGTGAGCAAGCCAGCACTTCAGCTGGTATAAATCAGTGAAAAACCATTGAAGTAATCTGAGCCACCTAGTCTGTTAGACAAAGACTTGATCTCCATTCTCTCCTTTTGCTTTCTCCATCTCAGCCAGAATGAATTTCAAAGCCCACTATTAGGCATAATTTTAATGTATATTTTATGTATAATTTATGTCTTATTTTCATTACATTTGAATAAATTACTGGACTTAACTACATCATATAGCCTTTTAGTGGTCAGAAAAGACTGCCTGATCCAGTAGCATAAGTTGGGGTATGGGAATGTTAAAACCAACTGCCATTTGCAGTCAGGTTATCTTTCCAAAGCAGAAGAATTTAAGCTTAGTTTACAGTATAATTACTTTGATAAAATTTTAAAATAGATTTCATATTTCTCTGATATAGCCTCAGTTGAAAATGAGAAAAGCAGTATCAACTATTAACACAGAGACAAACTTTTAGATTACACACTCTCTTGCAGACCAAAATCAAGTCCACTGTAAAACAGCCAGACATTTCCATTTTGAAGAGTAGTTTGGAGGTCAATCATATTTAGAAAAAAGTTGGCCCATGTTTATGACAGAGTATGACAATAAAAGTACATTTTCTCCAACGTAAATAAATTATTTATATAGCTTCCACAAAAGGTTAATTTTACTTTCCTAGGATCTTACTCATACAAACATTATTGAAAATATCCCTTTATCCATTTTAGTAGATATTCTAGAAACTGCTTGTGATAAGAAATTACCCAGGGCAACTAGAATGTTATGTAAGTACTAAAAATTACATTATAGAATATAAAAATGATGGGAGTGTTTGTGAAACCTATATATGAAAAAAATAAAGAGATTAAGTATAAAATTTTATGGGTCACACACACATTTAAAATACTTTAATAAAATCCGAATCCCTCTAACTATCATTAGGACAAAGTAATACAAATTTTTCCATGCAGTTTTCCATCCTGTAGCAGCTCACTACATGTGCACATGACATAAATAGTCAGGATGGTAATTTCTTATGCACAGTGCATTCAAGTTTTCCTCTGTTAAGACATTAATTTCTGAAAATTAGAAGGATATGTATTCTAATGAGAAACACCTTAGGAATACAAAATTAAAAGTTCTAATTATATTGCTTGTAGCTCCTGCGGTCTATTTCAAAAATCTGTCATGATTTAAACTCTACTTGAATCCAATTTGTGCAAAACCCATGAACAATAAAAAGCTGAGCTTGTTTTTGCTGTCACTGAAATACATAGGAACTTTTCCTATGTAGCTTTAGTGGGTAACTCATAATTATTTAAACTTTATTTATTGAGACATGCATCTAGGTTTATATTAAAATTATAAAATAAAAAGCAAGATCCTCACTTAAAAGCTTGAGGATTCCAAATTATTAAATTATTTGAAGTTGGGATTTCAAAGATTTGGGCTTTCAAAAGCTGAAAGTTAAGGAGACAAGAACCTACCACAGGAATCTGGACAATGCCCTTAACACCATGTTTTAAATTCTGGTCATCCCTGAAACTGCCAGGCTGTTGAACAAGATGATCATTGTTGGTCCCTTCCAAAATAAATATTCTATTCAATTTCTATTTCTATATTTCTATTTCTATTCTATTCTATTCTATTCTATTCTATTCTATTCTATTCTATTCTATTCTATTCCATTCCATTCCATTTCATTAAATAACCCCAAAGTAGTCTCACATAGTAGTAATGATCATATTAGAGAGGAACAAATCCTATTATGTTTTAGGCACTGTCCCTCCAAAATACAATGTTGTCTGAAAACCCCCAAATGCTGGTCAGTAGGTGGTTGCAGTGTGCCCCTGGAAGGCAACAAATGAAGTGGTTTGAGGTCAAAGAGGTAAACACAACACAAAATGCGAGAATTTGCCATGAAAAACAGACTGTCAGCAGGTTTTTACCTTTCTTTGTCCCATGTCAAGTGACACTATGGCTGTCTCAGTAAGAAAATAAGTGTTAAAACTCATGTCACCACACCTCAAACCACTTTTGTCCACTTATGCAACTCCTCAGAGAACTACTTTTTTACTGTGCCTATTTAAGCTAATACACTGAAAGGGTTCCTAATAAGACTCAAACTCCCCAAAAGATCAGATAAATAAGGCTTATCATTGTTACGACCCACCCCAGAAAGCGAAGGTAACCCAGATTCTTGTTAATAGATGCCTTGGGGCAGATTAGAGTAAAACAACACTGAATGACGGGTGTTTGTAAATATGCGCACATAGGGATTTTTAGAACAATTTTTTTGTGACTCCATGAATGAATGAAAATTGCAAAAAAAAAAACATTTTAACTATCATAAAATTGCGTCTTAGGTGGCTTCCTATTTTGGGCCTTATTTTTTAGATTTGTATCACACCTCATTAACCTCTTTCTGAGAATGTTTAGAATATGACTATTTATGAAAAGGGAGAAACAAATAACAAATATGAAACAGATATTGGATAAATATTATATTGAAATTAAATGTCTTATTCATTATTGACTATCTTTCTTGGTTTAACTCTTGAATTTGTTTATACTGTGTTTGTTGTCACATTTGCTTTTTACCCCAAGATATAGGAAGAACATTTCCTGGTTTTTGTTTTATAGTGACACTATAGAATGAACTACAGTACATTACTGCTTTTATGAAATTGTGTTGCAGTTTTAGAGAACAAAATAATATGGTTGCAAATTGCTTACACTAGAGTATGAATCACTTACATTCAGTTCTACAGTATGTGTGGAAGAAAAAATTTAAATTTCTTCGTCTATTATGAAACAATAGTAATAATTAATAATGATTATATTCTTCTATTTATTTTGAAAAGTTGTACCTTTCTATGCAACAGCACATTTTACTAGTTTATGAAAACAGTTGGATTTATGGCCATTGTTCAGGTGGACCTTATATACGAATACTCAAATTTTCTCAGTGGAATTCTTAAAGGTACCAATATAGCTAAAGTTTTTCACAGAACAAATATTTTGCTAGGTGATTACTTACATCACAACTTTGTTGCGAGCCACTCCTTTGCCTCACATAGAGATCCTAAATTACCTAATCTAGAAGTACAACTTCACTTCAAAAAATGATAAATCAGATAGCTTGGCCACTGGAGGGAATGAATTTCTATTACTGCAAGGTTGCATTGTAGGGTGGTCATAAAGAAAATAGATATATCTGGTTTTGACAAGTCAAATAGAATGGCCAAAGAACAAAAAAACACAGCTTATGCCAAAGAGTAAGGTAAATACAGTGCTGCTTCAGATAACTCAGAATGGCAATTTAAGATTCTCATGATCTTTGTCAGTTGCCCAGAAACTATCATACTGTATTAAATCTAAGTTTATTGTCTCTAAATAAAAATAAGAATGTCTGTCCTAGACACAGACTCAAATCTCAGTATTTTCATAAAGTATTCTCCAAAGAAAGTAAATTGGCTGCCATTTATCCTTCTAAAAGTTGAAAAGATGTCAAAGGAAAGAAAATACTTATCAATAAAAAATTAAGTTATTTTCAGAAATTAGTCCACTGATTTAAAAAAAAAAAAAGGAGGTTTTATAGTTTATATCACATTTAAGAAAATTTGGAAAATCATTAAAGATTCAGTTAAAAGAGCTATGACTTCAGCTGATTATCAGGAGAAACCTCTCTTTCACCATAAATAAAACATTTATTGCTTCACAGTTTCAAATTCCTATTAACAGAATAAAACCTGGTTTTCAAATAAGCTAAGGTTTGATGTTTCTAGGCATCCACCTGATTCCTGTATCTTTAACCATCAAAATACATAAATTATCAATATAAATAAACAAATACATGTACACAGCTTTTTATATACCTTTCCTACCCTGACTCCCACTGGCTCTACCAGCTTTCTACTACATATACATCACATAGCTTCTTCTGCTACATATCCTGTTCTGTAGAGAAGGTTTCTTACTCTAAATTAATTAAGTTGCTTTCATCAGAATGAGTCCTGCATAAGAAATGGATAATTCTCACTTCTACTGGAGTTCATAAAGCATTGCTATAGCTTGTTTGAACTGGGAGGGGTATGCCATAGTCATTATATTTCTGTGTTTCTGTATGCCCTTTGCATTTACACCGGCTTCTATTCATACCTGTTCTGTTTTCCACATCTGTGGTCTCACAAACTAAAGAAAAGATGGGAGAATATTATCACGATTTATTAGTTCTAAATGAGCAGAACTGTTAAGTGACTGAGCTACCAATCAAAATTAGATCTATTCCAGTATAACATTTGTTATTCTATTTTGCTTCCTTCTGACTTACATATTCTTATGCAATTGGATAATTCTGCTACCATATCAAAACTTTAGAAATGTGTTTATGTTAATGTCTCAAACTATTGACTAGGTAGTCAAGCTGAGCAGCCAGAAAAAAACCATCCTGTGTATAGGAAATGCAAAGTTTGTAAGAAATTACACGAGAATCAGTTTTTACTTTGGATGTCTAATTTCTTTCAAACTTAAAAACTATTTTCCTCTTTTAACACAGCTAAACTATTTGCTACATTTTCAATCTGCTTCAAAATGTCAGTTATAATACATTTTACAGTACATTTTGTAGGACAGAACATGCAGTGACAACTATCTACATTTGGAAGGTTCTCATTTTTGCTGTAATCTTTTTTGCAGCACAGGATGACTGGATAAAAATTTAGAATAATTACGGAATATTGTTTTCTTCCAGTGTTATGCTTCTTTGTTCCTGGCTGATGCTAAGATTGTCTTTCTGTTTCTGCAATCTGCAGTTGTAGCAAGAAATGTATTCCAAATTTTTTCATTTGGAGTAACAATCGGCAGGCTTTCTCTAGCACTGACCCATACGCATATGGCTCATCTTGGATTGGAGGAAATAATTTCTTTCGGGAAAGTTGTAAAATTGGGATATTGTCTTCCAGAAATATGTGAAAATTTACATTTTTTGGCTTTTATTTGGCTTTCTCTTGTTCCTATGAGCTTGTCCAATACTGTGCTATATTTTACAAATTCTGATTTAAATTCTTTCCATTCAACAGAAAGCCATAGCTTGCCTCTTCATCCAGCTCTTGCTTCACTTCCTTACACATTATCCAGAGAATGTTACTGTGCTCTCTTTTTCCAATACAGAAGAAAACTTGCTGTTTTGCTATACTCAAAAATTTGAGACCTTTTCTGTAAATTTATAGAAGAGACGTGGAACAAGATGTGATTACTTTAGTAGTAACATATGTCTAAATGGGGAGGTTGTTTCGGAAGATAAAAAGTACAGAGGAAAGGTCTCCAGTTCTTGAAAAGCACTCAGCAGGAAATACAGTGCTGGGATTATGCTGTGTTTTGATTATATGAAATTAAAGGAGTCTGTGAAATACTGACACGTTTTTTATTTTTTAAACAGTGGATACCAGAATTGTTTCTGATGAAACTTTGCTTGTGATAGAATTTCCTAGAAGATATTTGACAGATTTACTACAACTTACTCATTTTGTCTCTATCTTATATCTGTATCCCTGGCTTGCAAACCTACAAGTTGTCAGCAGTTCACACTGTATATTTAGAATAGCCAAAGAAACAATTTTCATGGCATCAGTGATGTTAAGTCTTCCTCGAATCTTAGCTCATCAACAAATCTGACTGGAAAATTCCAGTTCATCAAAACTGAATAGGGTTCATAAAAATAAGTGTGATTCAGTGGACCACAAACAGCTCCACTTACAGTCCACCAGAAATGCCATACATCTGGCTTAATGAATCACGTAACAGTTGAGGTTGGAAGGGGCCTCTGGAGGTCTCTTGGTCCAAACTTCCTGCTCAAGGAGGACCACCTGGAACAGGTTGCCGAGGGCAGCTTTTGAATGTCTCCAAGAATAGAGACTCCACAACCTCTATGAGCAATCTGTACCAATACACAGGCACCTTCTGCTTCCTGATATGCAGACCAAATCTCTGTTCCAGTCTGTGCCTGCTGCCCCTTGTCCTGTGACTGGACACTCTTGAAGAGAGACTAGCTCCCTTCAGGTATGTTTATGCATTGCTGAGATACCCCCTGAGCCTTCTCTTTTCCAGGCTGAAGAATCTCAACTCTCTCTTAGAGGTCTTCCACTGGACTTTCTCCTGTATGTCCATGTCTCTCTTGCATTAGGAAGCCCAGAACTGGGCATGGTACTCCTGTTGTGGCCTCCCCAGGGTGGAGCAGTGGGGAACCTTCCCCAGTCTGTTGCCAACTGTTCTCCTTATTCAACCAGATGATCAGCTCTCAACACGTTCTGGCGCATTGGATTGTTTCTCCCCAGGTTCAGGACTTTGCACTTCTCTATGTTGAAGTGCATAAGGTTCCTATCAGCCCATTTCTCCAGCCTGTTGAGATCACCCTGCTGCTAGCACTTGATGGTGTTTTAGCCATCATCTGCAAACTTGCTGAGGGTACACTGTCAGATCATCCAGATCATTAATGAAGAAGGTGAGCAGTATAGGACACTGTATTGACCCCAGCGAGACACTGCTAGTTACTGGCTCCAACTGGACTTCCTACCACTGATCACAACCCTCTGAGCTAAGCCCTTCCTCTCTGCTAATCCAGTCCATACTTCATCAGCTTTGGCCATCTGATCAACCTCATCTACTGTAAGGTGTCCCTGCCTATGACAGGGGGGTTGGAAGGGACTTTAAAGATTACCTAGTTCCAAACCATTCAAAAAAATTCTATGCTTCTATGATTTTATGGGAAACAGTGCCAAAGGCCTTATGGAAGTCAAGGTAGACAATATCCACTGCTCTCCCCTCACCTATCAAACCTATTGTTTCATCACAGAAGGTTAGACTGTAGCTCCCTAATTCCTATTTCTCGCCCTTTTAGAAGACGTGTTCAAAAGACATGTAGACATGGCTCTTAGGAACAAGGTTTAGCAGTGGACTTGGCAATGCTGGGTTAATAGTCGGACTCTATGATCTTAAAGGGCTCTTCCAACCTAAATGATTCTATGATTCTTTCACTTAAAACATGTAAGAATATATACAACGAACTTAATATGAAAGCATTCATTGTTGAATCACTAAGTTACAAGAAAAGAAACCATGTAGTCATTACTTGAATTTGGCATACTAAGACATCATATAAAAAAAGTATTTCCTATGAAACAGCCCTTTGATGGCTTATAAATAACAGATTTTTAAAATAAAGTTACTTAAACTGGATTATATACTTTAGGATAGGGTTTTAAATATATCAATAATCCGAAATCATCTATCCAACACTTAGAAGTCAGAATTCTAACTTTTGTTGTTCAGAAATTACAGAGGGTATAATAAAACCATGAGATGAAAGTTTGAACTGGTGTCATAGTAACTCCAGTAGGTAAGTTTGTATTTTCTCTTTAGTACTGAGGCAGGTTGAAAAGTCTTAAAGACAGTAGACAACCCGTTAAGAGTTCTGCAAGGTTCACATGCTTGAACAGCAAAGTGGGAATATTTTATTAAAAATGACATTAAATCAGATGTATTCAATCTGAACAGAGAAGCAGTATTTATGGTGGGAAGAAACCCAGCAGAAGAGCTTAAAGCCAGCCTCAATCAGAATATTTGAGCTATCGAGGAACAGGGAGCTGTGTCTGTATGTGTGTGTGTGTGTGTGTGCGTGTGTGTGTGTGTGTGCATGCATGTGTGTTCGCCTCCCCTAACCCCTGGGTCATGTTACCCAAATTCATCGTGGCAACGTTAAGCACATTGCTCTGAAGTAACAGATTGAACAATACTTATATTTCAACCAAAGTTGAACAGAAGGACAACAGAATTATTTGGAACTCTTTTACAGCCCCGAAAATGGAAACTTAACTGAACTTGTTTTTGTTGTGAGGTTTTAACAGTTATTACTTCACTGATGCAAGCCAACTCATTTGACAGGCTGCTTGCATGGCTGACTTCTATGCGAGATACCTGTGCTATCTCTCAGCTGATTAGCTGGAGTGCGACTAGAAGTGCAGCTATTGCAGCTCAACATAGATCTGTGCCTGAGCCAGCTTACTTTTGACCCAGTTTTGAGGCTTACATGGGATTCAGAGTATCACATATTGACTAATTCATCAAGACATTGGAGGAAACTTAGAGAAACATTAGCAAGGATCTACTGGAAGACTAAAGTTTATTTTGAAAAGCAGTTTAGGTCATGGTTGCTGGTGCCAGTCCAGCTCCATTAAACTTTGTGCCAGAGCCAATGATTCATAACTGTTTATTCAACAAACCTTAATCTATGAACAGAGATTACCTCAACAAATTTAAGTTGAAATACAAAACACAAAACATAATCTAATCTAATTTATAACTCTGCATTTTTGCTACCACCTGTAGTTAGGTTGTGATATCCACTCTTTTAACATACACACAAACTCAATAATGAAAAATTACCTAAGCTTTGCTAACAAAACTTTGGAGTCTCTTTCAGTCAAGACTTCTTAAATAGCTAGCAAAGAAATGAGATGAATTCATGACTAGCAAATATGTGGCAAGTCAGTTTCTTAGGTATTATAGGGACAATAAACAACAAAACCCACCATTTCAGCGTTAAGAGTGACTAAAAGAGGAAATTCTCACTTAAGGCTCACGGAAAATCATTTTGGTTAAGTTCCAGAAAGGTATCCATGGGCAGGAATCCCAGATAGAATAAAAGAAAAATTGCTTATAATACTATTAAAAGAAAGAGGATTAGTAAACCCAGCTCTCACTGGGAGTAATAAATACAGTATCTATCACTAGACTGTAGTGAGAGACATAATAAAAGAGTACAAAAAAGTGCAAAGATGAGAAGTCATCCTGGAGCTTCAGTTAATTCATGTAACCTTTCATTGCAGACTAGGTGAGAGATGCTGAGCATTACCAGCAAATTTGGGTGCATGTGACCACCTCTGTCTTTCCCTTCTTGCTACCAGGGCTCTGAAGGTATCACAGAAACCTTCTTCCCCTTCTGTCCCCTTTCAAGTCCAGCAGTGGCACCACTGGCACTGCAGCAGGGTGAGCTCCCCACAGCCCTGTCCTGCCTGATCAGGGCCCTCCCAAGCTGGGTCCACATCCCAGGGAGCTGCCAGATGCCCAGGGCTGGAGCTTCCTGCAGCTGCCCCTAGCTGCCCTGCTCCAATGTTTTCCAAAAGGATAAAACTAGGGTAAGAAGTATTTTGATATTATTGGCAGCTCCAGTGAATGTCCGAATGTATTGCAGGAGTACAGCTTCACTTATTTTATCTATCAAGATGTTACATTAAGAATCCATTATAATTGCTGTTGTATTTTGTGTCAAGTAAAAAAAGGAAAAAAAAGCAGCAAAACTCTCCTTGCTAGCTACCATGTTTAAAAGCCTAAGAAAAGACGCCTGTGTCACTAAATATTTTTGTTTTACTTGTACCACTACTGCTATTGCTTTTCTGTTGGCCAATTGTATTGTACCTGGACATTTAAAAATAATTACTATTTGACCTTTACAATTATTATATTTAGGGTGGTATTTCCTACATAGAAAATCACAGAAGTGAAACCTTAGCCAAACTTGTACAATATATCAAGAATATGTGGTTTATTAAAGATTCTTTCTAAACATCAATAACAAGAGTGCAAAGAACAAAAAGTAAATTTCTAAGCATTTTCATTTTGGAAGTATCATAGAATCATAGAATGGTTTGGGTTGGAAGGGGACCTTTAAGACCACCTAGTTCCAAAACCCCTGCTGTGGGCAGGCATACTTTCAACTAGACCAGGTTGCTCAGAGCCCCACCCAGTCTGGCCTTGAACACCAAGTATTTTGGTACTCACCTTTCATTCTCATGGTTTCTGATCAAATGTTCATGTCTACTACAACTGCAATGTGCTTGCATTAGTTGGAAATTTCTGAATAATCCAGGATTTTTCCATAATTTGAATCTGATTGTGACTGTTTTGGTTTCTGGACATAAATTGTATCGTCTCCAATGACTCAATTCTTGCCCAGTGAAGATCTCTTGAGTTGGTACCAAAGAAATTCATGCATCTAAAATTAGAAAATCTTTTTGAAAATAATTGCTTATGCCTAAATGCAGAATAAAAAAAGCAGAAAAAAGTAATCAAAAATTTACTGAACAGCTTTAATACATAGAGCCTAAATTTTTTGGACAATAAGAAATAGATTAATCCATAGCATTGTGAAGGGGATTAACACACTGAAAGAGTGTGGAATAGAAGGAAATGTTTCAGAACTGTGGAAGACTGTGAAAGCCTGATATTGACTTCAGTTAAAAAGATGCTTTTCAATATTTTATGAATATTGTGTATATTAGTATAGTGTTTCTCAGACAAATATGTATAAAAGCAGTATTAGTCACTGTTTGAAAGAAACTAGGCAGATTGTTTATGAATTTTAACTTGCCATGTGATGAATACAGTGAAATGTGATGAACTACAATGCAAAATTATTTGAACCTTAAAGACCTACTGAAGAGTTGAAAAATTTACTAGAAGCTTTCATTTGGTGACGAACAATTAAAAGCACTTGGCACAAACAACAGAACCCTTCAGAAGGCTCTATCCACAGAAACCTGCAGGAAAGCTTCCTAGTTGTTCAATCTGGCCATTTTAGATTAGGAGCACAATTTATTTAGCTGTTGGATTGTCAGCTGTTGTTGATTTCCGTCCCAAATAACAATATGTCAAGGGCTGTATCTGTGAAAGGATTTTGACATCTAAAATCTGTGTCCCAAAACGTAGTCCACAATACCACAGTGACTGAACATGTAGATATTTTTATCCCACTTAAGCCCATCTGGGACCCAGTAAGAAGGTGGCATTTCTGAGGATGCCTGATCTGTCTCCAATGAAACTGTAGACACGCATTCCTTATAGTGTGAATTCGCCACAGAAGAAAATTTTAGCTAACAAGCTAGTGGTCAGATCACTTTCTTAGGCAGCAAGAAACTAGCACCAACTTACCACCTCAGTGCCCACAATAACTGGATCTCAAAATAATTTTTCTTTCATTACTTTTCTCTACAGATAGAACACAGTCTTTATTATTGGTTTTGTACACTTCAGTGTGAGAAGAAGAGAAATCACAGAACTGCTTTGATGCACATTTTGAGTTACATTTTACTCAAGTTAATCTCAGAATGCACTGAGAGACAAATTAAGGCATTCACTTCCTTGTGTGCGTATAATCCTAGCAGGAAGAGATTGTTTCTTAAAAATTCTGGGGATCTTATGGCTGCCTGAGAATCACATATACTTACTAAATTCATTGTTAATGGAGCATGACTGTTGCATGTACAAGACCTCTGGGGAAGAAGTTGTGGGGAGGATAATAATTTACATATTTGATTTCTATTAAATCATTTTATTGGAAGGGTGTAATTGAACCCCACTAGTACTTTAATAAATGGCCTGACTGTAATCAGCACAGTATTGCTCCTCTATAGGCTGTCCAGCAGCCTATGACTATGTTACATGATTAAGGTTAGCATGCTTATGAATCTTATGCTGCATATGTAAATATTTTATTTGGAAGGCAAAGTATTAAAAAGTATTTCTGACAACTGGTCTTATAAAAAATGTAAGATTATCTGATTTTAAGTTTTATATGACACCAAGTACATTTTTCCAGCACATAAAATCCATTTTATTATGCTGCATCAATTTTGTATCTGAGACTGTGCACTATGTTACTTTATAAATATTTCCTGTGTGAAATTTAGTGCATTTCTATAAAATTGCGTTGAGTTGGGTAGCACTGAAACCATCAGATGCATAAGTTCAATGTTAATGGCATTCTTTGACCTCTACAAGATCTTTCACTGCTGGCAATAAATAAGTCAGTTTTACTGTAATACATTCGCCTTATTGTAAATATCTCCAGTGGCATGGGACCACTGCTATTTAGCAGGAAGGGAGGCACACTGTTATGTCAGAAAGAGAGCAGACTATGGGAATTAAGTTGCTGGGGGAGGATGTCTAGGTTTTCTATTTGCCCCAATGTATGAGCTCTCAGTGTGACACACATTACATTTCTTTCTTTACTAAAAAACTTAGAAGGTTGCATTAACTTGTAAAGCTTTTCGGATTACTCTGAAAAGTTCTACAAGCAGCAAAAAAAGTCCCATACACTTTTAAAGGTAAAAAAAAAAAATCCTATACCATTAAACAACTTTTAAGTTGTTTGCAGACTGTGAGAAAAGATCTGAGTTGTAAGGAAAGTGGTTGCTTAAAGATATGAAGGAAACAGTAAAGAGATATAGATATATTTCAGTGAGCAGAGAAGGAATTTGAGGCTAGCTAGGTAAACTAACTATAACGAGGAAGTAAGAAAGTGGGAACATGAATAATGAGCTGAAGCACATACAAGCAACTAAAAGGCATTGAGGGTAGACTGTATTGGCTGTTAAAATAAATTAGAGGAAGATTGGGATGGAAAGATTGATAACAAGGACTGAAAAAAAATCTACCTAGATTATTAAACTGAAATAGAAAGAGCAAAAAAGATTGTAATGGGAAAGAAATTGAGGCAATAGAACAGCTATTGCAAAGCATTAATAATATGGAAGAAGACGGAAGGAAATTACATGCAAAGAAAGACGATCAAGAGCTGAATGAACCATTTGATGACTAGAAAGTGGGCATATGTAGTCAGTGTTTCTGAATTTCACCTGTTCCTCAAATGACTACCAGTATTTATCAGACTCACAGGCTACAGAATAAAACTTCTTAAATATAGGCATTCATCCAGGAATCTGTCAGTACCTTAGCATGATCTTCTGTTGTCTCTCCAGTGCTGGGACTAGTGTGCTATGAAGTTACAGGTTCCTAACCAACAGTACTAGATGATGGCATTCCTATTCTTGCCTTGTTTCCAAAGAAAACTGAGATTATACAGTGGCATTTTCTCTCTAACATCTTTTACACCAACCAGTCAATTTCCACTGATTTTTTTCAGAGAGGAAGTGGTCTCCTTTTGCTACACATTTTGTAAGCTGCAATGACTGGTCAAGAATAGAAACCTCATCAGATCTGCTGTGTTAAAAAAGCAAAGGGAGAGAGTCTAGTTGGTGGTATTTTGCTTGGTACCTAGGTCCTGCTAGTCCGCATACATGGAGATTTGTACTGTTGAGTGCGTCTGTTGCTTTTTTAACTGGGAAGGATGTAAGGAGAAGGTAGAGCTACTGGAATTTCATAGGGCTAACTCTGCAGAATTGGAGGTACTGAAAGGAAGAACCAAAGAAGGTAGATATACTGAAGGCCTTGAAGGGAGTCACAGGACACTAAAGGTAATGGGAACTACTAGGAAGAAGAATCCTTAAAGAGCATCAAAATTCAGTACAGGTTTCTCTCCAAACCATGAATTATGAAGCCAAACTTCATTGAATTCCTGCATCACTGGAAGCTAAACCACTTTTTTCCTAACTCCCAAGACTTTCTGGTTCCCAAGGCTCATATTTACACGCAAAATTGTACAATGAAGGAGTATGAAGTTAGAAAACCTTAGAAGTAGCCTCCTAACCTCAGTCTGTCCCTGTGTACATTTGACACTAGATGCCTAGTGCCAAATTTCTAAATATTTTATTTCTAAAATATGCTTGTGCACCCCAGCTACCAAAAGACTTTTGAGATGTAGCTTCCAGTTTTGAAAACATTGTTCAGATTAACTTTAAAATTCTGTATCCTGTAGATATGAGAAGAAACAATAAACTCATTAAAAAATTCTCTACATGAGAACAACTTGAACTTCTGGTGTTATACATAAATGTGTTCCTCCTCTACACAGCGACTGCAATGTTTTAATATCGTAATTGAAATACTCTGTAGACTTCCATTATAGAGCCTGTTAGTTAGGCTTTCAGTGAGTTGTTGAGAACAGAGTTCTTTCTTGGCAGCAGACTAATATTTTTTTACCTAGTTTCTTTAAAAGACAGCTAGTGAAATAATTTGCCTCCTTTCACGTGGATTACAAAGGTCTAAAATACAATGTAGCAACAGAGGAGGGTGAATAACAAAAGTAAGATATGTACCTAAGTCAGAGAAGTGAATGCAGTCAAACTGTTGACTGCTTTTTCTTAATTTTTTACAAAATATTGATCTCATAGTTAAAAAACTGGTTTTTTACATCTTAAATTTTGTTTATTTCTTGTCTCCTTCTAAAACTAGGATTACAGGGAACGGGCTGCTTGGCGGCCGTCCTGTTATAGTTTATCTCACAATTCTAGTAACATTTGTTTCCTGGCTAACTGAAAATATGTTTCCCTACAGTTAAGACAAGCATTATGTAAACTATAGAAAAATCAGCTCTGTGCTCTCCTGTTGTCTTGGAGAGCTGTACGGTATGAATCCCAGGAGCACAGAGGGATATGTATCAAATCTAGTCATTTCAGACCACCACAGAGTGGAATAAATATTTTTCAACAAGGTATACTCACTTAGTGTTATCACTTCATAGACTCATATGTAAACTACAATTGATTAGTTCAAGTGTTACTTTAGACTCTCTGTGCAGTGGTCACATTAAACATCTTTCCTCACAAATTATAAAACTCACATCTGGTGACTCAACCTTGGGGCATGTACTTCTGTGTACTTCTCTATGAAGTTCCCTCTACTTCCATATCTATCACTGGTTTTTAGGCAGAAACCTTTTCTTCTTCCAGTAGACTCTTCTACTATGAAAGTCACATAAAAAATTAGTAGTAGACAGTAAAAATGTAATGGCAGCACCCTTTTGTTTAAAATGATCAGTCCTAGAGGTACCAAAGGTAATGCAGGAGTTTGCTCTGACATCAAACTACAAATCTGGAAATCTTCTACTTCTTTGCATAAACCCTAGGATCATTTGGACATTCTAGTAAGGAGATATAGAACAAAATTTTAAACAAGTGAAAGTGGTAATAGCTGCAAAGCTGTTTACCACAACTATCACCATGGATTTCGCAAGTTATTAAAAAAACGAGGGTAATTTCTTAGGATATTTTTAAACTGTAAGTATTAACTTTTGAAATATTATTTCCAGTGCACCTCACTGGGAAATAACCATTTAAAGCATTCATATGAAATACTGGCCAAGAGTTTGGTAAATAAAGATTTCCTGCCACATTATTTCAGGACATCTAAAGTTTCATGCATCAAACAAAGCAATATTTCATGAAGTGTCTATCTGAGTATGTCTGGAGAATGCACGAAGTTGGATTTCCCACATCTATTTGCAGAGCTAGTATTCTTTGAGTTTGGATTTCTTCCAGAGCCTACTTTTTATTTTGCCAAAAGTAACTATGGCAATATCCTATTCAAACTCATTTTGGTCTTCCTGGTTTGAGCAATACACGTGGCTGGGAAAGTGTGACTGTCAAATTCCAGAAGTTGAAGGTCCATAAAAGAGAAGATAATAAATGTTATATTTTCTAAGTTAAAAATTCTTTTCAATAATTACTAATTGATTATATAATTTCGGATTGACTCAGTCTGTAAGTAGGCTTACCACAGGCTAGAGATGAGAGCTCATCCTTGCAGTCAGCAAATAGCTGTTCAAAACACATCAATTACTTCTGCTGCAAATTTACAGAAATTCAGTTCCCTTAGAGGCAAATGAAAGCAGTCTGAAATTTTTTGTATGCCTAATAAACAGGTATATAAACCCAAGTACTAGGTCATTGGGGTCAACTTAGGTCCAAATTGTCTGCATCTGTTTTGTGCACTGATTACACTGCTCATATTACTTGAAGTCAGCTTACAGCAACACAGTAAATTATAATATTTATATTAATATGAAAATTAGTCCTAATCCATAATCTATCTTTCTATGTGATTTGGTGTTGAATTTGAATCACTTAACTCAGAAGCCAGTTTAATTCCACGTATAGTTCCATCTGTGTTTCTCAGGACCATATTAAATTATTTTCTGCACTACTAGACAGATGTATGTGATGTTTAGATGATGGCCACAAGCTAATGTCTATTAACTTCCCCGTGACAAGTAGTCTATGACTTTTGAATAATAAAGAAAAAGATGTAATTTCTGGCTAGAAATCCAACTGACTAAATATAAAAATGAGCTGAAAACAACCTAAAATACCCCAATCCTGTTGGATTTGGATATTTTTCTTTTTAATCTAGTGTGATATTCATTAATATGAATACAAGGTACAAGAAAGGACAATCTTACGTCACAGAGCCAGGATGGACAGTAAGCTTTCTCACCAGCTGTGGGGGGCATGTCCTTCCTACTTGTACGCACACGAACCATCTTTCCCTGTTGAAACACTAACTAAACCTTTACTATTTTTTTTTTATGGCAGATTCATAGACGTTGCTACTAGCTTTCAGCAAAAAGCCAATCCGTGTACTGCACCACAGCCTTTTCTTTTGTGAGGTAACTCTATCACAATGCAGAAAACTGAAATGATGACAGAATCTTTTCTTTGGGCTCTGGAAAGCTCTGTGTACAGTAAAACTATCCCCACATTAAGGATTCCCAGCTCATAGCAGTTGCCCCATTAGCCCAGTTAGGAGGTCAGTTGGTAGTGTCAGAACTACTTTGTGTAACCTGAGCAGCCTGCAGGGCACGAGGTGTGTGTGCCATTCACACAGCTCAGAAAACACCGGCTACTTATCCACAGCCCGGTCTGCCTCAATGATGAATTCTAATCAGAAGTCAAGAAGATGGTGAATATTTCTGATACTCATAAAGTTTTCTCTTCAGAGTGAATTGCTATTAGTGCAAGAGTCTTTGATACCAAAGGCCAAAGCTAATGCATCTTTCTAAAACACACTATTTGCTTACACACCAAAGATAACTTGGAAGAGGTTGTGTAACATTGCCACCTGGTGACATTTTTTGTAATATTTCTATTTCAAAACTTAAAATTAATTTTGACCTCTGTAATTTTTGCATGGTATTCTTCTTCACAACTAAACATAATTCTAGTAATAATAAACATGTATGAACTCAAAGGCAAAATACTCAGATTTCATTACATAGGAAAATAAAGCTAGAATATTCTGAAGTTATTTCTTATTATTCTCATTAATGAGGTTTCCAGGGCAGATTGCCAATAGCCTAGTGTTCCAAATACAGAATCACTTTCATACTTAGAGTCATATCAGTAAAAAAAAAAAAAAATTAACTGACCTATATTTTTACAGAACATTATTAAATATAGCATAAAACTTCGCACCTCATTTACCAGACCGCAACAAAATAGAAGAATAAATAGTTTTATTGAAGAAAACATAATTAAATAGAATACTCTGTGTGAAAAATAAGCTGAACCTTGGCAGGACATGAAACACTGCAGCTATAATACTACACACAACAGTTAAGGTCATTTTAACTGCTTGGAGGAGGATTATGTGTGGCAGTAGGAATTACTTGGAATTCCATCTACTGACTAGAAAAGATTACTGCGAGGTGTTTGGTGACATTGGGTCCATCAGAAACAGTAGGTAAGGAATGGACATTTCAGAAGGATTTAAAATCGAATATCTCTTATGTAGTTATTTGAAGAATTTCCAGGGGCAGAAAGAATCAGTCTTGTCAGGTACCTAAATGCGATCACTTTTCTGTTAGTAAACTCTTTCCAAGTAAAACTGCTAAATATTCTGAATTTCCCTTACCCTAAAATTCTGTGAAATCTATAGATCACTTGCCTGGTAAATGAAAAATTCTCATTCTTCATGAAAACATGTAACTCTAGTCACCTGTCACAACAGGCAACAACAACGTGATTTTACATATAAATGTCTGTGTGTATATATATTTATGCACTGCACACACATGTATATAAAGTCATTCATTACACCGTATTTGTTTGAAAGTAAAATAAGTTTATTATTTGACTATGTTTAATTTTTACCTCCTTTTAAAAGTAGTACTTTTCTTTTTACCTAGAAACGAAAGCTATTGTGAAAAGTTGTTTGGCACCCAGGTGGCAGTACTGTCATAGATGAGGCAGAGCCGATATCACTAAGACCTTGTTTAGACTCAGCTTCTGAGTGGGCACCATGCCAGTCTGACAGATGGGCATCAATAATGGCAGCAATGTGCCCTTGCATGTGCCTGTGCATCTACTGTGTTTGCCTAGGGAAAGGCTTTCATCCAAGACTGTCCAAACAGCTGTTCATTCTGAGTTTCTATCCTTATTGTTAAGAAGAGATGTCAACACTAATCCATTTTTAAGCTAGATTAATTATTTTTAAAAAAAGAAAAGTAAAGCAGCTTTTTGGCTGGTAGAGTGTGAGCGGAGAAAACTCAGTATCCTTACACAAGCACATCAACTTCATAAAGCCCTCAACTCCAGCTTTTGAGTGAAAGAAAAATTGAGATGCCATGGTTACTCAGGACAAAACAGGGAAATAAAGCTGTGTCATCAAAAACCACCCCAAATATGCATGAGACCAAGATTGCATGATACTCCAGCTGGATGCAAGTATATTTCTGCCTCTGTGATCAAGTTGTAGCTACTTGGACAACCACTGCTCCATAAACCAGTTCTTAGAGGGTTCATGCTCCCCTCCTAGTCTCACATTCTGATGGCATCTGTTATATCTTTCTCCTAAATATGTCACAAGGTGACAGGGGAGGAGTGAAAAGAGGAGGCAATAAACAGTGAAAATCCACCATATGCCTCACAGTGCCAAACTTAATCCCACTTTCACTGCAGTGAGGGGGGGAAAATGAAGAAATTGACAGAAAAGTTTCTGGCAGTGAAAAGCTGCTTTCTATGTCCTTTCTTTTCAGCACTTAATCAATATGTGCTGTCCTACAGTGCAAGACTAAAAGGCCAAAGCTTTTCCCACTGACTTTATTTAACTGAAATCCCATATGACCAAAATCCTACAGACTAGATGCTGGTCTGTGAACTTTCCAGATCTCACAGCTCTCAGGCTATCAGTTCATAGAGTCAGACAGTTGACAAATTACATCTCTGTAAGTTACTGACATTGTATCACCACTTTATTGGAAACAAAAACTATAAAGCCTGCTGGTTCAGCAGCTCTAAAAGACTTGGCTGAATGTATGGATATACGTAGTGTCCAGCAATTGTTACATCATCTTTCTTAAGTCTTTTGGATGACAAAAAGATGTAGGCTCCCGTGGCTGATTCAGCACACCCAGCCTGCAGGGCTGACATGCAAATATTCACTCCAGAAAATCACCAGGGTCCCCCTTGGATAAGAGAGGTTGTGTAAAAACTCTGCCCAGTTATGTGGATGTCATTATGAGTATGCATATTGATTCAGATTTATTAGATGCAAGAAAGGGTGACAATGACACTGAATTAAGTACTAGAAATTCAATGTAGGTGTTTCTTCATACCTCGATAATAATTGTCCTCCTAATTTGTGCATATTGCCTTCCCAGCTGATTTTATTCCTTGTGCTGAACCTGTGTGTTATATTTACAACCTAAATATGGTATCTAACAAAAAGACACCACTTGGTTACTTTTGAAAGGTGGATTGAAAAAAGAGTAGTATGTTTCAGTCAGATGACATCTTCCTAGGCCAGGTTCCATTTTAATTGCTTCCTTCCAATGGTAATCTCTCAGGGGGCTAGTATATAATCTATATTAAAAACCAAAATGAAGCAAAGCAGAGAAGTCATAGTATTTTTATTTTTAAAACATCAACTCTTTTGGGAAATGAATGAAATGAAGGGTTTTTTATCTTTAACAGCAGCCAAATTTCTTTGCATGCTCCTGACAGTATGTTAGCCACCAGTTGGAAGACATGGGTTCCATTCTGACTCAGTGCAATAGAAAGGTTATTTTAGTTTAATTGCCCACCAACAGCTCTTACAATGAGTACTTCAACAAACAAAATATCCTCTTCTAGAACTGCTTTTCCAGATCAGATCACGCTTCTAAGCAGGAAATTTTTGGGTAAAGAAAAGAGGGCAATATTTCCAAGTTTCCTTTATACCAATGTTAAATTTTTTGTTTTGTTAAACACTTCAAACCTGATGTATAATATAATAACAACATAAAGTCTGACATACATAAACAATGCCTCCTCAGCAAGTTCACTGATGACACAAAGCTGGGAGGGGTGGCCGATACCCCAGAGGGCTGTGCAGCTCTTCAGAGGGACCTCGGCAGGCTGGAGAGATGGGCAGAGAGGAACTGTCTGAAGTTCAACAAAGACAAATGCAGGGTCCTGCACCTGGGGAGGAATAACCCCAGGCACCAGTACAGGCTGGGACTGAGCTGCTGGGAAGCAGCTCTGTGGAGAAGGACCTGGGGGTCCTGGTGGACACCGAGCTGTCCATGAGCCAGTAGTGCCCTTGTAGCCAAGGGGCCAGTGGTGTCCTGGGGTGCATTAGGAAGAACATTCCAGCAGGTCAAGGGAGGTGATCCTGCCCCTTTACTCAGCCCCGGTGACGCCTCATCTGGTGTGCTGTGTCCAGTTCTGGGCTCCTCAGGACAAGAGAGATATGGAGAACCTGGAGCCAGTCCAGCAGAAGGCAACAAAGATGATTAAGGAATTGGAGCATCTCTTTTACGAGGAAAGGCTGAGGGACCTGGGCCTGTTCAGACTTGAGAAGAGACAACTGAGAGAGGACCTCATCAATGTCTGTCAGTATCTAAGGGAGGGTGTCAGAGGGTGTCAGAGAGTGGATCCAGGCTCTGCTCAGTGGTGCTGAGCAATAGGACAAGAGGCAATGGGCAGAAACTGTTGCATAGGAAGTTCCACCTGAACATGAGGAAGGTGTGCAGATGACCAAGCACCAGAACAGATTGCTCAGAGAGGTTATAGAGTCTCCCTCACTGGAGATATTCAAGAACCATCTGGAAACAATCCTGTGCTCTAGGATGACCCTGCTTGAGCAGGGAGGTTGGACCAGATGACCCAACAGGTTGACTTCTTTAACCATTCTGTGATTCTGCAACCTCTGGGAAACTAACGGACTTCTGGAAAATATCCCTCAACAAGTTCATAAAAGATATGATCCCTTCCTATTGAATTAATTCACATGGCCTTCACTGAATTTCTATAAAATCACATCACATTCCAGTTTGGACTGAAAAAATAAAGTGTTCTTCACATAACACTATTGCTTTAAAAAATCTTCAATGTGTGTAGAAATGACCAAAGCAGTTAGGTGGAACACATTTCAGAAAATGATTGTACTCCTTTCTGCATGATGTAAAAACTCTCTTTTGACACCCATCATCTTAATGTTCCTTGAAAATTCATTAAAGCATTTACAAATAAACTTTCTACAGCAAAACCTGGGGTATCCATGCAGTGTTTAGTTCTATTGTGAAAGCCACAACAATTACAGATTAGCCTGGTAGATATTTGGCTTCTATTTCCCTAATTTTCTAAAGGCAACATTTTCTTTTGGAACTCATTATTATGTGTTTCCTTGACAATCTTTCTCATCTAGCCTTCAAGGCACAAACGACTATGAACTTGGCAGCGTTAAAACCTTTTTTCATCAAAAACACCCATAAAACATTATGTTAATTCTCTCTGTATTGGTGGCAACACAGCAAGTGGGGAAAAAAAGTCAGCACAAAGAATTTATAACTCTTCTCCTGCTGCCTCAGGAAATGAAGTGCATAGGTATCTGTATATACAACTGTAAATATTCCTATAAATGTACATTCTACAAAATAAGTTGTGCTGTTATTTGGGTAGCATAGTTCTGGGACATTGCTCTCCAAACCTCTGCTTCTTCTTTTCCCCTAGAACAGCAGAGACTTTTCACTCTGCTGAAATTGCTTCTGCATTTAAACAGTGTTACTTCTAGCAAAATCATGTTTGGTCCTCTAAAGTATACTTAGCTTGACTAAAGCCCAACTGAATAAAGTCATTCTGACTACTTCAATCAGCCTTTGCAGCGTCTTTTATGCCAAGTGAAGCTTGTGACTCAATGCACAGCACTATAACTTGTATTTGTGTTGATGCATAAGCACACTGACATACATTTACCCAGTCTTCTGTACGGACCATTCTACACTCTTACAACAGTTGCATTTTAGTTCTCATAACAAAGCATAAGAGAAAGATATTTTCTATGTTTTCCAAGAGAAGAAATGAAGTGCAACGTGATTTACTTGCTCAGGGGAACACAATCAGAGCCTAGATTTCTTCAATCACTTTTGCCAGAAGACCAACTTCTCTGAATTCTGATTGCTAGTATAAGTTAAAACAACATACAGACATAAAGAGGGGATTCTGTAACTGAGTATCACTCTGACACACCGATGTGGGAATTTTGGTAGGGGTGAACTTTCCTTCTGTTCTGGGTCTGTTCTAAGACTGAGAACTAAAGAGAGTGGGGGAAGAGAAAGGGGACAGGAGAGGTGGTAGAGAGATTACAAGCTTCTCTTAACTAGAGATGTGTTTGGAATATGTACTAGCCTAGGCTTCACGTGTTGAGAAGGCAGATGTACCAGGCTTTTGATTTGCACCTGAAAAGCATACACAAACATGCTACCCAGTTCACTTGGTGATGTGAAGTTGAACTCACTGCAGTGCTGGGCATTCAGGATAGAGAAATCAGGAGCAGAGATGCACAAGGTGAGTTTTTTTAAACTACAGAATCCTGCACTTTTTTTTAACTTCACTCTTATACTTTTCCTAAGAAGATATTAGGGAAACATTACACAAACTATTTTCACAATTGAATAATTTCAATAATATGCATTTATCAACAAATACTTGTAATGGGACCTTTATTTAGAAATTATCCATGTGTTACACTAAGGTGTGTTGGCAAAACAAATGCAATTTTTAGACTCCATCTAGATAATGGTGTGATAGTAGAAGATATGTCTCTTAATGTCAAATTTAAAACTGATATTTATTAATATGAATTTAAAGAAACCCAAACAACACACCAGTAAATTTATTCCAATATTCCTTTGGTTTTCATAGTAAGAAAGAATGTTAACAATTGATTTGAACCACTCTGTAAGGTCTACTAAGACATATTAAGTGCTGTACACATTCAAATTACAGCATTTATTTTTCTTGAATGTCTTTCCAGTTGTGTGGAAATGCTACTAAATATTATACTCTGAATGACAGAGGAAACAAGTGCAATACAGCATTCTCTTTTATTTCTCTGCTTTTATTTAATGTTTTGTTAGCCTCTTTTGAGAAATACTACTAAGTGGTTTTGTAAAGTGTTTAAAAAACATTTATTTATGTTGCTCAGACCTTAAAGCAGCTTTCTTTTGTGCTTATGCTGCTTAGAGAATAGAATTAGTCATCTATTAAAATATCTACCTATGATTTGTAAAGTAGTGTAGGCTCTACAAAATTACTTTACATTACTTCCCCAGTGAAATGATGCAAAATTCTTCTAAAACACTAACAGGAAATTATAAGTTAACAAGACAATGGTGTATTGTGGTGCAGCAAGCCTCACAACTAAAAATACTTCCATCAGTATTAGGGCTGGAATTTGATTTTTGGATCAGTTTTAGAGTTCCTACTTGTGACTTATCTCTGTTACACCACAGATGTATAAAACATCTGTAAAACTGTAAAACTGTAAAAACTGTTTCTGAAATCATGACCAAATGAATTCTTCACTATGCATATGACAAATAAAATTATGCCTTTTTGCTTAATCCGCATGAACAACTACTTTTACTAGTATTCAAGCCTGGGTATGCCCTTCATCCTGTGTCTCTTGCTAAACACAAACGTCTTTGTGAGGTTTAAATGTCTCATCTTTTATAACAATGTTCAAACCTAGCTATTTTTGTCTGTATCGATGACCAGGATGACCTTCCTTTGATAACTAAAAATATCTCCCCATGCTCTTATGACAGCAGGTTACACACACAAATTTATCCAAGAGCAAAGTTTTTAACAACCATGTATTTGCTTCATAAAATGCAGAAACCCCCTCAAAATCTGGGGCTTTCTTATGGTCTTGATTTTTTTTAAACATACTGTATTCCTTATTCCTTGATTTTAATTTAATTTGCACATCTTCTGTCACATTGATGTATGTGTCTGTGCATGTGTATGGTTGCCTACACATATATGGTACCAAATATATAAGGTACAATATTATCTCGTTTAACAGAACTAATAAAGAAATGGAGGGATATGTTGCATCAATTATGAGTGGAACATCTGACAGATGCATCATCACACCACCCTACCACCCCCCTCCAAGTTTCTGTCATTTGTGTAAAGGAGACTTATGGACATTATAAAGTTAATTCATTAGTCCATAGTATTCAGTGTTTGGGTTTTTTAACATCATCCTGATAAGAATAAAGAAGTGAGCTGAGTAGAGTTAGAGTTAAATATGTACATGACAGGAACAAATTACTGTGAATGGGGACTAGATCTGCATGATTTGTATAGTGGTACACTTAGCAGTGTTCAAAGATCTTCACCTTAACATAGGATGAGTATATAGCAGGACAGAAAAGTATAGAAAATTGACAGATAATTTTGGCGTATGAAATCTACATTTCTTCACCATTTATCCTTTGTGTAGCATGTGGCTTCACCTTCATATAAATTGAAATGCAACCAACTAAATATTTTAATGAATGCATCCTTTGCCCAAAGCAACTGCAATCAATATTCAGAAGGAAAATGTACACAGTCCTCCCCTTTAAATTATAAAAGACATTCCTTCTGCCTTTTGCTACACTGGAAAATATTTTCTGCTACAAGCTATTTAATGCTGATGCCTGGCAGGACTTACCTATATCTCAAGATATATGGTGAATGCTGGTATACAAATTGCTCTTCAGTTGCTATGAATTTCTCTTTCGTGTAGTATTGATTTCCCAGGGGGAAAAAAATGACAAATTACTCTTAGACATGCTGGGTATTATACAGCACGGAGGTAGCACATTCCTTTTATTTTTGTTGTCACTGCCCCAGTTTCATTTAACAAATTGCTCGAATAGATTCATTCACTTCAGATTTCATATAGATGGTTTTTATCCCTAAGACTTGACTCTGAGGACTATGAAATAATGACAGTAATAGCTAATACCTTTTATCTTTATCAGGATTATAATCATATCCTCTCCTTGTTTTGGAGAGTTGGCTTTTCACAAGAGAAAAGAGAATTCTGGAACACAAAAATGCTTCTCAGCTTCTGGAAGAAGATCTGTATATTCTTTTTCCTCTGTAGTCTCCCAAGACATACACATATTCCCGCTTCCATCAAAAATTAGGGCATGTGTATTCAAAAGATGTAGGGTGATCCGGCCAGGTACCTGATACAGCAATCAGGGGGAAAAGGACTTCTGAATGCAGTGCAAAGTACTCCTGCCTGGCACAGGAGGCACAGCCAGAGAGGCTCCCCTCCCAGAACAACATGAAATGCCTGGATACATGTGTTCAGATTGTCAACGATCTGCCCAGTGTGTCCAAACTTAAAAATGACCTGAAGCAAAACCATATGTTTTATAGCTTTTCCAGGACTGTAGTTCTTTTTAGTCAGATAATTTCTAACTTTCCATTTCCTGAAAATTATTCTTTTTTCATTCATCTATTTAAATAAAACAAAAATTATAATAACATTTCTGTTGAGGTCCAAATGGTCTTTCAACATAAACAGCAATTTCTTGTTCATTTCCACTACATAGCCATGTAAATCCACTGAAGACAGCTAGAAGAAAAAGGAATATGTTTTTAAAAGGAATGTGTGGTTTTAGAGTAATTTAGATTACAAATACTTCACATTTTTAACTCACAGAATTAATTGCAAGCATTAATTTAGCAGACATTATTTGTAAGCAATTACCATAAAGATGTGAATAGTGTGTTGGATAATGTGGATCTTAAAGAGAAATTCTTTGCCTGCATTACCTGGATGCTATATGGCTCCATGGATCTGCCTTACTGCAAAGACCACTTAAAGTTCTAAAAGTAAAGTTTGCAAAAAAAGAAAACAGGAAATTTCTTTCTTGTACCCTTTTTATTCTTTTTCAGAAAAGCAGGCTCTTTCTGAAACACATAATCTTGGCATAGCTTCTAAGATGCTGCACACAATCACTTTATAGTAAGTGCTTTAAAATATATCTGAAGTGCTACTGCACTATCCCTCAGTATCTGAGTTTAAATGAGGGTTCCACCTTGCTTGCATGCTTGTTTACTCTTTCAAGTAAACAGATTCCTTTGTTTGTCCTCTTTTAGCTTTCACACTGCAGAGTTCAGACCTTAAAAGTTTCTCTCTCCAGTTATGAATATTGATGATGTAGCCTATATTTGGCTCTTCTATTTTCAAGAAATTCTTTCTAATGCTGAATTTTACACCAGTAGTCTACAGCTTATTGCACATAATGCCCAACCAGATGGCCAGTGATTTTCTAATAATAACAACAATTTCATACCTAGTTGAGATACCTTGTGTTTTATTAGGCTCAGCCAACTGTATTATTTCTGCCAAGAAATTAAAAAGAGGTCTCTGAGGCTTTTCAGCTCCAGTGGCTCATAAAACCAATTTGAAAAATTAGTTCTGAGGACTTATGACTACCTTAACTACTTTTTCATAAGACCAGTCTTTCCTTTCTTGTTATATGGATGCAATTATATTTAAATTGCATTGTGAGAAATCATTGCTAGAAATTAGAGTGAAATTGAAGTCGCTGTATTTAGTGTGCTTTTCAGGAAATGTATGAGAGCTAACATAGTTCTAGATTTCCCCAGAATAATTCAAGAACAGTTTGGATGCAATTCCGTGCAATGTCTAGAGGATGACCCTGCTGGAGCAGAGAAGTTGGACCAGATGGCTCACTGGTCCCTTCCAATCTTACCCACCCTGTGATTCTGGGATTCTGTAAGTTCTCCTTTTGGTAATTTTGCCTGAGAAGAACATGGCAGCATGGACATTTACTTGGCATGCCCAATGTTTCAGGTGATACAGCATTTGCAGCATATCAAGAAATGCCAGACAAATTTTCTGTGCACGTGCAGACAAAGCTACTGGCTGATATCACGGGGCTTTAGCATCTTAGATTTCTTCAACCTGGTATATGCAATGGGAATAGCCTCTGTTCATGCAGTAAGTCCTGTGGGCTTGTTCGAGAGGTACTGAAAATATCTAGATCGCTTGGACAGGACATGTACCAAACATCCAAATCATAAACGTTTTGTAGAATCTCTGCTGAGTCAAAGGTTTGCACATAACTTCTGATCCACTCACAGAACTCAGATTCACTGCACTGAAGCACAGGCATGCACAGCACAGCCAACATCTATTCTGGTGCTCCAGCAAAAGAAGCAGGTACTTTTGGAGTGTGATTCACCTAACAAAATATAGTTGCCAACTTAACATAAAATGGACTTCAGATTCTGTTGACTATGATGATGAACAGTCATTGGCTATGAAAACAGCTTCACATGACAGGCTAAGTAGTGGACTTATGAATGTTGGGGGAGATTATCTTTATTTGTGCAACACACAACATGATCTAATACAATTAAGATAATACAGAAAAATAAAAGTTGCAAATCAGAATTATTTGATGTATGTAACATATGTGCTTCAAATGTGAAGTACCCCGGCATCTATTTCACCAAGATTAAGTAAATTTGAAAATCTAGAATAATTTTGGAATTATCAGGATTTGTTAATTTACACTTATGTATCTAGGGATAATTGCATGCTATTCAACACAATGTAGTTAATTTACCTGATTTTATGTGAGAGAAAATATGCACATGCCAAACTTAGAAGATTCTATGCGCTATAAATATTCTTTATACATGCAGCTTGTCCCAGTTCAACCTCCACCTTTACATTCAGTTCTGATATTTTTACTCCAAAAGCACTCTAAATGGTCTCTTTGTGGGAAACTGTACTCAATATTCACAGATGATCTACATGCATTTATGTATTCTTTTTAGTAAATTCTACATTTTTTATACTTACCTATTTCTTCTGTGTACAAAAAAGATTTTTACAACTCAAAAGGCAGCATTTTTAATCCCAGTTTAGCAAAAAAAAAAAGATCAAAATAAATTAAACTAAAAAAAAGTAAAAATGGGCAAAGTTACAGTGACTCAGAATTTTGTCTGGAATGTTAATCAATTATCTCCTTTCACTGTACTTGCTTGAACTGATAAATTTTGGAGTACTATATTTGTAATTATCAGGCTTTTATATATATGTACATTTATTTTTATACGTGAAATCACAATTTCATAAATAAAAGCTTTAAATATGCAGTTTTTTTCTATAAGAAGAGTTTAACAGAAAAATATTGACTGATTTTTGGAGTGTGTGAGATATGTAAAAAAAAATTTTTTTCTTAATTAATCTCCATTGTTGGTTTGATTATCCAGAATAAATTTTAAGAAATATTTCTGCTTTTAAACTCTGCCTTTCCCCAATGTTACTTTGTTGAGAATTCACACTGAATTAAATAAAACAATCAAAAGACTTATTGCCTATAGCAGATCAGCATGAATATGTCAATTTGTCAGGATTGTATAATTTTGAAAGGATCCAGATTTATTTACTAAAAAGTGTAGTAAGATTAGGTCCTGCTTGTGTTCTACAGCCAGTCCACTTGAGCTTTGACCTTCTACTTAGCTCTCATTACCAATAATGTACAATTTTTAACAGATTTCTTCGCACTAACACCATTTTATGTCAACGTGCTTTCAGATAATTCTTGTATAATCAGTAAGAGATGGGGAACAGTTCAGAGATTTAAAGCCATATGAAATGGCTTTTCTACTCTTGGACCAATATTCGTTTTCATTAAGCAGAAACCACATCACTTTCCAAGTTGCTGAAAGGAAAGGATGTACAGAAATTGATCTGGTATCAGTTACATCTGTTTTGGATTTAAAATCTTTACATAACATTAGAAGAAAATAATACTTTGAAAATGGTTTTCATTTCTTATCAATTATTTTTATTATTTTTTAACATTCCACTTCAACCACTTTTATTGGGCTTTATCTGGCTTTCAACATTCAGACTCTTTTGGTAACTGTAAATCACTTTTTTTCCCTCTCAACAAGTAGTTACTCTATTAATGGTTTTTTAAGTCTACTGGAATAATAGATCCCCAAACTTGGCATTTACTAAAAATGTCGAGAAACATTAGGGCAAGAGAAGAAATGTAGTTTTGATAATCTATCATCACATAAAATCATATGTATGTTTATCCTACAGAAAATACAGTATGCTGAAAAGCAAACTAACCTCAGAAATGCACACTCATTACTTGTTTAAACTCTTCACTTGTTTATTCAGTACTAATTTTGTTGCACAATATCATTTCTTGATGCACAACACAGCTTTTAAAAATATAAAAAAGTACAAAGAAATGATTAACTGTTAGAAACCCCGAATAAACAACACAGTAGTTAAAACAATATAAATAATCCTGTGCTAATAGTCAGGCACTTTTGCATATCTGATAAATTTTAGTCATTCAGCCTTATTACCTCAGTACAAAATACCAGCTGTGACATTGTAAAGAGATTTTTTAGCATCTCAGATTTCTTTATTCACATTCTGGAAATACTTTACTTGCCTTATTTTGCCTGTGTACACTTGCACTTTTGCAGATTTTGTACAGCTGAAGGTAGAAAAGTTTTGCCAGAAATGGGCTTTTCTTTTAGTAATATAAAGTTTATTTAAAAACTCATTTCATGGCATTTAAAAGTATCTAACATGCTGCTAACTTTTAAGGGTTAACTGTTCTGACTCGAAAGGTCTAATTAGTATCTAAAATGCTAAACTACTTTAAGTCAGACTGGGACACTTAGAAGCTAAAAAAAAAATTCTATTCAAAATTAAACTGTAAAATATTTGTATCTGATTTTAAAAAGCATGCACCAAAAAAATCACATAGTCATTGCTCCCAAATGTAATGCATGCACATGCATTCACACATATTTCTCTAGCACAGGACAAAGACATGACAGGGATGTAATTATTCTTCAGTTTCTAGACATGACAGCAACTTGCTGCCATTTAATTGAACACCTCTATCTAATGTAAGGGAAGTTACTGCTGTTCAGTGTACACCTCTCTTTATTAAAAATCATATGATACCCTGTTAGCATAAATACATCAGTGCCTTTCTGTTTAAATTATTATATTTGGGTCACTAGACTTGTATTATTCATTACAGTTTTGAATGAAAACTACAGCTTCATTTTGAGAAAAATTTAAAGATAGAACTACTCAGGAGAAGCTACCACACAGTGAGGCCAACCTGATGTAAACCATGCTGAGGGTCAAAAGATGCCTCTTTGAGCTTCTGTATCTTCTGAATGTGAGTGATTCTAAACCAAACATATCACTGTGTTAGAAGCTAGTACAGTACTTCCTCCTTTTAAAATGGCAAATAATTTTGGGAAGGAAAAATAAATGGGACTTGATTCTCTTTCCAAGGATATTTGAGGTACTACTGCTGCGCTATTAGATTAGGCTTATGGGTTTTGGGATTCCTGTGCCATCTGGAGTGGCAGCTGAAGGCCTCTAGGGTACCCTAGTACATCTAGGGACAATAAATGCTTACGTGAAGGCAATTGAATCACACCTTTAAAAGCACTTTTTCAGAATATTAATGGGAGTTGGAAGATGTTTTAGTCCTTTTGTTAACAGAGGTTTGGATTTTTGCTTTTAGATGATGCCTAGTGGTTAGGTGAAGCTGGCTGTAACCCAGCCCTCGAGTTCCAGACTCTTCCTATCAGTAGTATCCTGAGACACAGAAGAGCAATGCTAAACTGCATGCTACAGAGATTCTAATATACTAGTAAAAAAAGAGTTGGAATTAGTCACTTTTCATCCAACTTTCCCTCACAGACAAACCTGTAGCAAAGAAAAATGTAATTTACTGTCAGCAGACAGTATTAATTAGACAGGACTAATTTACTGTCCCTTCTGTATTGTAAAATCTGACTGGGGCTCCATGACCTACACTATCCCAGGGTCTCCTGGGATTTCTGGGAGACTGTTGATCATGGAACACATTTCCTTTGCTTCCAGCACACTGCTCTACAGCCTGTACTCTCATTTTAGCAGTGAACTTTTATCCCACTCTTAGGCAAAAACAAGCAGAAAGGTTGAGATTTCTAGTGTCCTGCCAACGTGTTTCATAGGCAGGGAAGATGCTGCTGTTAACATGAATGCAGAAAAGTAAGCGTGTGGTGGCACATAAACCAATGAATGGTAGATTATACATAATCTGAATAATAGCTAGCTAGCTTTTACACACCACTTTCCATCAGTACACCATGTGACATTTACAAAAAGGGTTATGTTTATATTCACTTTACAGATGGAGAAAAAATTACAAAAGATTTCCCAAGATCACAACATGGTTTAAGCAAGAGCCAGAAGAGCAGTTGAACCTTGACTTCCAAACCTACGTCCTGGAGACCAAATAGCTACTCCTGCAATTTCTGGACAAGTCAACTTTGATGAGATGTTAAGTGTTATTTTATTTGTTCTTCAGTTCAATTGAACAGTTTGGGTTTGGGGTTTGTTTGTTTGTTTGTTTGAAATGATGAAATTTTAATATTGCCCTAAACTTCCTGTAAAAATAGAAACCAATCATCTTTTCCAAAACAAATTTATATTAGCATAATGAAGTATTCTGGGGCTTAGTTTCTTTGAATTGTCAGTTGCCTGGATACTGCAGTTGGTAGAGCACACTTAGAAAAGTCTCAGCAGTTATAAATTACAGTGTTAATCTTATATGGTCAAGTTGAATAATGTAGAACACAAAAATGGCTGCATTTTAATAAGTTTGATCATGCATCCCTTGTCAAAGGCTGGACACCAAGCTGAATCAAATTACAAGGAATGTTCTTTTGCCTTTCATAAAAAAAAAAACATGAGAGAGATAATATTTTAACATTAAGATGAGTATTACAGAATTCTGTTCAACAAGATGTTTATAGTCAATAAGAGCTGTCATAAAGAGGTTGCCAAAAATCAGTAAGCTTCAAGAAATAGAAGTACAGCTGCAAATACTTTTAGTTTGGAGATCAAATAGCATGGCAATGGGTGAAATAGGGAATACACCGCAGTGAAAATTCACATGATCACTAACTAGCACTTTTGACAGCAGAAATAGACTAATCAGAATTACAAAACTGTTTTAAAAAGAAAGCAACATTCAACTGTGAATGCAAAAAAGAGGGGAGATATTCAAGCATAATACTGAGATGACAGCTTCAGAAGAGGAGAGTAAGTATAAGCTATATTTCCTTATGATGTAAGGAGGGTGAATGAGATCTCAAAAGAAAACAAAGTGGTTCACATTCTGTCATACACAGTAAACTGATGGTGATGGTAAAGCATGCCTAAGAAGCTGGACAGAAGTGATATAGATTCAAGTCCAAAAAAGAGTAGGTTTAGCCCATATTTCAAAACTTGTGACAGCAACTGTATTTGAAACACCAGGAGTGTCAAGTAAAGCCCAAGATTCAGCCAAGAAATATAGAGATCAATCATGGTACATACATACAATTGAACGTCATTGAGATTTAAGGCCTGATTGGATCTTTTTGACGGGGGCAAAATTTCAGGCCTTGGAAATGCATTTGGAAACACCAAGTTGCAGTTGTGAATAAAGGCATGGTGAGAAGTTTTAATTATGGTTTTTTTTTCTGACATTTTATTTACCATCTGATAAATTATTATATTAAAAAGAGGAACAGAAAGGGTGAGACGCATGCTGAAGGGCCTTTGATTAGTTCAGTGTAGTTCACTTCTTGACTGAGATTTCAAACAAAATGCAGATGTTCAAAACTGATGCTGAAAAAGTGTCAAATAGGATATTGATCCTCCTTACATTATGAGCTGCACCTGATTTGAAAATCCACATATCAAAAAGTAACATGGGAGATATCCCAATACCTCTTTTATGACTGATACATCATCTTTCAATTTGTGTTCCATAAATCAAGTTCTTATCTTAGCTACACAATGCAACTCATATTGTATTAGATACAACATTTAATTACATTAAAATACCTTAAAACAGAAAGTAAAAGAAGGTGTAACACAACAAAGTGCTATATAGTTTGAAAAATATTGTGCCAGAATTTCTCACTAGGATGACTGATTTTTTCTAGTTCTCATTCAATTCCAGACACATTCTAAACTAGAGGCATGACTGTGCTTTATATTGTTCAAGTAAATATTCATTGCTTACAGGATTTTACATGAGAATTAATTATGATGGATGCATGAATTGTGAGCAGATTTCATTTTCTATACCATGTCTGGTGTGTCTTTCATACACTTGATCCTTAAAATCCTCTTTGTTAATCAAAGCAAGATCTGAACTTTGCTGAATGTAGGCATGAGTTTACCAGCACTTTTGAATGGCACCTTCAGCTGTATTCCTCACACATAAAAAATAAAATGCTAATTTTATTGATACTGTAGGTCTAAGTGTATTCTTCTCACTGAGCACTTTAAGACTTCATATTTCTTAAGGAAAAATTGCTAGACAACATTGTTTTTATAATAAAATAATGAATGGACAGCTAAAACAGAAATGGTACAAACCACAGCACAGAAAACCTGTTCTGGAAAAATTTCAAAGTCCTGATCTTATTCTGATGAGTCAAAGGAATTCAAGCAATGCTCATGTACAACAGTATTTGCTGGACAGAGCTAGGAAATAGGTGTTTAATAGTAATAACAATAATGATTTTCTATCTAACTTGCAATAATGACAAGAAATTCGCTTCAAATTGTTGTTTTATATTCTATTGAGTGGAGGAGTATTTGGCTAAATTTTGGGACAATATTTACACCTGCCCTTGTTCTAAGCAGAGCTGACAAATCTTCATTTATTCTGAAGGTTTTCAAGTAATGGTTTCAGTAAGACTGATCCCTATCAACAACTAATTTATCACAATCATTCAAAATTTGGAAGGTGAGAGTACCGAGGTGAAGGTTACTTGACCCTACCTAACCAAAACCAAAATGTAACCTGAATACCTCACTTGATCTTATAAATCAATAAATAAGGAGCATATTTCTTTATCAATGGAGATTCCTATGAATAGAAAAAAACTTCTGTTTGCTTTCCCTTATCTCTTCAGACCACAAAATTTTAATCACAAAACTTTATTATTTTGGGAAGAAATGGGAAGAAACAATTTTGAGTGATTTTTTTGAAGTGGCAAAGAACCAAAAACATAAAAGCAATATACTGCTATGACTGTTAACCTTTACAATTGTATAAATAAATCAAAGTTAAGTTGTTTGCAAATGGGCTTATTTTAAGGCATTTATAGAACAGAAATAGCAACATTTTCCTTCCATGTCTATTAAACCCCAAATTATATGCCTACATGTGCAAAGCATGCAAGAATTACCCAACTGACACTCTTTACCAGGGCTAAAGTGGTCAGTATCCGGTTTAGTGTTTTACGGTTTCTTTCATATCAACATTACCTTTTATCTTTATAGGTTTATGACAAAACAAAGATAAATACGCATTTTTAACTGCATTTAGTTGAAGCATCTTATCCCACCCACGAGTTCCAGTACTTCAGAGAGACAGAGAACTCCTAGGCTCCCCTGATGCTCAAGAAAAATTAACTTTTTGAAAGGCTACTACTCTATTCACCCCTAAAAGCCAAACAGCAAATCCAGGTGGAGCAGCAGTATGACTTTGCTTCCCTCTCACTGCTTTCATGCCTTGAAAGATGGACTAGCTAGTGCCACAGAGGAATTCACAGAACTGAGGCTATAATTTCGATAAATTACAGATTAGGGAAAACCTGTCTGCAAATCCTATAGTCTCCCACTTCTTCTAAAATGCTTGACGGATTAATCCTACTGCAGATCTGCTTACACAAAAACAGATTTGTAGTTCTCTTACCAATAAATCAGTGAGTTTCTTCTTAGAATTTGCCTTACTTCTGTTTTATACTCTGGCTCCTTCAAGAAAAACTTATATCAGAGTAGTCTGCATTTTAGGTACAGGTATTTGTATTGCACCATAGATAATAACTAAAGCCAGATACCCAGAGGAGAATGTAAGAACAGGGGAAACATCATTCTCTCAATTGCACTTCTAGCCTCCAACAACTTCTAACGTTTGTTATATCACAGTACATTTGTCTGCTTTTCAGGTGGAAAAGATTTCTCTTTGTAAGATTTTCCATAACTCTGAGTATGTGTTCTATTCCTTCCATCTTCTTTATTACTTTTCTCCTGTCTTTTACTACCTTGTTAGCAGGAACCATGGTTGGAGACCAAGGGGGTTAGGGAGCCAGCACTGCACACAAGACTCAATAACTTCAACTGAGCATTCTTTAACATAATGACATAGTCATAGGCTTGAGTTTTTCATTTCTAAGCAAAAATTTAGAGAAAGTGATTACCTGCTTTCTTCACCACACTCCTGCTTTTTTTTTTTTGCAGGCATTACTACTGTTTTTACTCAAGGCAGTTCCCAGCTTTTCTAAGATGAAGCAGAACTCATCCAAAATGCATATGCAATATCTGAAGTTCAAAAGAGTACCCCACGGCTCAAAAAGAAAAACTGGTATGTTTCTGCTCTGCACTAGTCTCTGATTCATATCTGGACTTACCTATGTCTTTTTCTAAGAGCCTGTACAAGAAGTCTGCTCTCTCTGTGAAAACTGTGTGTGCTGTCTTCTCTTTGGGTTGGTCCAGACTTTCACGTGACATCAACAGCAAAACAGGATTAACAGAGATGACAGACAGCAGCTCATTAAACCTTTGATGTTCACTGATAAATTTACATGCACATTGCAGTTTCCCACATGAAAAAAGGTCAGTCTTAACCGAAACTAATTCACAAGGTTTGGAATTAATTGGATTTCTTTCGGTCTACTAAAGAAAAACTAAACCAGAGGAGGCATTGAGATTAATACCACTTTCATACTTACAGGCAATCCCTTTAGGTTAAGGGATTCAAGAAAACTTTATGCCTGTTTACGTGTGCCATGCCCTTCCAACTGAAAAATTAGCTTAATGTTTTTATATCACTCACAGTTACCTTTGATATATTTAAAAGAAAAATTAAAGTCCTATGCTAATGTCTTTCAATATAGCAGTAGGGAAATGTTTACAGTCCTAAAAGAGCAAATTGAAATAAAACACTTGATTTCTTTCAGATTTGGTATCTATTTGGATGTCGCCAACATTAAAAGCATAATCTAGAGCAGTCATGTAATAATCAGTGATTTACAGTCATTGCTTAATGGTGGTTGAAACACTCTGGATTTCTTCCATAGGATTCCATGAGCTCTAAGCTAAGGGCTTTCACAAATTGCTTTAATTAGACACTTGAGGCCTGATTCACTAAGGAATGCTCCACTTCTGGCTGTATATTATGAATGTTTGCCTGGCTATTCACTTTATGTCCTCGATAGGGGACCTAGTGATTCCCTTCATAAAAGAAGTTCCCAGCAGCAGAGGTCATAATTTCAAAAGCAAAAGCATTTCCAGAACTTAGTAATATTCAATTAGAAACAGCCAAGTGGACAATTTGTTCCTAATATTAGACTACTAATTTGTTACGGGAGTTCTGCTACTTAAATGTGTAGAACATGTTTTCCCTTGAAGTAGGACACTGAAGATATTTTCTTCAACAATGACTTTTTTTCAGCTAACAACACATTGCATGTAAACTTACATTTTTTAGCATTATTTTCTTTTAGACTGAGAAATTATTAGGTTTCTTTTTATGATCTTTGTAAATAGATTTTATTCTTCCTAGCTTACTTACTATGCCATAGTTCTCACTGGTGTCCTTTTGGATCGCACTATTCAGCCAAACATGTTCCAGGTGTAATGGAGGTGTAAATTGCATAAGGCAGTACTACAAGAATATTTGTAGATTCAGGTGAGGGATGTGGAGACAGAACAACAGAGCATACAACAGATCAACTTTTTTTCCTATCTCTGGCATTATGGACTAGTTTGAACTAGTTTGTTTCTAACAGTTTGCTCAGTAAGGCAAAGAGAATGCTCATACTCCATTCTTATGACTATCTTCAAAGACCGTGGGGTTTGTAGCATACGTAATCACAGTGACATGATAGCAGAAAAGGAACCAGGAAGACTGAAGACTTGTGTAGACTGTTCATATACTTGACTAAAAAGCATTTGTTCAAAACAATGATCAAGCGGATTTCAAACAGAAAAAACAGCATGAGAATACGTGAAGAAAATAGTTTCTGGAATTTTATCTGGCTACTAGAAAATTATATGAATATAGGGTAAATTATTACTGAAGAATAGCTGCTATTCAGTTCTCTCCCATCTGATCTATGTTCTGCCCTGCTATCACAAACTATACTATTCTAGCGCTAAGCCTCCCCATGTCTCCCCCATATTCCTGCAAGGGTTGTACAGTGCTCAAATGGATATCATAACTTACATCTTTCCTCTTTGTGCATTATTAAAGTGAGGAAAAAATCAGTGTATTGAATAAGCTTTGTAGATTATTCTGCATATCTTCTGGTACGGTTTTCAGCAAAGTAGATGTGAAAATAAAAGAACATGCAGCAGCTGTGGTGCAGGCCTAGCAGCGACTTTGTCTTTTATATGTAAAGACATAACCTAACAGGGAAGAATGACTTTATTTGCCATATTCTCCTGTGCCACAAATTGGTAGGAATATCTTCATGTCTTGTTTCTAGAATTAGACTGTTATGCAGTTTTTATCTTGGTGTTGAAATGAGAATTACACTTTTTGACCACCATAGTTCTGGCCCTGTGTTGAGTGTAGAAGAACAATTTTATATGAAAATTTACATATCCTGGAGTCCATTACTCATGCAGCATGCATTATGCCCTCTGTTTCTCATAGCATGCCTTCACTAAACTTACATTATTTGAATTAAATATTTCATGCTCATTATACAGCTTATTCAGTCTCTTATTTCAATTTTCATCTAGTGAAGTCTTGTTCAAGCTATATTTGTACAGAAAATAATCAATTTTCAAATGTAATAAAGGACACACCTTTTTTCACTAAAGAGCCTAAACTTTCATTTTATGTAGACATAAAATCCTACTATATAAAGGCGAGGCCTAACAAACATCCACAGAAATAGTAACTCTGAGTAGGTGGAAGAAGAATCAGATGTTCACAGAAGATTACTCCAGCAGCTAAAAAATAAATCTAACGTGTCATCTAAATGTCTGCTCAGCCTTTCTGAAAAAAACCCCAGGTATTAGTTTTAAAAATATAGGAATTTAAACTTCTTGTCTCAAGCATAATTAAATGGCTCTAAAAATGTTTAAAAGACAACAACCTCTGGAAAACGTTGGTTTATTAAAATAGTAGAAAATCCATTTCCTGAAATATCGGTCTTCCTGAGGTATGATATCCCAAAACAGAGACAGTAAAAGTATCAGTCACTGTAGGTGCTTCTATACTGTTTTGTTCAGATATGGATGAGGACTGTACCGATGAAGGTGCCAAAGTCTGGAATGCTTCATTTGTGATTGAGCTAGCAGAGTCTCTAGAATCCTCTAGATTGCCCGTGGCACACATCTACACTGATATACTTGAGATTTGCCTAATCCCGCTAGAAAACATCTGAAACATTATTTACATTTTTGCCACAGCTATCTTTCGCTAGGCAAATGCTTTCTGTCGGCAGAAACAGTTCAGAAAGGATTTAAGGTAGAGTGTGGACATGAATAGGACTAATACCATCTGTGTTGGACTTTGTTGGGTCATGTGATAAAAGCCATCTGAACACTCATGAAGGAGCCCAGGGAGACAAAGGCCCATCACAGGAATCATCAACCCATTAACAGCCCATCCCCCCTAGCCCCGGGGGAGCAGAGGGGCACAAGGGCACAATGGAACCCAGATTGAGGAATCCCAAGGAGCAGACAATTTCTCTGGGCCCTTCCCAGGGCTGTCGAGGTACAGCCACAGGCCCATTGTCCTGGGACACACTATGGGATTCAGGGGAAGAGTGTTTTGGGATTGCACAAGAGTTTTGAAGGATGTTCAGTGAAAGAAGATGGAGAATAGGGAGGGGTTTAGGGAGGAACAAGTGTGGAAAAAGAAAGGTAAGAGGATAAAAAAACGCTGGTCATGTGTGAACAGATCAGTGCAGTCTCTTCTGTCTTATTAAAACTTTTTCTAAGTCTTTCCTGGATGGGAAAGTCCATGTTCTGTCTGCATTGGAAACTGGGAAATCTTGGCTAGCTGTGTGTGTGCAAAGTCTGTACCCACAACTATGAAAGTCCATAGAGAAACAAACATAGCCTGCTTTCCTCAAAAGGGGTTTGGCTGAAGTTGGAAATGAAGCTCTGAACCACTTCTAATGATGGAATTTAAACAAATACTGTGTATTTGTGTGCTGAATGTTATTTGGACTTTTTTTTCCTTCTTTTTTTTTGCTAGGAAAACTAGCATTTCTCTGAAATTAAAATCTGTATCATAACTTACATGCAGCTCCACTGAAGTTGCACAAGGACCCTAAATATTAATCTTAAAATCTCTGGCTTTGTAACATTGACATTTCTACTGCAATGTTTTTCAAACCCTCAGATTAGCTACTGCCCTTTTCCCTCCCCAGTAATTATTTAATTCTATTGTCCCCCAGACGGATTCTACACCAGGACTTTTTATTCTACCTTACATGCTTTTTTCCCCCTCAAGGGGCCAAGTACACATAGAATGTAATGATTAAGATGGTTGGAAAAGATGTCATGAAACAGTTCATCTGTCATTGTGCAAGCACTGTTCATATATTCAAAGTAGGGCTCTGAGCAGACATTTTCTCTCGAAATAATACATCAAAAGTGACCAAATACAAACCCACATTAAGAATAAAACATTATACCCGAGATTTCATCTAATCATATTGCCCTACTTTCACTCTTTCTCCTTCAAGAATTGAGGTTTTGACCTAGTGTCAGAGAACAAATCCTTCCATGTCAACTAATTCTTATGCGCCTATGAAACACAGTGCAATAGTGGGTATTTGTTTTTTGCAACCATAGTGATGAAATGTGTTTATTGGCTAAGGTCATAAGAATTTGAAACAACTATTTGCCTTCACTTAATTTCCGAAAATGTGAATTGTCCTCTAACACCAAATAACAGGGATTTGGGGAATGGGAGTGCAAAACAAGTTTTGCAACATTTTTGTCAGATACCAGTCTACCAATCTGAGTTTTTGATTAATTGAAAAAAATTATGAAACACAGAAAGACAACATAAAGCTTACTATTTTACATGATTCTTTATTTAATGCTGCATTAGTGATGAGTTTTCATTTAAATGCCTTCAATTCTTATTCTTGAAGACGTATTTTATTTCTGCTAGGAGTTAAGTTTCTACATCTATAATTTTCAGATCAGTCTTATAAGAAGTTAACAGAAATTACCAGATAAAGATTTCTTGCTGTTAATGTTGTGAGCCATCAAATTTTAAAACATACATGCTTCAGGGAGTTTAGGAATTAGAGTATTTGCTCCTATTTGACAATACAAAATCTCATGATCCATCAAAGCCAGTAAGACTCTATTAGACATTTGGTCAGTCTCATAATGAATGGCAGATGCTGTAGATAAAATCAACATAGAAAAAATTGTATCAGTCAAGAAAGACTGTCAAAGATAGAGCTAAATAGAAGAATATGTAAGTATTGTGAATTTCAAGAGTGGTAAAAAAAGTAACATGTAAGAAATCTGTACTGAAAAAAAAAAAAATCAAACCAATCCATGCCTGGTGGCAAAGTCACTAAAACATGGACTTCATTCAGTGGCAAAAATATTTTCACTTCACTGCAAATGAAAAACAAACAAACAAACAAACAAACATCATCTTCCTAGTCTAATGTCATTTAAAATGTTTGGGGGTACAGAAACTCCAATCATGTTATCAACTACAACTTTCATTTGATTTTAGCAATTCCTTAAACTTAATAATTCACATTTTGGTGACCTGTGTGATTTTCTTTCCTCAAAACTTCTAAGTGTTACTTCATCTTGCAAGGTTCTGGAAACATTTTTTATTGTACATTGGACAATCTAGCTTTCAAGTCAATATGCCACAAAGCAGAACTCTAAATGGATACATTTATATTCTAGTTTATTCCCTCCATACTTTTTTTACAAAATGACTGACAGACATGAAAGCACATGAAACAACACTGTATGGTTCAGAAGAAATTAAAAATATGTTTAATGTAGTCTTCTCATTGGACTAAATCCCATTGACTGAAAAAATGGAATAGCTCTTGACTTAGAAAAATATGACTGAAAATAGAACATCTTGCATTATTAAAAGAATTCCCTCTTCCAAAAAAGCAAATGAAAAAACAATCCCTCTGTTCTCTCAACTGCTACACAGAATCCAGCAAAATTCTTATGATAACACTTTTAAACTGAATTGGTAGATAAAAATGTTTAAATGTGTTGGTTATCCTTGATTTGACATGGTTTTAGTGCCAGAGTTAGAGGTTAAGATCTAGGGGAGGAACTCCAGGTGACAGAAACTTTAAAGGCAAATTTGGAATATAAAGGACTATATGAATCCATGAATTCCCAAAACGGTTTCTTCAGGGGTCAAAACCAAAACATGAATGAATTATACTATCTGGATGATATTTCTCACATTTTAAAGCAATGTCAAATCTTAAACAAGGAAAGAAGTGGAAGTATGATCAACTAATTTTTCAATTTAACACATGACAAGTGATAAGCTATGTAGCACGCAGAGTATATGACACACAAAACATTTCTAGAACATCTAGAAACAATATATTGAAGTGTAAAAGTAACAATAACTACTGTCAGTAGTTAACTGACCGTAGTTAAAAAACTCCTTTTTACAGGCACCAGATCCTATTCCCAATCACTTTAAACAGTCTGCCTCATGTTCTAGTTTCACACTTTTTTTGTGGACAAGAGTATTCTCTTTGTTGAGAAACAAAAGGAGTACATGGCTGTGTAAATATTCTCCTCTACTTTCTTTTTCAATGAGAAGGCCAAGCATTTTCACAGGTAGATTATTGCTAATGGCTTGTCCCTTTCAGTATGAATTCCCAGTAGAATTTCTAGATAAAATAATGCTCTTTTGTCTGTCTGGAATAATGACACTTTAAATATTTTAAATAGACAAGTCTCTTCTGGCTCAATAAGCTAAATTGGCATCACAGAAGGCCAATGACGTCAGACAAGATTGCAAATATTTTTGAAAGTTATAATAACGTCCTTTTGTCTAACTGCTGGTTTGACTACAGAAACAGTGTCACAAATCACATGTCACCAAAATCAAAGGAAACCAAATTTTCAGAGAAATGAAGCAACTGACCTTGATAGCCAGTGATAGCTTCAAATGAAACTGTCCTTATCAGTTACTCTTTTCAATAGCGTCCCTTTAGGACACCAGTAAAATACACATATATGATCTGATCTAGTACTTTATCCTTCACATTTTTAAACAATTTTGGTTTGCTATATAACTTTGGTGCGGTCATGGAAGTGCCCTGTGACTCAGCAACTGGACTGGGCTTGACTATCAGTTTTCTGTTACACATTTGATTTTTTCTGTACTCAAACAAATGCGTCGCCTGTCAGATTTGGCTGCAAGACACCAACACAAGCTCATGGCATTTAAACCCAACGTGTTACAAATTTTCAAAAGGACTCCTGAAAAGGCAGTAGGGACAAAAGGTTTTACCTATTTTAAGCAATTTCTTTATTATTTTCTAGGATGATACAGTTTTCTTTTACTGAAGTGAAGTCTTAGCAATTTTGTACTCTGTGCATGGTCATTTTTGCTAAGAATAAAATGGGAAGCATGGAATTGTGTAACTTGCTGATTTGCTTAATTTATCCCCTGAAAACAACGTATTTTTCCTCATGCTGATTTTTGTTCCGTTTACTTTAACTGTAAGTATATTGAGACAGGACATTTGTCTTTTTGTTTTTCCCTATGGAGATCTGAAGACATTTCATCATCTTATTACAAATCTCTCTATAACCAGTAATAAGAAAAATGATAAAATCTCTTTTTTAAAAATTAAATGGTATTTTAACCCTCATAGTTATTATTATATTGCTAAACCATGATTTTAAAAAGTTAAAAATCATCAGCTATAAAATGTATATCAAAAGATGTTTTTAGATGAGTTCATAATTTTGAAAGTCTAAACTTTGGTTTACCATTCTCAAAGATGGCAATTATGAGTCAAGAGTGTGCTATATTAATTAACTGATTACAAATCCAAAAGCTGAATACTTGGTTTGTGACTGTTTATTATCATAAAATTACATTTCAACTTATGGTATTTCTTAGTTAGAAAATATTTAAATGTTAGTTTCAAAGACCTGAGAATTTAGTTCATGGAAATTCCAATACAATAAAGAGAAATGTCCCTTACCATAGCCTTCATTTATTTTGTCTTCTAAAAACTTACTGTGGATTTACTACCTTGACATAAAATTATGAAAGCTCTGTATCAGAAAGCATAAACTTCAGTGAAGGTTTTGATTTGAATAATTTTTAACTACTATACTCCCTTTATGCATTTGAAGCACTTTTTGGTTATACTTTATCAGTGCAATTCCCTGCACGCGATACACAGCTTGATTTTTTTTACCAGTTTTCAAAAAAACTAAATTGCCCAAATAACAGCTTAGGCCACTCCAAGATGATTAGTAGCTGCATTTAAAACAGCTGTTCCAAACTGGGCCTATAAATCCGTGAAGTGTTTTAGTAAGTCTAATCTACCAACATGTCAGAGATATACAAGAGCTTGTATTTAGCTTTTCTTCAGCTTATGGCTCTCAAACTTCAAAGTGATTTTCTTCTGACTAATAAGTGACTGGAATATGCATGTAATCCCTCCAAGATTCTACCTAATTGGGACAGTCTTTGTGACATTTAGTTGACCCAACACAGAGCTATACTGTAAGGCAAATTAAGCATCAAGTTTTTCCGACATTTCCTGAGTTTATAGGGCCACTGTGTTAAATAAACAGCATGAATTACTCTAAAATCAACAGCCTGTCTTTGCATAAGGCTCCCAGAACCAGTTGAATGGTATTTTAAATGATAAATAGCTTCAGGAAGAAAGCGAGCTTGTAATAGCCAATTCCTATGAAGTATTTTTTAATCAAGTTACAATAAAGCAATACATTAGGTACAACTAGTTAACCATAGAGTAAACTCAAGTCACCTGAATATCCAGTGAGTGCTCAGAGGCATCTAGGCAAAATATTTGCAATACTGTTACAATTTCCCAGAGCTGACAGGGTAGATTAGTGGGATGCACACTGTGGTACTGCCTGCTGTAATCATAATTGCAGAAACCAACCACAAGTATTTGTCTTAGGTTCTTTATAAGGTATCTGTGTGAATCCACCTCCTAGTGAAAATACTAGGAGCCTAGTATACCGTACTTAGTGCATAAACTGACTCTGCAACAATTGTTGACACTACAGAAGTTGCTTTTAATTTAGAAAGCACAGTTAAACTATTTTAATTTCTTTTTAATCAGTATGTATTTGTTAAAGAAGATTTCCATTTTTTTCATGCCTCTTTAGAAAAGAATGAACGGAAAACCCTAGCAACCCAACTATGTTCTTGGAGCATTCATCTGTACAGCATTAGATTCCATTGAGCACAGCGCATTTTTACCATAATGATTTCTGTGTACCTGTTAAATAGGTGTCTAGTATTACCAAGATGTAATCTAGTGTTACCTGAGACGCCTTTTATGGTAGTTGAATATGAAAACATAGGCAATTGAATTTACGGTATGGAAGACATAGGTACAAGGTTTAATGGGAATGCATGGAGGTTAAATTCTGAGCACTGACCTAGAATTTGAGCTCCTCATGTAATGCCTAGTATGAATTAAGAACACAGGAAAAAATCATAGGAAGATGATAAATATTTGGGAATGAACGGTAGCAAAGAGTAAGGCTTAGTTTACCTAGCCTGACTGGTAATAACTACTTCCCTTCAGTTGTGGTTTTTGTCAAGAACACCCTGAATCTTGTTTTCTAATGGTGGTCATCTGTTTAGGAAGGTCTTTTTTTTCAAAGTAAGAAGCATGAGGGACTCCCCAAACCATACAACTAGAAAACTCATCTGGATGGGAACAACAGGTTCAAGCCTGCATTCTGTATAATGCCAAGCAGTTCCCCAGCTGAGAAGCCAGGCTACACATTTACTGAAGGCAAAAAGGTTCTTAGGGTCTCCTGCTGCTGATGTCAAAAAGTATAAGTAATTAAATGGTCATCAGGGTATTGGATGAATGTATGACTAATCATAAATCCCAGTTCATCCAGGATACTGAAAACAAAATGCATCATCTAGTTACTATTTTATATATAATAATTATTTTTACTTATATTTCTATTTCTTCTGACAAAAGTATCTGTATCCTGGGTTCAAAGAGCAGATTTTTTGGAAAACCTCCTTTGTACTAAGTCCATGAAGGTATCATGCTCTTATAAGTTAGTGTTTTACAGTCAACAGGAATTAACTTAATTATGAAAAAGTTTAACAATTATTTACATTATGCTTTTCCTCAGGCATGTAGACTCTGGCTCTAATAAAGTGGAATATCCTTTTAGTCTTTTATTCTACTGGGCTGATTTTTTTTAATGCCTTTTGAATGGTTTACTGCATTCTGAGACTTTTTTCGTAGTTCTTATATTTGCTTTCTAATTGAATAATTAGAAATACCTTTTGTAGGGAATTATCAACCATCAACGTAACATTATGATACTGTATATATAGATAATAATATCAATATACTTATTTGCCTATTTATATATTTTGATTATTAAAAGATTACCTCATTGAAGTGACAACTTAACCTAGAAAATAATATAAAGAATTTGTCTTCATTTCTTAATTTGATTAAAACCTGCTAATGATCAGGGCATTGACAATTGCAAAATGCTGTAAAGATATTATTGACTACTCATAGTTAAAAGATGTACATATTGTTAACCCCACTTTTCCACTAGAGAAATATAGACAAGATGTGCTGTCAGTGTTTCAGTGAGAGTTTTGCACTGTTTGTTTCCTGACCTATGGTAAGCAGTGTGTATCAAGGTGAAACAGAGTCGGAGTGGGAACCTAGTAGTTAGCTTTTCCAATTTGTTGAAAAATATTTTCTTATGCTATAAGGACAGACAAATAAACTTATGTTCAACGTGTCACATATAACTAGAATAATAGAACACATCCGAGTAGTCAAAAAATCACACACATACAGGCAAAAGCACACATTATAGATGGGAATCCATACACATATTCCTATTACATGCCCCTGGCTGCCTTATTCTGTTCGCTTTCTTTTCTTTTTGTTTTGTTTGCTTTCTTTTCTCATTGGCTCTCTTTGTTTTTCTCGGGGACAGCTGATATGTGGTACATTAATTAACTATTTAATTTTCAGCAAAAATTTTTCAGCTTGAGATATGTTATCTCAAGAATTGGTAATCTGGCATTACCCAAAGAGAACACAAAAATTGCTTTATTGGAAATGAAGATGTAAGTATTATGACAATTCTCTCTGAGAGACCATTAAAAATTTATCCAAAGCCAGACACAGAGCTATTAGTAAAAGTTAAATTTCTCTTCAAAGTGCATAGTTCCCAAACCTTATTGTTGCGTTGGGCAGCACTGCCTACCAACATTGATTTTTATAAAAATTTAACATGGTTAGTACACCAGAAAAATATATTTTTGTTACCCTGAAAAAAACCCCAAAGGACTACAGTAAGAAGTATTATAGATGTCTAATAAACATATTATGTTTTTAAAAGACTGTGTCTGAATCATATTCTACATGCAAAAATCAATGTTGCTGATGGAATCAGAAAAGGCAGACAAAACAGTAGAAAACAGTATTTTATCCTCAAACAGCTGAATGTGGCCGAGAAGATTAATCTGATTTGAGCATATCTTTGGGCAAACATTCTGATTTTATACAGATGGCTCGCACAAACAAATTGTATGGATCTTTCAGTATCCCATTACAGGTCACAAAATGTCTGGACCTTAACTGACTGCTTTACCAGCTAAAGCTTAGATTCTTAGAAACTGTGCATGTTCCATGTGTCTAAAACATTAGCAGGTTAGAGGGCTGGATGTAAAGCGATCTCTCAAGTAACTAAATAAAAACAAAACTAATTGTAAACTAAAACAAAAATAAGTGTAATTACAATAATAATATAATGTATTTGTCATAGTTTACCAAATGAGGTTACAAAAACTGGTGTTGACATTTTATATTAAATCATAAACCTACAGGAAAATCTGTATCTTTCACTTCTAAAATGCTCTGCAAATAAAAATAAAAAGTTTTCTTCCATGGTAAAATCTCTATCGGAATGTCACATATTTGTCTGGCATCAGTCTGTACCTCTTCGCAAATAGTGTCTAGACCAGATATAACTTTGTATACAGAAAAAAGATATACGGGCAGAATTAAACAGGAGATCTAGTAAAGGACCTTAGAACATGTTCACTTTACCTTGTACTTTTGTGTTAAAGTTTGCAACTAAGTGTATTGTAGTACATTTGAAAAAATATTTCTAATTGCTGGTATGTTAGTGGAAGCCTCACTTGGTAGTAAGCAACTTGATTTACATTTAGAGAACTATAATACTCATTAGTGCTCCAAAAATTATTACCAATCATACATTAAAACCTTAGAATGTTGGTATCTAAAGTCTTCCTTCAGAACAAATGTTTCGTTTCTCACAAGACTTAAACATTATTATGTTAATGCACTGACTAAGCCAATGCGCTCATGTCTCCCTCTGTGCCTTTATCTGTCCTGCGTATTTTTAACAGGATTTTAGAGGTTCTAGTCAGTGCAGAAACTGAACTTTGGTAAGGAAAACCACCAAAGAATTCAAGGAAGGAGAACAAGGTTCGAATTGAGCTACTTTCTATGTGCCTATAAATCCTATAAATAGGTGGTAGTTTTAGGATTAGGTTGTGGCATTTTTGTTTGTTTGTTCATGTTTGGTTTTTTGTTATTTTTTTTTAATGGGGGGTTGGATAAAGTAAGAGAGGAACAAAGCAAATATAAACCTAATTCTCAAATGGGCTGTTTTCTCTTGACTATTCTTTTGGTCTCTCCTGGCTTTATTTTAGTTCTACTAACTTCTTTCTTCAAGAGGAAAAATGCTATTAAGCCCTTTTATATAAATCTTTTCAGTGTGCAAAAATCTGTCACCATAAAAAGTAGAGGTGACTTGAGAAATTTACATTTGGATTTAACTGAATCACAAAAACTTGGTTTTGGTGGACTTTCCAAACAAGTGGCCTCCTGCAAAGTGACACATGCAAGGATATGAGAAATTTACCAGGAAACGGCTTTTTCCCTCTTTCCTTTCATTACTATTTAAGACATGAAAATAAGTAACCATGTTTGCAGTACATCATCTCAGTCATATTTAATGTCTGCTGTTATCAGATATTACAGATTCTAGTTATTGCTGTTTTACGTTAAGATGATGAGACATGGGCAAATAAACTCCTTTGAATATCTTTATATTCATATACTTTATAGCTCATGAAATAAAATTACCAGACAGTATATTAGAACCTTAGGTAGAAATCTGCCATGTAAACAAAGGGACCATCTAGGAATTCAAAATCCTATCAAGCTTTCCACTTAGCGACTCTGGTGAAGCTATTTTATTTGTAAAATATTTCTGCTGTAGTCTTCTGATTAGTTGTTCTTTCATCAGTGGCTTGTCTTTTGAATGAATTTTTGTCAATCACAATAATTTTTTATGTTCACTTTTAGTAAAGATTTGCATAAACAATCTCTTAGGTAGAAAGCAATTAAATGAATATGCACAGAATCAATCATGAGAATACACAAGCATTATCAAATAAGGAAACGAAGCCAGATCCAATAGTGTGTAAATAATATCCAGTGTTTGTAGAGCTTCATGATTTTTAACCAAATGGAATAGAACAACAGAAAAATATCATAAGTTGCATTTCAATACACTATGGTAAATAAGAATTTACATTTCCATAGATTTCATTATACTTAGATATATATAGAGTTAGTATCTTGGTTTTGAAAAACAGCTTCCCTATTTTTTAAATAAAGGTATATTTCTGTCTTGGGGTGATTCCCCAAGATAATTTCAAATGGAAATGCAGATATATATGAATACAAGCAACAAAAATAACCTTATTGGAGACATTATTCAAAGCCTCTGTTTGCTAGGAAATGGGCAAGAAAACCAGAAGATTTATTACTCTATTGTCTAAGTGAAGGTGCTTGTGCACAGTTAATAATCTCTGTGCCATTCAGTCTCCAAACAGTTTCAGGACCTATGTTTTCATGCCTGGAATGCCAAAAGTATGAGAACTTAGTCCAGAATTTGTTATGTTGAATAAGTGAACGTACAAAGCTATTTCCGGTTAAAATTAGTCTATCACGATAAGAAAGCAAAAATCATACAAAAATTCTTTTTTATGAGTTACAGAATAGCATACTTTGTTGAGAAAATGTATGCAATTGCAAACTATTTTTTGTTTTGTCATACTTTTTAAAATGGGAATATAAATAGGTTTTATATTACTACCATCGCTTTCTCTTCAGTCATCCTTTTAGGTTAATTTTTCTTTCTATCACCAATTCGAATCAGCCTTAGAAATAATCCATAGGTATCCTCTGATTGAAAATTTTGCCTCAGATCACATAACCATTCAGTATGTGTATAGAAATGTGTCTCAGACATGAAAGCTAAGGAGAGGGCTGTTACATTATTCATTTCATTTCTCGACCACAAAGATGATGCTTTGAAGAAAACTCCGTGGCTGCTGAGAATGTGCAAACTACTCTGCATAGTTACATGGCCTCAGGAGTATAACAAAACAGTATTAGGCAAGTTAAAGTGTACTGTTAGTTTAAGTGCTTTTTATAATGTAAAATCTTTTTTTTTTTCACAATATAAAAAGGCTTTTTAGAATAAAGCCTCAAGAAGCAAGGGTGTTTTTACATTAAAATATTTCCATCAGTAGTATGCATACTGTCAAAGAGAAATAGTGAGATGCAAGCCTCCATGCTGGGAGCCTTGTGTCTCTATGGGCTCTCTGAAGGGCTGGAACAGAATCTGTCGTCTCTTCTGAGAGCCTCTCCCCACCAGAAGAATGCAAATAAAAATCAGAACTAGTATCCCTTCTGTGGGAGTAGCTGCTCAGATGTCCAGTTATGCTTTCATGACCTACAAAAATCAAACTCACAAGAATATTGGCAACCAGATACTTCTATTTAATATGGGCCTCCCTTTGTTCAGTTAATTCAGTTCTCTTATTCCATCTGAGCTTCAAACAAAGGTTTGGGAAACAAGAGCAAAAGCCAAAACCAACTGAATCCAAAGGAATAATAATCTTTCTTTCTTCATGTTAACTCTGATGGATGTGACAGTTCCTTTCTCAGCGCTCGTAAGGTCAATAAAAGATTCTACTGACTAGAACTAATCAAGCTTTACTAAAAATTGGCAGTTAATTAGATCCTGAGTTTTTCTTCTAGTTCAGACTGGTTTTGCATTTTATTACAGAGAAATCAGAAGACATGAGTCCAATTGTGCTTAATCACTGACAGGAAGAGACATTTATCACCTTGTGTCAATATTTATTTGGGTGATTAAAACCCCCAGAATATGGTATTATGGAACTTGCTGCTCAGTATACCAGCTCTCACACATGCAATGGGTAATCAGCTCTCAATTAGAACTTCCTTGGCATTTTCAAAAATTTATCTGGAAGTATCTGCATATTTGCATGTGGGCATACTGCATAGAAAGTGATCTTTTCCTCACTACCTCTGATATTGATTTGGGGTGATACTAGTCATATAAACCAGAGTTTGCTGTAAAAGGAAAAGAATTGCATTTTCCTCCCATGGAAATCAATCAGCTTGCTTTCTGTTGCAAAGTAGTATATGTAGGTCTGGATCTGAAAAAAGATAAACAAACCTGTTTAAATCTATGTTTGGAGTTCTAAAGCATGTACATTACTTCCTATAGGAATAATTATATTTATCTAGAAGAGAAAATATTACTTATTGACCTTCTATTTTATATTATGTGCTTAGAAAGGCCCAATTGTGCCTATAAAATCATGTAACTCACACAGACCTCAGCTGTAGTTGCAGCATATTTATTAGTAGAATGGAAAGTTTTCTACCTATGCAAATGTATATTTCACTAAATCTTTATAGGTCACCTTTAGTGTAAGCTTTTAATAAAGTCCAGCAGCTGAAAATGAACTGGTTTTTTAAAATGTGTTTACTTTTCTATATCAATCAGAGTTTTCACATCCAGCACAATGTGACAGGCACCAAGGCAGGTATGTTTTTGAAGGCATTCACATTGGCTTAATGATTTTCAGCATGAAACAAAGCAAATAAAAGGACTATCTAATTTCACTTCATTTGGAAATACGGTTTTTGAATACAGAGAGTAATCTGGGATATTTTTAAACCTGGTGCTCAGCTTGAGTTGGCAGCAAAAAGCTGTCAAAAAATGAAGGTTGTCCTTTATAGAATGTACTCTTTTGCTACTTTAGTTCTGCAACGTTGTTTTTTTTTCCTTGTACTATTGGAGAAACAATACATTGCTATGACTTTTTATTGACTGTGCTTATAGAGATAAGGAGAATTTTAAGATAAGGAGATATGGAAATAGGAGAATGCTTAAGGAGATGTAAGGAAGTGTTAGTTCTCATATTCAATTTAATTGCATAGAAAGTACCGTTTTGTTCAGAACCAGAATTGACATGACATGGTAGATCATAAGGTACCATATTCAATAAATTCAGCTCATAGGCATGGAGAAGTAATTTCAAGAGAAATGTTTTTCATGTTTGAGCTGTGTTCTTTGTTTTCCAAAGAATACTTTGATTGGAATATTGAATCACTGGACTAACAGTTCAAAGACAGGTTCTGCTGCTATTTGTAAGGAACCATATTTTAAAGACAATTTTTTAGCCCTCACCAGCAGAGTATTACTTTTCATGAATAAGCTTATTAGTAATATGTCCACCAAATTGAATATTGATTATTTTTTTCCTCTCTCTTCCCACAGACATGCTTGAGGGTGAGGTTTTGATACTTGCTGGCCAAAGTACGTGGCCATCTAAACAACAGCCAGTAATCTACTCCATACAGACCAGTGGAGTAGTCCCACAGTTGCACACAACAGGAAGGGAAAACACAGGAGAAATTGTGGTTCTGAGCCATAATTCAGTTCCTGCTGTACTCATAGACTGTATAGATTCTTATCATCCCCTCGCACAGGGTGGATCAGAAAAATACAATTTAGACAAAAATATTAGATCTTTAAATGTGATTAAATGAGTACAGTGGGAGTCAGCACTTAACTGAAACAAATACAGCCTTCTGTATACAAGTTTGAAGTCCATTCTTTGAATTCAACAGAAGAAAATTCTACAAATATTTGCTTCAGATTTTTAAAATCATAGATTTAAAAACACCTGGTGGAAGCATTTGACAGACTTATGACAGACTCATGCTTCTCCAGAACCTTTGGTTTCCAATCAAAGCTATACAAATTGCTCTCCATTAGCCCTCAGCGTAAAAGTCCCTGGGTTTTGTAGGTTTTTTCAGAGAAGCCTGTTTGTGGGCCACATGGGAGGACAAGAGTGAAGTTCTGAAGAACTTTCAGGAGCAAACAATTTGAAACAAATATGAGAGTATTTGGGCTTCTGGGTCATGTATTTCTTAAGCATGACTCCAGAAACTCTAAAATTTTTGTCACCCAGGAGGCATCTGGGTGTTTTACTAATGATTTAAATAGTTTCCTTTAGGACTAGATGTTTATCAAACTTTGTAACCTTAGACAAATGGAATTACCTTTCTCTATACAAGAAGGGTATAGTCTTTCTACTAATTGGGAGAGAGTAGTTATGAAATTGCAAACACTGCTGACACATTTGTAATAAAATATTGTTTTCAGTTCAAAGTAGATAATTGCTAGATTGAAAGTGTTTTACATGGATGAGACATATTAGTTGGTATTAAGTTTATTCCAAATTATTATTTTAACTTTTTTAAAAGGAAAATGTTTAGTGAGTAGTCTCAAAGGCTTCAAATTTAGGATTACTTAAGAAAGAAAAACTTTTAAAAGCATCTTTATACCTGGATCAAATTTGGCTGTGGCTGAACAACAAAAGACAAAGACAAAATTATTGCAAAATACCCACTTTAAAAAAAATTAATATTATAATAATTGTGTTATCAATGCTACTTTTATTTTACCTACTGCTCTGCTGGAAGGTATGACCTAATAATTTGTGAATGAGACTTTACCACAAAGTTTTGAGCAAATAGGAAATGCAGGTCTTAATTAAAGAGAACCAGTATGTAGGTTTCTTTACAATTATTAAGTGAAAGTCAAGTTAAAATAGTTTGGTTTGTAAGAGAGTAGTACATAAGATACCATAATCACAGCAGAATTCCATTGAAAATTCAGCATTATTTGGATATAACAAAAATTAACTTATTGGTGTTTTTTATGTCATCATTGTACCCTCATGTAGAAAGGATCCCAGAAGAAAGTTGTATACTATCATAGTAAAATACTACACATGAGAAGGCAAGAACAGGCCAGACAAGAAAACTTGTCAAGCAAGGAAAGTTGTAAAATCATGTTGGACGTGGTGCATTTTTAACTTTAAAACTTCCAGGAAACTGAAATGCCCTTTCCAAAGGACATAGGGTATCCTATTTCTGTACTGAGTGAGATTCAAAAAAACCTCTCAGTGTTAAATGCAAGTTATCATATTCTAATGCAGGATCAGGCAAAAAAAGGAGAGAAGACTTGCAGTATATTTTTACACGGGATTGTTGGCAGGTGCATAAAGGAGCATGGACACTTCAACTCCATCTTTGGAGTACCTCCATGTGTGTTGCATCCATTCTGCATGTCAGTTGATGCTGTAGCTCCTTGCCAAATACTGTCACATGAAGTAGATGAGAAACTAAGATTGGATTAAAAATTTTTCTTATCATACAAAAGTGACATGCAATCTTGTGGCAGATTTTTCTATATTCACCTCACATCTATAGATGTCTAAATTTGAGGATTAGCTGGCTTTAAAGGTCAGGTTACTTTTTGACTAGTACCTTGACTTTGTAAGACCTGCTCTTGAGTAAAATCCAGTTCTTTGTAAATACGCACTAGCAGTTCCCTTTCAGTACTGAATGTCTGTACAATGCACATACTATTTATAGTCCAAAAAGAGAAGTCTTAAAACAAAAGAATGCTGACAGATAGAAGATTAATTACTTTTTTTCCTGGAAACAGAATTCCATATTTTTCAAATATATATTGAATTATTACTGTACTTTTTTCATATTCATATAAATTTCTATAGAGAAAAAAAGAAATGTCAATGAAAAGGAATTAGACATAGTGAACGAATATGTCAAAAAAAAAAGTCAGATATCAAATTTATCTATCTATATATGTGTGTATATATATATACATATATATAAATATACATGTGATCCAGATCAGTCCACAAAGGTATTTTCAAAGATTAGTCTTAGACCTCATATAACAAGTCAGTTAAAATGCTACTTTTGAAAAAAGAATTTAACATAAAAAAAACCAAGCCCATATTTTTCATTTTTAAAGACATTTACGAAATTTGTAGGAAATATTTGAAAGAGAAACAGAAAAAGTAACTTAAAAACAAAAGTTTAAGTGTCTAAAGAAAAAAATATTCTCATATGACAAAATAATAGATTCTGCTTTCAGTTAGAATCACTAGAGGAATAGCGAATTTCCTGAGCTATGAATGATATGGCACACAGGATCAAACTTGTTATGCTCAGTAACAAGCCAGGTTTTGCCTTACATATGGTTTTGGAGAAAAGATTTACATGTTCTCATTATCTCTCAACACTCATGAGAAAGCAGAGAGCAAGCAGACTCTCCCCACAGTTTACATGAGGAAAAGGTTTCCATCTATCATAATGATCTCTTGAATCTTTTTAATCCTCTGTTAAAAGGAGCAAGACAGCTGCATTTGAAGCCCTTCTTCCAGCTGTGTATTACTCAGCTGTTGATTTTTCATGGAATTTGGGAATTGGTGTAATTAGACAGAAGGGAATTGGGTCATGCTTATCAATTAACTCTGTTAATATAGCTGTTGTGTCTAAATGCTCCTTTTGGGCATCTGTGTAAACATTTTCTCTTGGTAATTCTCTGCTCTCCACTTCTTACAATAACGGTTTGGCAGCTTCTTCCACTATCTATAGCCCATGCTTATTAACCTTTAAGTTAGATATATGAGAATACAATTTCTTTATTAATAAACTGAGTAAATAATAGTATGACAAAAGATGGATAAGGTGATCTCAGAAAGCAGATTATGAATTTATATTAGTGTAGACTGGACATCAACATTTGAATGATTAGGAATTCTACACTACTAATTACTTTTATAATTGTAACTTGATTCACTTGCCAGTGAAATATAATTCAACCATAGTATTACAGTCTTTAATTCTGATCATTTATATTGCAGTTAGACAAGGTTTGACCATGGAAGGAGCTAAGGCTTGATTTAGTAGAGTTAACAGAACTCAGTACTTTACACAGTCTGGCCAGAGAAAGCAAACTTTGTAGTTGCTGTCAATGAGGGCAGCACAAGAAGGGCCAGAATTTGTTAGAAGAATGAAGTATATTTGAAAACAAACAGGCTACTTTGCAAATAATAATAAATAAACAGTTCTATTAGAAGAAGCAACATGAAGTCATGTGCCATAAGACTAATAAGAAAACATTCTTTTTTGATCTACTACAGAAACAGGATAAGGCATTTCTCTTCTCTTATTCTTCTGCCTGATACTATGTTCTTTACAGCTCTGTCCCTCAGTATATTTTGTGTAGTGCTTAATAGGACAGCTCCTTAATCCTAACTATAACCACCAGTTCTGAATTCTGTTTTTCTCAAGAAAGATATAAGCACACAGAAATAACCCAAGTGAAATCACAATAAAAACCTGTTGCTGTCAAAAATCAAAGTGCCTGATTCCCTGAGTACTGCAGTGCTTCAGCTGTGCTTACAGCATTTATATGGCAGGCTATTGTTCAAATCCAGAGCGGATGTGCTGATATGCTAGCTATTAACTTCTAAGTTCCATGTAAACCTGGTATCATTCAGAAAACAAGCGCTGTGCAAATCCAGAGTGCAGATCTAGTAGGCCATTTAAGATCACACCTAGCACACACTGACTGGAGTAACCTACTTCCAAGCTCATTTGTGACTGCTTTGTGTCTGTGGAGAGAAACAAGGAACACAATCATGACCCTTATCAGGAGGAAGGAAATCAGAGCCTAAACTTCAATAGTTCAACTCTTTATGATCAGATCTCTGCCTCCCACCTGACCCCTACTTTGGACTTTCACCTGTCTCTGTAATACCACCAAGCTGTTCTTCATTCAGGTTTTAGTTAAAACCTGCACTCAGGTTTTAGTTTAGACCTATAGTACATTGCACATGTGAACCTCCTCCTCAGCCCTGCTTATTGTGCCTTGGATCAGACAACAGAATTTCCTTCCTTTCAGAAGACGCCCAACTGGAAAATACTGTCCAATTGTCATCAAATGTGCTTTGTGGTAGTTTCTTATAGGAAGCAGCCTATAGTTTCTTATAGGAACCACTTGCAAGAGAATCACTCCTTATTCTCTCCCTGTTCCTTTAGTTTTGTACTGTAAATTTTAATTTGGCCTAGAGACAATCAAAGCACACAAAAAAAGTCACAGCAAAATTGATAACAGCTATTTAAATATTCAGTAAACATTATTCCATAACATATCAACCAATCAGAGTGTATCATTTGTATCTATTTACCAATCATTGCTGATGGCATCAGAAACAAGAACAGCTGGCAGAGAGTTAGAGCAAATCTTGACAAAAATTATGTAGCACTAAAGAAACAGCATGGTGTAAAATTGTCTCCATCATCATCATCATCCTTCATCATCACTGCCTGCTGCACATTTTCTCTACTGAATGAGTTTCCCCCATTAGAGGTGACGTGTGCCTTCTGATCTCACTAAGGAACCTTTATGTGTGCAAGTTCACATAAGTCTGGCTTAACATCTCTGCAACAGTGGGTCCCCTCCTCCTGGGAGCCCTACCTTTCACATTGCTTTCTGCTGCTTTCTTTCCACATACTAATATACGTGAATGCTCTGGTTTTAGAAAAAAAAATAAAAACGACAAAAAAAAGATGAGACATCAGTGAATTCTTCTCACTCTGCAAAAGCATCTCCATCAATGAATGCAGTTTTATATATTGATTAAAGACAAAAAAATCTTTTCCTGCTATTTTCTCATTGTGAAGAAGGCCTTTCCCACCCACAGTGTTCTTACAGTGCATGGGATTTCTTCAACTCTTGAATCCTTCTAGACACGCTTTGAATAGCTCTTTCTCTTCATGAACTAGAGGACAGAATGGTGACATGGAAGAGGAAGATAAGGCTCCTCTGGAATAGCTCAGATTCTGTCTGCCTGACCCATAAAAGTCTAGGAACTTTTGTATTTCCTTTCCCATGGTCATAAACTCTGGAGAGAATGTGAAACTTGTGTCAAAGGGGAAGACTACTTATTTAATGAGTTATGCTGCTTATCCTTATCCTTATTTAAGAATTTGTCTGAATCAGACGATTGCTATCAGAAACATCCTCCTCTGCTAAGAACCGGGGGGTGTTTTTGTCTCGTGGGCCTTGTTTGAGATGGGGAAAATCCTAATTTAAGACTTCCTGGACTCTTATTCTTTTTTGTCTCCTCTATACTATCCTGGCTCTTGGACAGTTATGGCAAGGGCTTACACTTTAGTGCTCAAAAGGACCACCTTCAATCTGAGCTGTGTAATGATATTCCAAGTATGTTGACAAAGAGTTTTAAGTTACAGCAAAATCAAAAGGACAAGAAGAAACTCACTGCTGGACAGAAAAGACAATATAAAAGCCAACTAGAAAGTAAGGTAGCGCAATGGATGAGCAGAGAGTTAACACTTGCTCTGACTGATTCTTCTGCCTCTGTCTCTGAAACCACAGTTAGCAAGATAGTCCTTTCTCTGGGTCCATTGATTGCCACTAAACCACACTAAAATAAGAAGAAAAAGCAGTTCAACTTACCAAAGCTGGTTGTACAAACATTCTCTTCCCCTCTCTTCCTGGGAAAGAAGCTATTATGGATGGCAACGTACGGGTCACTATTCCCTTAGGGACACTGAATACTTGCAAAAGAGACTGGTTTTATACTGGCAATATACTGGCAGTATTTAGCATTTGTCTGCATTTGGATAGATTCCAGTCATTGTTCAGTTTTGAATAAGTGTTAGGGCATTGGGTATGTAACAGATTATTTTTACAACATGTTTTTTGAATATAAGCCTATTTTGGGGGGATTTATATATATATTTTTAAATTTTTTAGTGACCATAAAATTAATGTACATAAATGAAAATTAAATTCAGCATATAAACCAAAATTACTACAATAAAGTTTACTAAATCCCAGCATAGGGTCAATATTTTCATGTGACTTTGTTAAATAGTTATTATTAGTTATACAAAAGTAGTTCAAATTATCACTCTTATCTGCAACAAGTTTGAATGACATAATTCATTGGCTATTCTGAAAAAAGGTAATAAGAAATGCTTGCTTCTTGCCAAGAATTCTTGTCAAAGTGTGATTTGTGATCTTTTCAAAACTCAGAGTTGCAATGCAACTTGATCAACAGTGATTAAAAATTATTAAAACTGGCGTTTTTCTTGGATGAACCTTTCTATCCTTTTCTAGACACAGCATTGCTCTTATTTCACTTGACGCTCCCAGGGCGAATTTCTGTTTCAATTCTTTTGGGCTTTGCTACTTTGAGGAGTATATATGCACCAAATAAAAGCATTTACACAAACAATTTGTATAAATTACTGGAATTTTATACAAAAGGAAAGCTATACATTGGGATAATCAGAAACACCTCAGTTTAGCAGTTTGTGCTTTATTCTTTACAAAAACTAGTAAATTCTCGATAAAATATTCAAAAGCTGAAAATTTAAGTCCAGTCAGGGTTGACTTGATACACACAAATAACTCAATGGCTAATATAATCATCTCAAAAACAGGCAGTGTAAACACAAGCATTTAAATGCTTACACTGATAATGCAGAAACATTGTAACACATATAAATCTGTATGTGTAAAACCAAGACACAATTATCAGTAAGTGTATGTAGAAAAATAAGAGATTTCTTTCATCTGGGATCAAACACTCTGGATTGCATGATTATAAAAGGTTATCGCCATAGGACAGTGTCAGCTTTTTGATTGCTTACCCAGGCAAACCAGTGACAATTGGCTAAGGCATATGATCTCTTAGATCTTCAAGTTCAAGAAAACATACTTTTTGTTCCCTCCAGGAATAATGTTCTTGTTATTAGTACTATTCTCTACAAACTATTATTTCTTTATGGCAATACATAAAGTCTTCACTCAGGGAAAGTCGATTTACAGTAAATACTAGCAAAACATGAAGAACAGACTATTGGATTACTATACATAACCAAATCGAAAGACAAACTTGGATTTTTTTCCAAAGTAAAAGAATTTTAGTACTGGCACTGTAGAAATGTATACATGTTAACAAGTATCTATACACATCAGAGAAGGCCTAGAAAATACACTGGATAGAGTTCTTTAATTTTAATTGTAGTGGTATTTTGATAAAGGTTGTTTTTTTGTGGTTATGGGGTTTTTTTGACACATCACTCGGCCCACAATAACACAAAAGTTTACTGCAAATTCATCACAGAATGTAAAATACAAACCCTCTGCGTTTGGAGAACAGTATGTTTGGTCTCAGCTAAACTCAGATATTTTGTGTCATAGGTTGAAATAATGCGAAACTTTTTACCAACTGGAAATCTCAAGATGACAAAAAAAAGAGAAAAATTGCAAGAAACTTTCATTTTGTATTACTCTCTTTGTCTTCAACTTTTTCAATTTGCTAAAAAATAAATCCCATATTCTTTCAAGGGTACCATTTAACATGTTGCTTTTCTTACAATATTTTTCAGGGATAATATGATGTATAGGGAATGTACTACAATTGTATACCTGGTATTTTTCCTTTTAGTTGTTGAGAAAGACTACGCCCATACCATTCCCATGGGCTATTCTAGTATACGTATGACCTCTCCATAAAGTGTCCTGTCTGCATTCACACAGCAGACTTTCTAGGATTTGTTCCAGTTCCAACCTTCCTGTAACACAGCTATTCCACTACGTTATCATACTGTACAACATAAGGAGCTCTACCTCGCCCCACCAGTGTCTCATAAAAAAAAAGTGGTGGAAATCTTGGGCCAGAGCAGCACCTCTGCATTAGCAGCCATCTATACCATCCTCCCAGGGCCCTTTTATATCTCAGAGATAACAGCCTTCATGAGGCAGAGTGCACAGTGTCAGTCTTCACAGGGCTGGCCTGATGGAATGTTTCCATCACACACACACCAGTGTTTCCTGTCCCCATCCCGGGCTGACTCATGTCCTGCAGAGGCAGGGCATGCCAGACGTTTCATGTGCAGGCTGTCTTCATCACCTGACAGATTGTACCAGTCTGTGCCTTAAAGCCAATCTAAAACCCTAACCTGGACTCTACAGAGCTTAAGAACACAGTGGTGTAGAGCAGGCCGCCTACAAGGACCAAGTAGGAAAAAAAATCTTTCTTTACCTTATGTAAGAGAGTAAGAGTAGCAGAACTTGGAAACTGAATCAGGAGACACACATTTTATTCACACTAAAAGCCAGGAATATGCTCTACTATTTTCCAGGCCAAAACACCCTTCCCCAGAGCTTAAGAACAGAACCTTATAACCTCCAAAGAAATGTTTTCCAAGGGCCACAATATACTGCAGTTCTTAAAAAAAAACCCTAACAAAAGCATCCCCAAAACAAAACAACAAAAAAAAACCCCAAACCAAATAAGAAACTAGATGAAGTGACCTTGTCTCCTTATCCTGGGATAATCTGAATTTAGATAGATGGCTTAGGAGTATTGGGCTCTTCTTCCCTAAACAGTCAAGAGCCATCGAAAAGGGTCTTGTCAGCTACTGCAAATCAGTGAACAGTATTTGACCTTCAACAACACTGATCTTACTACACTCATTCTGTTTTACTGATGCTGGTGGATCAGTTAAAGTTTCAGAATGTGTCTAGTAAAGCAAACACCAACTTGAAAACCCATAAAATATTTTAAAGATGCAAGTCCACATACGTTTATTTTAAACTAAAGGAAACATGTAAACTAGTGGCTTTACTTTCTAGGAGTTTTAAGATCATTAACTTGACAAAAAAATCTGTTTTCTGAAGTATTTCAAAATATTTTGGAACACTTTCACCTCTATAAACAACAGCTTCATCGACTTTTCTGAATTATCCTAGTTTATTCTAGATGTGCGTTAAATCCTTCATGACCTACAGATTTACTGGAATAACTCAGGGAGAATGATGATGTGAGAGCAACTGCACCTCAAAACACAGCTAACAGAACTTACTACAGCATCCAGTCTGAGCGGCCAGGTTATTTAGTCCTTCAGGACTGACAGTCTGCTAGTTCATATAAGTATTCTGGCTTATTGAGCAAAAAACCTAACACACTGAATTGTAAAGAATGTCAAAGCTTGTAGATACTATACCACATCATTTCACAAGCTATGCTGTATTTGGCAGGTGTAATTTTCTTAAAAAACTGCCATGTAACTAACGGCTTTTAAAAATATTTGTCTCACTTGCAGACTATAAACAACTATAAAATGAATACGATATCATGTAGAAAATAGGTACATAAGTCAGCTACTTTTAGAATATCACACCCATAGGAGTATTTGTTTTGTCAGTACATGCAGCATGAGATTCTGGTTGAAGTTTCTATTTTCTTTGCACAGAACTCTATTTGCCACCCTAAGGGTCTATGAAGCATGTACTCTCTGACTCCCTAAGACAAAAATAGGAAAAAATTGCTTTCCATATAAGTAACTGGGAAGGAAACCTTATTCTTTCTAGTGTTTGTTTAGCAGCTGAACTTCAAACATTCTCTGAAAAGCAAACAACTCCAGGAAAAGGAAAATTGAAACACAACAAGCACATTGAACACATGAAAGGTTTTGAACTGCAACTGCAGATTAAATAACAGGTTGACAATGATGGGAACCAAATACATAGTGAAAAATCCAAGATAAAGGGAGGAACCAAACTACATAAGGTTCATGACAAGTGTTAATTATTCTACTGATAATTTTGTAGGGTTCCTGTACATATTTTATACACCCTAGAATGAAAAATTTCTTCTTTGAGCAATGGGGGATCATGAAGCATTAATTTCGCACAGAGTTTATTCTTTTAACCTCTTTATATGAAACAAACAGCAGGTGAAAATTTCTGCATTTTAAAGAAATTATTTATTCTAGGTAAGATATATGAGAAAGTCAGTAAATGACACAATTACTTGGGTTCTACTGCTTTAGTCTATAACAAACAACGAAAATGTCTCATTGCCCGGAAATACTGCATTACTGCATTGGAAAAACAAAGCAAGAGCTCCCTCTATGTAACTCTAGATGCATTACTTTGCTGTATTGAGTTCTATTTTACAATATACCAAGAATGTGAAGGATGTGTATTGCAAATGGACAAAAATATTCAAAACAATCAGAGTTCTGAGCAGTAGACTGAACTACTTTTTTTTTTTTCCCAATAGAAATGGACAAGAATTACAGCCTAAAATATGCTTTTTATAGTACATGAGTTGTTAGGAAGGTACAAGACTGGAATTTCAGATGAAGCACAAGAACACTCCCCCTTGAAAGTAAGTAAAACCACACTAATAAGAAACATCCAATCTCAGTCAGATAACAGTAGAATTTACCATTCTTAGCTGTTTTCCATACCTCTCAGTTGAAAGCTTCTGCTCCCACAGCAGGAACAACTCCTGAACTATCACAGATGGTTCACTATCTCACCCAGATCACCATAACAAATTATATTGACGCTGCTTAGGGTTACTTTAATATCCTGTGTAGTAAATGGCAGTTGTTCAGAACTTGTTTCATGTGTGGCTGCTCCTGCTACAGAAGCAATAATCTCCAAGAGAATGAATACCAGGCAGACAAACAAAAATTGCTTCAGCCAAATTAACTGTAATAATTTGTGTTTGCAAATTAAAATTCTGAACACAAAGGTGATTCTTTAGTGGTGTAATGTAGAAATGGGAATTGTTGCAACATTTCCAGCCTATCTTTGCAAGTATTCCTCTGCCTTATATAAACAATTCTTAGAGCTATTTGTAACTTTTCACCAAACTTTGGCAGAAAACCTTGTAACCAAGGAGAAAAAAATGCCTTTCTTCATGAAAAAGAATCAATAATGCATGATGTAGTGAGTACTGTTAACATATAGTTGCTGTAGATATTTCTTACTGCCTTGAAGTTGTATAAAATGATTCTGAATGTCATTGCACTTTCTATCATAAGAAAAAGCCATCCCTTGCTCATATTTTCCTCTCAGAAACAAAATATTTGCCAGCATATTTCAAACTGAAGTTGGAGAATTACTTTCTGTCTTGAAGTTTGTGTCAGTTTTATTTTAAATTTAATGTGCTCTGGTATAGATAGGATTCATGCAAAAAGTAACTAAGATGTTAACAGCATGAAAGTCTTACTGTTCATTCTGAGGTTTCCTCCTCTTCTCCTCAGTGGCCAGGCTGACAAGTATTTTGCACAGAGAAAGAAGAACAATGAGTGCTGGTAGCATACTGACTTCACAAACTCTTTTCTCATACCCTGAGGAAAGAACAAATTTTCTTTAACTTCAGAATCACTTGTTATCTGGCAGAAATACTTATTGCTTATCTGTCAAAACTTCCATCAGAATGTGTCACTTTGACCAGAGCACTCTTTTCTTGTCAAACTATGTTGTTGAGACAATTGCAACCTAATTGCTGAAGACATCAACCAAGACTACTCTTAAGAATTTTTAGTCACAGGCCAGCCTAAGAAAGCTGCTTTAGGAGTCTTACAATTTATTCATAAGAATGATAGTAACTAGCCAGAATAATATGATTAGAGATTTCTGCCATGGTTGCATTTTGTACCGTACATTCCTCTCCCTAAGAATACATTGTAAGAGGCTTGGTGCTTCTAGAATTAACAAACAACTTTTTCAGCTCTTCACAGCAGAAGTTTACTGCTGGGCTATTAATGAGCCTCTAATTTATACTCTGGCTTTGTGGAACTCTTTATGTTGACATGTCCCCAGCACTGGATGTTGGTACTACCCATCTGAATAACCTACTGTAAAATACCAATGGAGTGGGGTTTCTGGATAATTAGAAATGTCTCATAAGAATTCAGACTTTATGGCATGGAAGGTACTTCTATAGAAATTACTAATGACTCCAGAGTTTTAATACCAATAAATTAGATTTCAAATATATATGTAATGATCTGGTTATGATTACAGGGCAGGCAGGCATACTTTTGCTAACCATAAGCTGCCCAGCATTACTGATTTGCTGGAAATCACAGTATCAGACCTCTGGCAATTCTTTGCATGTTTTCTGGCTTCCTCAGCCTGTGCAGCAGTAACTTCACTGCCTTTGTGAGATTAATTACACTAAATTTACTTGTGATGTGATCACACAGTTATTTGGGCTGACAGGCCTAGCAAAATAATATCAGTCTTCCCAACCAATGGCAGAAACAGCATGAGAACGAACAGCCAACATAGTTGAATCTTCCTAGGCTGCCAGAATGGTGGGAGGTAGACCACTGGCACCTGCTGCCTGTTAGAGGAAGTAGCTTTTAATTTTGAGTAAAAGAATAACAATTTACTCCAGGACCTAAAAGTGTATACTGAGACATTCTATTCAATAATGAAACTTTTGGAAGAAGTCTATTGTGTTGATTTATCTCTTTTGATAAAGGACATCTTAATACTGAATTGTATCTTTTGTTAATATTTAATGTGAGTCAGGCAACACCAGTGTGAATTTGCATTCATAATTCCTTTCTGAAAAGATAATTTGACATGCCCTCCTTTTTCACTTTGCTATGTATTCAGCTTTAGTTGCAAAGATCATTTACTGTGCTAATGCCTTTCCCCTTCAAAACTGTCTGTGCTTGCCATGTCTCATGATGAATACCCATTTGTAAACAAAGTAGTGATTCATTATTATAGCTGAAGGGCATTGTTTTACCTGGATGTAAATTCATCATTTTTTAATGCATCGCAGCTTGATGCTTGATATCTCATCAAGCACTCTGAAAGCTTTGTTGACACAGATTGATGATCCAAACAATTAACTTAATAATGGCATCAGCAACTGGAGGTTAGTATTAACCAGACAAAGAGTGGACCAAGTTCTTCCCTAGTGTATGCCTACTGTAGTCAAATGAGGTATGTTTGGGAGCTATTTATTGCAAACAATTTATTTGGTCCCTTTTTTCCATTTTCTTAGCTAATTTTAACAATCTAGCTATACTGCATTAAGCAGTCAGTGGACAACAAATGGAAGCATTTTTTTTTAAACAGGCTAGGTACTGTTACACTTTATAAATAACTCTCCTTTCTCAGAGTAGTTTCAGAAAAGCTAATAATTTATGAATATTCTGTTAGAGCTCAGCTGGAGATAGGTACTTCCCAGCTCTTAACTACTACACCTCACCTGAGACATGGCGTATGTATGGAGATGAGGTAACTACCATGTATGTACTTCTGGTTTGCTCTAATGGATAGTAAAATGACATTCAGTAAAATCTTTGTTGTTTTTACAACTTGTCTAACTAGAAAAGCTTTCCTGTTTTGTTCTAGCACTATCTATCTCAAATGTGTCTCTATATGACCTGGGAATCCACTGATGAATGTATGGCATCATTTAAATTGACTGAACAAGTAATAATTGTCTTAAGGAAGATCTTCTGCTATGGATTTGATGGATTCTAGAAGACTGCAACCTCAGTATTATATCCTTTGTTATCAGTCTTTCTGATGAAAACCTATCAGAAAACTCAGCATCTAACAGAATTCAAAGTAATAACGCTTAAAACTAGGGAACTTAGTTCTGTGATGGCTTAACAGGGAGTCTAATGTCTTGTGCCAACTGATGTAATTGTACCTGGCAAACAGTGCAAGGGAACTGCCAGTTTCAAGCTGGAGACTGACAGATGAGAGCTTTTCTTTCTGAAGTGAGCCAGGTGCTTGGAGTTAGATGTAAAGGGCTTAGGTATAGCCTTGAAGCTAAGCTTTTTCATCCTCTCTTTGATAGTAATAAATGAGAGAAATTCATGAGTCAGATGACTATAAAAGTACCCTGGATCCAAAGATGACACCTGCCACCATCTGTCAGCCTCTTTTTTTTTTTTACTTTTTTTGAAGTTTTTGTCATTTTTCAGAACATGGATAATTTCTACATCCTCATCACTCCCTTCCTCTATCAGAGTTTTTAAACTCAGATTTGGAAAAAATTCTTCAGATATTTCACAGCAGTTGATATGTCTTTAATGGTACAGTTAGTGTTCCCATGTTAACACAAATCCTTTTCCACTTGTACATCTGGCATCACACAAAAAGTGAGAGTGCTTAGCTAAGTAATCTTCCTACCTGTAAGAATCCAGGTATGACTACACATAGACAAGAACTTGTATTTGCCAGGTCTGTTGCATGCATCAATGATCTTGCAGTTGTAATTTACTTGCAGGGGCAACAAAACCTCATACATTAGATGTAAAGGTACTTTTCACTGCCTTAAAAATACTGATTTTAGTGCACTTATTAACAAAGTAAAGCACTGGTAACTGTTTCTTGTATTAAGATGCTGGGTATGCTCAATATAGGCTTGTTTTTGAGAGAGGCAAAAATCAGATTAAAGTAATTCTAAAGAAACAGACTGTTAGAGATGATACAAAATGCAAATAAAGATGATGACACTCCATGTAGTATGCATTTTTTTGCTTTAATGCATTTAAAAAAAAAAAAAAAGAGAGAGAGAAACAGAGGATGGTGACCAGCAGAGATCAGGGATAAAAGAAGAGGAACTACCAGAGAGCTACAGGTAGACAGGTAAACTGGAGGTCTAGTAGTGCTCCTGAAGTATGATAAGCTGCAGGGAAAACAAGAATGCATACACAAGCTTGTATTTTAAATTCATTTTTTCTGAAATCTTTCAGTTCTGGATTAAATTTTTTTCTACTGCTCATAACTTCTGAAAAGCAGTGAATCTAAGTTGAATCTGAAGAGGTAAATAAGAATGCATCTTTATCCTCTTTTATAATCTAAGAGTAAAAATTGATTCAAGAAAACAGGCTTGAAGTTAAAAGAGAATATTTTTATGAAGCACATAATTAATGTGTTGAACTCCCCACCACAAGATAACAATGATGCGATAGCAGCAGACAGAAAAAGCATGTATTTAATGAATGTTGTTACACTAGACAGAATATTAAAATGTATTTTCATAGCTGTAAAGCAATTAGAGAATTGCTAGTCATATCTGATGTTTTGACAAAGCAAAAAAAGCAAGGAAATGAAAGTGAAATAATACTACATCCCCTTATTCAAACATCACTGTTATTACAACTGTTATGCAAAACAGATCATGCAGCACAACTCAGATTCTGAGAACTTGAACTTATTGTGCATCTCTTAGCTTAGATCTCTCCCTCCCTTCAACGCTATTCCTTTTCTAAGAAAAACTTGTACATCTTGGATTTTTTCCAGTCAGTTCTACTGTGCATAGTAGTCTGGTGAAAATTTGTAAATAGTGAATGGATAAGATAAAGTGGTGTTTTTGACAGGTAAAATTAATGTGGTGCATAGTCTGGAATACAAAACTGTTCTAAACATCAAAAAGTATTTTCTTTAAACATTGCTCAATTTGGATTAAACAGAAGTAGAACAGCTAAATATTTTGTCCACTAGCTAAATATTTTTTCCACTAGCATATGCACATGATCCTTCTCCTTTAGTTTGATGAAAATGCATAGTCCCTTTTAAAGAAGGTTAGGTGTGTACATAGGTGTGTGCCCAGCTTTCATCTAGCAGATTGGTGCAGCCCAAGTACTACCAGTTGGGAGGATTTGTTTTACAGCCTGTGCTGTAAAGAATCTCCTTTGTCCATGAGATTTGTGTAGAAAACTGTAGATCACCTTAAAATGCCCTAAAGGTAAAGTGATGTCAAAGTCACCAAAAAAAAAAAAGAAAGAAATTATCAATGCATTAAAGTTCTTAAGTCTGAGTATTCTAGCACTGACACTTGCAAAGAGATGTCAGGCAATGTGAAAAGTTAGTTTCAGCTTCAGCCTAACTGAAAAATCTTTCCTTTGATTTTTTTTTAAATGGATGTGCAATTTGTTTCAACTTTACTGGAGTATTTGATGTTGGCCACCATCAGTTCCTTTAAAATAATACATAAATAGACTACTTATTTGGTTTTGCATACCAATTCCTATGACAGACTAGCCTATTTTACGTCTGTAGCTTGGTCTTCTAAGATTAGCATAGGTATGATCATGAACTTCTCAGTAGATGCTCATTAGGAAACCTGTCTTTTATGTGGACAGAATCAAGAAAAGAAAGCACATGTAATGGTACATCTACTTTTAGGCTAACACAGTTAAGGACAAAGTTACTTCTTCATTTTGTAAGTAATTAGGTCTAAACAGAGATAGATGCGTCACTCATTGATTACATACAGGTTATTTTCATACTCAGTGATTTCTATTAGCACAGAAATTGAAATTTTCAACATAGGACGATGTAGATGCAAAGCACTATATTATTTGATGCAATATATTGTTACAGCTTTTAACAAGAAGTTGGAATTAAAACGTCTGCTACTAGGTTACACTGAGAAGACAGAAAAGAACTCTAGTAAAAAACATATTATGCCATTTTATAGACAGAGCTATAATGAAAACATTGCTAAAGCAATGAGACTTGCCAGCTACTGATGAGACTCAGGAGAAACTGTTTAACAGATGTTTCCCACATCAAACAGATACTTATCCCTCTCTGATTACAATGATCTTGAGAATTCATGACTTGATTCAATGATCAACACCTCTTCATCAGTCCCATAAAAAAGAAAAAAAAAATCTTGCAATAGGTTTTTCGTTCCACACAGCAGCTGATAAAATATATTATGGCTGTAAGTCCCTTATGGTGAAGCTCTCTTACAGCATTCTTGTGTTCATGACATAATCAGGGTCCTGTCAGCACATCAGTCATACACTGATAAATACACATTTCATTTCCTTTGCCATTTTAAAACCTGCTATCCTCACAGTGACTAGTGACTACTGTACTTCAAGCTGACATGACTACATGCGTATTTCTTTAAAATTTCAACTGCTGTCCTCGAGGATTATTTATTAACTGCAAGTAAATTACTTCAACAAGCTTCCTTTGACAGCTATTATTTATTATTTTTAAATGTCCCTAACATACAACACACTGAATAATATTCCATCTGGATAGCCTCTTAACAATGTTTAGACACCTATCAAGTAGAGATATCAAACTCTTTCTAGAGGAGGAAGTCATCACCTAAAGAAAAAGCTTTAGCAGCTTATACCCTGACTGCAATTAGTAAGAAAACAAGCCTGGAAATACAGAGGGTCAAATGAACACTGAACACAATACCCAGTTCTATTTGTTTCATCTTCTTTAATTTATAGAAGTCTTCAAAGCTAGGTCACACTAATAATATTTTTATATCTATAACATACACTTCATTCCTAAAATACCTTGATCAGCTCACAAAACATATATTGCACATATAACACCAGTGTACGGTGAACTACACTCATTTTTACACACAAAATACCTTGAAATGAGCTGTAGCAAACAGACACTGAAAAGAAATTCTTGCAAAGGAAATGTGAGAGGTCCCTTGATTTTCCATATTATTAGAAATTTTTAGAATTATGTTGTAGCTTTTTGTCAAATTTTATACCTTTTCAGTTTCCACTGATTTTCATAAGCAAAATAACACAGCTCAATTTAAGTGTTCTACTGCTTTTCATTTCCTTTAATACTTATCCTGTTAGTATGAATAATAACTCAGATACTGGAATGGCATGATCTATGTTTGCTGTATAGCTGATGCTATAGTTTCTTGTGAGTGGGATGAAAGTAACAGGCATCTCGGGCCAAGACAAATGACTTCTTAAATAGAAATAAAATCCTTATAATAGGTATTTTTAATTCAATTAAAGTTTTTTGTTACTTTTCATAGGTGAATCAGGAGTAATAATTCAATTGAAAATTGAATTTTTCAGCATAGATGTGGTATTAAAAAACCAAACCCCTTGATTATCAATAAATATTTCTTTATAGTAAGTAATCTCATTTAGTCTGGAACACAAGAGAGAACAAATCACTGAATAACCAGATAATTTCAGCAAAACTGTTTTTTATAATTATATCCTGGGCAACAGTGAAATTGAACATCTGAACTTAGCCTAGCAGCTTAAAACATACACTTCAAAAAACATCACCTTGCCTACCTCTTTCACATAAATCATAGAGTGCCACCTTGCCTGTGCAGCCCTTACTTTCTCAACTGCTAAAAATTGCTGGCATCATTAACTCACTTCATATTATGCTATTTCTCTTTCTGCCGAACCTGTCATCACCTCATTTTCTCCTGCATCCCCCAGTTTGACAGATGCACTTGCAGTAATACTTTTCCAGTTTGTGACTTATTCAGATCCTGCTATATTGCCAGCTTCCTCCTGAGAGCGCTGCTGGATCAGGAGCCTGCTTCCTGTGCTTGCACGTAGAACTGAAGCAGAGCTCCAAGCACCACAAGAACTGCAATATTGTGTCCTACACTTAGGCTGTTTATTTCCAACTTAACACATGCTGTGCAGATTTATCCATGATTTACAGAAACAACTGACTTTTCTAAGGGAAATGCATACAGGCCACATTACTGTGGTCTAGACGTATCTGTCTCGTTGACACCCTACCTGTACACAGTCCACACAGAACATTACACAGGAAGTACATTCATAGCTTCTGAAAAATCAAGCAGATTTTTAATCTGTGTTGTTTGCATGTGCCTGATTTTTAGAGCTGGTGATTATAGCTATTCTTTTGTGTACTTTACAAGACCTTGTATAAAATTGGCATATAAAAAATAATGAGTTTCATTTTCCTTTTAAAAATGACTTTTAAACAGGAAACTATAGTGGTGATTGCAGCATGGATAGATTGATATGGAACTCTATCAAAATCATGAAACTGCTAATACAGTATTATTTCAGTAAGGAATTTAAGGATAATTAATCAAAAAACCACCCCACTTTTCAAGAAAATCTTATAATCAAATAAGTTTTGTGACATTGTTAGACCATATGCCATTTTTTTAAAAGCCACTCATAAAAATGTGAAGTAAATTAATCCACCTGAAAAATATAAAAAAGTAGTCAGCAGTATCAAGTTGGGGTGCCTGTAGAGGGGTCTGTCAAATGCTAGTCAGCTTTTTTCACTTCAATACTTACTATAACAATTACTATATTGATAAAAGGTATACTGATATTGACAGGTAAATGTGCATAGACTTTTTGTCTGAAGAGTACTCTTGCTCAAGTAAGAACCAAACCACACAGTTTCTACTACCTTACTTCTGCTAAAACAGAAACCCTGTATCTTACGCAGCTGTTACTTCTCTCGAGCAGCTGAGTGTTTAATTGCAACATAAACAGTGTTTCAATGTGTGGCTCATACAAAGTATGTGCAATCACAGCCCGTAAAATAACCCAAATGTGGCTGCAAAGAGAAATAATTTTCACAAATTCTCTTATCTTCTTAAAACTTGTCTTTGTTTTTAGTCTGCTTTTATTTCTAGTCTAGCTAGGATCCTAGAGTTATTTCTATGTAATATCTGCCAATTCAATTAATGGTCTGTTTACTCCCTCTTCCAGATCATTAATGAAGATGTTAAATAAAACCAGTTCTAACACTAATCCCAGGGTGCCTTGGCAGACATTTCTCCTCACAACATAATTCATCATATCCTTTGTTTGGAGATTGCTTGGATGATACAGCTGATGTAAAAGAATGCTGCCCACCTGCTTGGCTATGTTATCCGCAGGGAATATGTTACACGAATTACAGGAAAACTTCACTGACTTTATTTGCTTCTTGCTGCAAGCCAGAAAATGAAGAATGTTGACAAGGTTCTGGAGAAGAGCTCTAAACTTTTTGGTTCCTGATACCTGAGAGACAGTTCAGCAACCAGACCATTGGGAATGCTCTTCATAGAAGCACATTTCTACTTTTTGAAAAGAAGACCTGCTAAATTAATGGCGGTAGAGAGATGCAAACTCTCAGGTGAAAGAAAAATAAAAAAAGAAGAAGACTCAAAACCATCACCTCCTAAAAGAAAGCAACCTATTTGAGGAAAGTGCTCCCAAACCAGAGCATACTAAGCTGAAAATCAGCTTCCTCTGAATCTTTGAGAGCAAAATCTGTTTACCTGAAGTTGAACTGAATTAAAATTACTTTGTACAGAGACTTCTACAGATGGAGAATTCTCTGGATAATTTTCCACGCCAGATAATGATCTATGTAATGTTGTTACTTACATGGTATCACCAACTTAGTGGTGGTTTTTTTAGTGGTTGAATCTCCTGGTGTAATCTCCTTACTCCTTACTGGCAAATCAGCATACAGATGGTCAAAGTAAGGTCTTTCCCCCTTTGAAAAAATAAATAAAAAATAAGAGATTTAGTGGTCATTTTGAGTTTCAACAGTTTTTATTCTATTTGTACAAATAGTTTATATAATCTCTATATAATAGTTTATATAATCTCTAAAGTGGAAGCCATAGTGGAAGTTTCCCACTATTACAAAAAGAGTTCAGGGGCCCTACATTTTAAAACAGCAGTCTGCTTAAACCCCAGATTACTTCAGCTGGTATTCTTAATGGGTAATTTCATGATTCAGATATTATTCATGTTATTTGTGGATATAAATGGCTTTATTTTATTTTGTGAAGTTCTTTCAGTTTTCTTAATCAGATTCTATTTCGTATTAACCAACACTAATCTTTCCCTAGTTACTCCAGTGTCTAAAACCTGCTACAGTGATGACACTTTTATTCACTGATTTATACAGCCTCTTTTTTTTTTCATCATATCTGACTTAAGATGGGTAATAGAACAGTCCACAACTATTTATCAACAACCCTCCTTCGTCTGTGATGGGCCACACTCTAAATAAAAAAATCTCACCATTATCATCATAAATCTGCATGATGAAACTAAAGCCAAAGGTTGAAATACAGCAGAGAGAGTTCAAAATACCTGAAGGCAAAAGGAATAAATCATTCATAGTATTGTGTGTTGCCAACCCTTACACTGAAAAAGTGCATCCTAAAGCAAGGTTTTGTCCTTTTTGAACCTTCCAGAACTCCTGTCAAACCTCTTCCTCCTCAGGTTCTATCAGGTTATACTCTGCCAAATAACCTTGTTGCCAAAGCAACCTTCTCTCCACAAATCAGAGGAAACTTTTTTGCACAGAAGCCCATCTCTTACTGCTGTAGCAGTTTAATCAGCAACTGTTTTTGACAGTCCTTTGACAACAGCTCTTAGATACAGTATTTCATTATCAGGAGGGAAAAAAATAAATCAAGTCTGAGTTGGCAGACTGTGCACAATACAATTTGGAATTTGTTTGAGTAACAAAGAATTTCACACAGAATTCAAAACCACAGCACGAGCAATCTGGCTGATGAAGAGTGTAGATTAGACTCACGGGAAACAAGCAGATTGGAAGAAACCTCTGCTCAGCTAGTCCCACTCAAAGCAAGGCAATACTCAAAGTGGGATCAGGTTCCATAAGGTTTTACACTAAGGGTACTCTCTTAGGATGGAGATTTCACATGCACTCTGGACAACCTACTCCTGTTCTAAACCTCTTTTCATGAATCAATCTTTTTTTTATACATAGAAAAAGATTTCCATTCCTGAAGGTGTTGCATTGCCTTTTGTCCTTTTTCTGTGAGCCTCTGAGAAGAGCCTCTGCATCCTTAACAAACTTCCTTTTTCTTAAGCAGATGAAGACAGAAATCAGAGAAGCATAGAAAGCTTTGCCTTTCTCTTCTGCTAAGCAAACACTGCTTTCTCAGCTTCTTGCCATCCAGCTTGTTCTCCAGCCTCCTAAACGTGGTGGAGCCCGGCCGGACTCACTTTAGTTTGTCAACGTCTTTCTGTGCTGAGAAATCCAAAGCTACACATTGGAGTCCAGGTGTGGCTTCCTGTGATATGACTAAGCAGAACCCATCGCTTCCCGTGGCATAACTAAGCAGAATCCAGGGCTTCCTGTGTATAACTTAGCAGAATCCATGGTTCCCCGTGACATGACCAAGCAGAACCCACGGCTCCGGCGCGCTGCCGGCCGTGCCGCCCCCGCGGCAGCCCCGGGTGCCGTTCTCCCGCACGGCCACACGGGCGCGCTGCCGGCTCGCGTTCCCCGTGTCGGCGGGCCTCCTGCAGACCCACCCTGCCGCGCCGCTTCGCCGCAGCCCAAGCCCCGGCCAGCACTTGTTGCATGGGGTTATTCCACCCCAGGAGGTGCACTTTGAAAAAGACGCATCCTCTCGCTTCTGTACAAGACCAGGCTTCTTTGTTTCTGACTTTCCTCACGTCTACAAAATACACTAAATCTATTCACTCTGAAACCCAGCAAGTCATTTACCAATTCTCCTCTTTGAGGCCCACGTTTGTTTTCTTTTTTTGCTTCCTTCTAACCCCTTGAGGAAAAAAAAAAAAAATCTTGGCTGGTCCTTCTCTGCTTTCCTGGCTTGAAAGCCAGGAATGAAATGAAAACCTCAGCTGCAGCAATGATATGCTGCTTCCTTCCAGCCAGGAGGAAAAGTCTTTCTCGAATCTCCACAAGGACAGGCAGAAATTCATAAAGAGCTAAAGCTTCTTATCCTACATCAAAACTCTCTCTAGCCTTTACCAAACTCAGCAAGATCTATCCTTTCCTTCCAAATTGTTGCCCTTGACTAAGGCTCAAGAATAAAGTAGTGATTGTAAGCTCTTTGGGACAGTCGGGAAGCTGGACATCACTTTTGGTACAATGAGTACTTTGGAAGACAAAAATAGAAATAAAGTTCATAAAATGGGACATTCACATTACTTTCATCAGCCAATTTGAATTCTGTTTTCCATTCTTTCTTGCTGATAGGGTTGCAAGTAATAAATATATGTATGGAAGGCATCCAGTTTTGTTTAATTCACTGGCATTGTCTGAGGAGCAATGAATCATGTCAGAGATTTAAAGGGATTACTGATAGAGAAGAGTGTAACCTTTCTTCTAATACAACAGCTGTTCTGAAAAATTTCCATAATAACAGTTGCTTTTAATTATATAAAGAATTGCAAAGCCTTTTTAGCTTCATATCAATAATGCAGCTTTGATTCAAAAGTTGCTAAAGAGATAATCCTCAGCCTTTTCTGTCAGGGCCAGTTTGTGAATAGCAATGATTTAAATCCCAATGTCATCTTTTTTTTTTCAAAGGAAGGAAAGAATAGTCTTTATTTCCTTGGAACTTGGACTGAAAAATTACAAACAATGCTTGGAAAACATTATTCTCATAAGAGTCCTTCAAGAAATGCTACTAATGCCCAAACAGACACATGTAAAATAAAAGTGTCAGAAGTATGGAACAGATATGAGGAGAAAAAAAATATTTTAAAATATCTAGTCAAACATTACTGATAAGAATAAATCATAAATCTCTATATCTAGAATTGGTGTGTTTTACTAAAGAAGGATTATTTTTAGTAATTTTCAGGGCCCTGCCAAGTTAGTAAAAATTGCATTTCTTTATCTACCACTCTTCCTGCTTCTCTCTGTGATTAAGTACTGGCCTCTGACTGCTTAATGCTTATTCATTCCTCATTTTCTGGGCAGATCACTAGTTTGTGAAGATAATTAGAGACCCCTGCTATTCCTTCTAAGCCTTGAATCTTCAGGCTAATTAAAATGGAGTGCTGCATATATACATGCAGCGATAAAGGCTTATAGCAAGGTACTAGGAATCATACTATTTGTGTCACAAAAAAAGTAAAAACTCATTGCAACTGCTAGGATGGAGCAACATTTTTGCTACGGTCCTCTTTTGTGGTTTAAGAATGGTTTAAGAATCCTTCAATTTAGTACTCTCACTGAGATGCTCCAAACGATGTACTACTTTCTTGCTTCCCCTTTCCCTCCCCTCCCACTCTGCAGAGGGCTGGAGAGGAGAACTGAAGGCACAAAAGGCAAAGATCATGCATGGATTGAGACAATAATTTACTGTAAACAGCAATGAGATAAGAAAACAAACAGTAACAGCAACAATATTAAAAGCAAAAGTGTAAAAGAGAGAAAGTGATTCACATGCAAAAACGTTCACCACGGTGCTCAACCCAACCAAAGCCCTGTCACCTCGATCACTCCCTCAGGCTCGGGACCAGCGCCACCCAACTGCTCCCTCTGGCTCGGGACTGGCACCATGCTTACTCGAGCAGTAGGAGCCCTTCTTCTTGGAAGAGTCCTTTTACCCCACCCCTGGCAATGACCTGAGGTGGTACAGAACGACCTGTGGGTCCTAGCCATGCCCCCTCCCAGCTACTGCAAAAATTAACCCTGTCCTGGACAGAATTAGGATACTCTCATTGTATTTAGCCCAGCAAATACCATTTATTTTGTTCTTAGAGCTTCATAAATCTTCTAATATTATCTATGCTTTTGAACAAATATTATCCTAATATTTTCCAGTAAAGCATTAAAGTATAACATTTAAAGTTGAAGAAAACACTGTAAATTCTTCAAGATCATATTCTCCTAATTTCTCTTATTTTTCCTCAAGGTGTTAATCTTTAATGTAAAACACCCAGCGTAAGTGAATATACCTCAGAGCAGTGCACATATAAATGCAATATAGGCAAGAAGGCTACAAAGAATTTTTCTGCCTCTCTCCAGGTACCATATTTCTCCTTTCATCTGTTTTAGCATGAAGATAGCCTAGAGGCACTGCTGGACACTTTATCTTAAAGATGTTCAAGACTTTACCATTTGAATAAACTACTGCAAGTTTTAAACGTTTTCATTTCTCCTCCAAACAAGTGTAGTAACTTTCACTTAATTTGGGAGGAGCCAATATCCATCAACAAAACAGGGAAAACTACTGGCCCTGAACTGTGTCTCAAGATGAAGTAAAGAAATAAGCAGTGTTCATAAATTGCTAAGAAGATTGTCTGCACTTACCCCATGAATATTCAGCTTCACTAAGATCTGCTGTCCCCACCCTGAGGCAGTTGCACATTGCTGTCATATTGTTTCTTCAAATGAAGTTAAACTATGACTGTAAATTAGATTATGCCGTTCTGAATGGGTACAGGCATCTCTGCTGATGGATTCAAGTATCTAAAAACACAGTGTGTATCTGGGAAGGGAATAAGAACCTTTAAGGAGTTACAGTTTTCTGGACAAACTTATAAAGTAACTTTTTTTTTCCAATTATTTCCCAAACATTTTATTTCTGAATTTAAGTAGGGTCTAAGTCAATTCTACTCCAATACTAATCTATAATTTAAGAATTGCAAAAGATCTTTTCTCCTTTGGGTATAAGACTTAGGGAAGAAACATTCAGGAAAGAAATTTGAAATGCATCATTTGTGTACTACAGTGAGCATTTCTGAACAAATCAATATAATTTTGGATCTTTCTTTTTCTCCAGTTTTGCTTTCTAACACAAAAAAACCCTCCCTTAACTAAACTCCCAGCTTCACATCACCAGTGAACTTGCTGAGGAGACATTCTAATCCTTCTGCCAAGTCTTTTCCTAGAAGCTAAGTTTCTGCTGTAGCAAATTATCTCCACCTAGAATGTGCACATAAATCAAGACTTGATACCAGTTTCCTTATACCTCATATATAGATGGAATTGTTTAACTATCTATACCTACTTTGTTTTTCGAGTGCGCTCCAAGATGTGTAGTTTCTTGTAATGTTTACATGGTCAACTTGAACAAGAACATGGTGAGGAGTGCAGTCTCACTTGGAGTGGTCCTGCAATTCTTTCTCCTGCTGGCTTAAAATAGTCACACAAGCAGGAATATATCTAGGTTCAAAGCCCTCCATATGATTTGAAGCAGCGTATGAACTCTTGATCTCATGTCACCAAAGGAACTGCCATTTTAACTGGGTTACTAGACACTCTGATGGAGAAAAGAAGAGGAATCTTTTAGTAAAACATTTCAATTTAAAAAAAAAGTAGATGGATACTGAATACTTAAGAACATAACTTATTAACGACACCATTAAGACACAGATTCACTTCCAACAAGCCAAAATTAAATTCATAATCTCAAAAGCCCGTCACAATTAATGGCAACATCACAGCCTTAGATCAGAATATCCTTCCAGAGGTCCTTCTATTACAAAACATAAAGTTCGAGGTGGCTATGTTCAGCAGTCATATGTTGAAAATTATATTTGATAATTCCAAGCTAATCTAAATGACCTTGGTGATAGTCATAGCTCTAGTGAAAAACAAAGCATGTTATGCAAAGAAAAAGCATTCTGATAAGAGAAATGGCTCAGAACACTCTCTTTTCTAGTCTACTGCATACTTTCTCAGGAAAGCTCTAGGATCAATTTTCTCCATTTCCCAGAGGAAGGATGCACCACTGATTGGATTGCTACAGCAGCTTAAAGAAGCTGCCACATTCTCTTCTTTTTAAAAAATTGCTTTGCTTGGATTTCTAACCAAACAAGCTGTTTCACTGCTATGAGTCCAGACTGCAGAGAGGCATCTAGGAAACTCCATTGGCACTTCCAGACAGTACCTGGCTCAGCACACAACTGAATCATGTTCTCTGACATAACTCTCCCCTTAGAGTGCATAAGGGAAATAGGTGACTGCTTGAAGGTTCGCAGCAGGGTATCCCACAGAAGGAGCTACCATTGTTCCCTGTGCGGCTAATGGAGAGAGAGACCTAATGAGGCCCCTGCTCTAAATCACTGCCTGGTGAGGTGCCTACCTATTGCCACTGATTAAATGGAGAGTTGAGAGTTTCCATTACCTTAGGTATATAGTATACTTGATGGACCTCAATTATTATTGAATTTTAGGGAGTGTGAATAGCTTGCCTGTCCCTTTTTAATCCTGACTCCTTCTTGTGGATTTAATCCTTTGGTCTGAGCTAAGAGAGGTTATTTCTGCTTCCCCGCCCCCACTTCACCCCCACCTCCCCCGAAATTAACACAGTATGAAGGTCTCTTTTGAAAGAAGTATGATCTTCAATGTTTGAAAGCAATCCATACCTAATTCCTGATTGAAAATATGAAAATTACTCTGCTGAAAACTAACATGTCAAACTAGCCAAGGTTTTCAAAGGTGCTGCATTTTTCAGCTCTAGGGAAATCAAGGATTGCTACAGAGATAAAAAGCTATCTTTTCTAAAAGAGTGGTGTCTTGTTTACAGCTGAACAGTCACTGAGAAGTGAACCTGTCATACTCTGAATCACTACCCAGGGAAATTCTGGTAATATTGTGACAATATTGAAAAAATAGTAATTTTTAAAAATATAATTGCACACATAATTAGGCAGTTTAGGGTTTTTTGCATCCTCTATCTGTCTAATTCTAAAGCACGTCTTCTCTGGAAACTTAAGAGTACAACATGTACTTCTACAAGTATTTTTCTTTCTTCTTTAGTATATGAGTTGGAACCCTAAGAATATGCTTATCTGTGACCAGTTTTCAATAGGTAGAAATCAGGACAGAACTATTAAGTCTCAACTATCCCTTTTACTTCCAAACCATACATCATTAATTACTCCATTTTGAACACACACTCCATGTTCAGTGAGAATGGTATGTAAGTTGTAGCATTTTAGTATGGCTGCAACAATGAAATAAATGCAAGAAACTCTCATGCTAAAGCTGTTATTCACAACTTGGTTAACAATTTTATATTGATACTTCACTGTAGTTTCACAAGAACATCCTTGATCTCTGTCTTTACGATAACTGCAGCTGTAAAAACAAAGCTACAACAGTATGGGCTTTTTTGTAAAGGAAAGCAAGACCTCTCTACCAACAAAAGAATCCAAACACTCAAGACATTACTTATTTTCAGATAACTGACAAAAAATAATTTGTGTCCGTATCAACTAAGCATGACCCTCACAAATCACAGGCAGACCAGGAATTTATAACCAGAACACATTCCCTGGGCAGTGCAACTATTTGGATTAATTGCATTAAGAGACTTAATTTTGAAGGATTTGGGAATGTTTTTACAAGGTTTAGGAAGGATTACATGATGAGCAATTTTGAGTGTGCTTAACTGTTCACGTTAACTCTCTAGGGAACCATGAAACAGATCACTCATCCACTGATTATTAATTCTTATCCAAGATTTTGTCACCATAAAGGGCATATCTTTGTAGTTCAGTGTATACTTCAACCAGCCAGTAGGAAAAAACCCCTTATGCCTCAACAAGGATCTCAGTGCTGATGTTCTTCGGACTGCTGGATTTGAACAGGGTGTGCTCGTACTCTTCATATTTCTCTTCTCTTGTGTTGCCATCAGAAAAATGTAATTTCACTATTTGATCCAAAATGATATTTAAGTTGGTCTATATTTAAATTGATCTTTATTTGCCGTATAATAATATTCCTTGCCAACTCCGTTTTCAAAGTTCTATTAATTGCAAATTTAACTTAGGAATTTAAACAGAGCACCAATGTCCTAAGATTAAGATATTAATTCAAGGGAGAAAATAGGCATAAACTAAAAAGTTTTAGCAGTTGGATGTTGGTAGCTCTATTCGTGCAAATTAGCCACATTAATTTTATGCCAAATGTCCTGCTACATGAACTGGGACAACAAAGCAGAGAATTGAGGCGTGTATATAAATTCTGGAAAACTGAATTTAAAAAAGAATTGCATCCTTTTCATAATTCTGAGAAGATTGAAGTTTTAGAAAGAAATGAATTTTTCTGGTTTTAATTTTTTTTTTTCTGAATGACATCGCAACTGCAGTAATACACCAAAATGTGAGTGTCCAATTCTAAGCATACTGTTCTATGCTGTTATCTGAAGGTAAATATGCAAATGCACAAACAAATCAAGAAATGATGCCTGCAAACACCATTGGGAAAAATAGCAGAAGCAGCTGTGCACAGAGCTCCAAGAACAGGGGAAAATTTTATGAACATATGTAGATTTACTCAATTTTTGTTTTAAAAATAGATTTTACCTTTCACTGCAGATAACTTGTCTTATTTGCTATATCAATTACTGTACAGTAGAATAGTCTGATTTTGTTAATGCAAAGGCAGACAGGAAGTAAAAAATGTTAAACTTATACTTGAGTGAGATTTATTTGCTTGTTTTCTGAAATTTGCACATTTAACTACCTGTGGGAGACATTCTTGTGGATATTGGATTTTTCAAAATCAAAAGAAGGTGTGAACAACTATTGATGGAATTACCTGTCAAAAATGTTAAATTCTAATACAGAACTCTGGAACAAATTTAATGAAGTATTCATTCTTTTATATTTAAAACTTGCCTCGTAGCCTGGGAACTTCAGTGCTGAAACTGAATGGCAGCAACTGAGATTTCCTGACTCAAGGAAATACTTTCACAAAAGCAGCATTCGGAATGCTGTAAAACACAAACAGTTATATATTTCTCACTTGGCTACACTATTACATCACTAAAAAATTGTATCAGCAATAATATTGTCCAACAACTGTTCTTCATTCTGCTGTTGTCATTTAGGTACTTTTACCTAAAACCCATCCTGACTGAGAGTTCAGCACTGGTCATTTGCTTCAGAATATAGAACAGTCAGACTGGTATCTTAAAGTGTTATTACCGCTCCTCCCTTTGTTGCAAATATATTATTAAATGTTTTTATTAAAGCAAAGAAACTCCAAACATTTTTCGACCACCAAACACTTTAATATGAATCTCACCAACAACAGATTGTACGTTCCTGGAATTCAACTTTAATGGAATAAAAGTGCATGCAAAAGGTGAGTTAATGCACAATCTCTGATTAAAATTTACGTACTTAAGTGGAAAAATGGTTAGAGAACCTAATTAATGGTTACTATTGGAACTTCTGTGGATGTGGAATTGAAACCCCAATCTGCTGTAACACACTGCACGAACCATCTACTGAAAAATATCCAGCTATGAAATCCCTTATTATGAAAAACATTATATTTGACTGCTAAGTAACAGGAACCATTGTCTGTACTTTTAATGCACTTAGATATGAATATAGAAACCTGAGTTATGTGTCTATTTTTAATTGCTTGAAAGAACAGTAAGGCAGAATTCTAGAGCAGCAGAAAAATCACTTTCACATGCCATTTTTAAACATTTCTTATTTCTGACTGGTGAGCTTATTTCTCTGGCTAAAAATGGCTTTATTGTCTTGATATTAAAAGATCACAGCAAAAACACCACTGAGAAAAAGAAAAAAAGGCATTTACAACAGGGGTAGCACACCCTAGCTTCAGCAGAAAAGGTGAATTACATTTTATTTCAGCAAACATAATTTAGCCTGATTTATCCGCTTGCCTTCATGTAAAAAAATATTATTCTTTTCGGAAAAACACATTTTGATTGAACCCAGATAGAAGAGTGGATATGGGCTGTGTGTATAAGAAATAACATTGGGAGTTTTCGGCCAGTGCGAGTATTGCCTCACGAGCTGGGCATTGGGAAATGGTGTCCAACGCTCTACCTTGTAAAGCAAATCCCCTCAATTTTCTTAGAGGTCGTGGAGTTTATTATGCCTGTTCGTACTTCGAATGTGGCGGGGAAAGGAGTATTTTACTTCTGTAAACCTGGATTTATTGCAGAAACCTGTTAAATACCGACTTTTTAAAAGCTGAAACTAATTTCTGATTGTGGATGACGTTTTGAAAGAACATGCATTTGCGAGTGTTTTAGACAACACCAGGGAGCTACCAGGAGCCAAGGAGGCGCAAGCGAGGACCCGAAGCGGCCATGGAGCAGGACAAAAAGAGGAAATGCCGTGCCCGCCGTGCGGGGCGGGGCCCGGCGCGGCAGCACCGCCCTCAGGCGAGCGGGAGATTCGAAGGGCGGGCGGAGGCGGCGCGGGGTGCCCGCGGCCATGGTGGAGGGTCCGGGCTGCGCGCTCTGCGCTGAGCGCCTGCGGACGCGCCTGCGCCGGGGACAGCGCGTGCGGGCCGCGCGGGGCGGCGGCGCGGTGAGGGCACGGGGGTGCGGTGAGGGCACGGAGCTGGGGACAAGGCCGGGACAGGGCGGGGGAGCGGTACGGCCAGGCCCGGCCCGGCGGCCCGGACAGGGCGGGGCAGCCGCCTCGGACAGCGGGGGCCCAGCGCTTTTGCAGCTGGGTGCCCGCGGTGGTAAATGCCGCCAGGTTTTTGGGTGAGAGCAAGCGAGGAGCCCCTGCGGTGCGAGGATACGGAGCTCCGAGGAGGGTGGTTGGTGCCTCCCGTGCCGCGGCTGCCGTCGTCCGTGGGTGGTGGTGGGTGTCATCCCCCAGCAGTGTCTTTATTCTTCCTTTAAATAATGAAATATTCCTGTCATCAGTATAATCAGTCTCAGCAGGTCAGAAGTGTAAAGGCGATTCTGAAGCTGTAGAAACAGGAGCTTTGAGGAATAGTGAGGGAGAGCTTTTAGAATCACTCGTGTTCACTTAGGATAAATTTCAAAATACCGTGTTGCTTGAGGAAACGTTGAATACAAGCGAAATTATTGCTAATTTTATTTGTTCATGATCTCCTCAGTCTTTGCATGTGCTAGATGATCTTTAAGGTCCCTTCCAAACCAAACCATGCTATGATTCTAGTCTATGTGAAGCATGAAAAAGGTACACGCTGACCTGCAGAAAGGGGGCTTTTACATCTATAATTATTTTTTTAAGCAATTTTAATTAGACCAAGTATTTAGATAAAGAGTATGACATCTGCTTTCAATGTACGCAGTATGTAATTTTCCTACTAGTTTTTATCCTTTCATTGACAGCATAAAATAGTTCACTAGCGTAAAGCTGCTGGGACTCATGAGACCTCGTGGCAGATGGAGAAATCAGGTTGTCAGTAAGCAGGCCTTGGCTGATGAGCGTGGGGAGGTACAGTCCTCTGGTTTTGATTACAGACCTAGCTAAGGTATCTTTTTTTCCATGCCTGGTTTTGCACATCAGTAAGAGACTGTGTGTTGCTTGTGTCCCAAGTAAGTATATTGGATGCCTCCAGGCAGAAAGTTGGGGACTTTCTACCCACTTTCAGTGAGTATAAAGCAGTGTAGGAGTTTGTGATTAAGGCACAGTAAGATAGCACTTCAATGAAACAGTTTAGGAAAGAATGTGGTTGAAGATATATCTGTCTAAGCTATGTCTTAAGTTTAGTCTTCATAGGTTAATATCTTTCAGGAGAGATTTTTGAAGGAGTTATGCTCCTAAGGTTTCAAAAAGAAATCTTACTCCCTCAAATTGATTGGTGTTCATCACTTTGTGCAGTAAAACTCACCTCAGGGCAGACTATTCATTGGAAAACGACCATCCTAAGGGTCTTGGACTTTTAAGATTTCACAGGGGCTGCTAACCATGGCCAAAGCCTTGGCCACTGCTGAAGATTACACTGTTCAGGAGAGTTTGTACTATGATGACTGTAAGGGTTTGCTTGATACCAAAGTGGTATGAATTTAACTTCAAATATTTGAAAAGACAAGTTTTCCATCTCAGTCATTTCTTGTTCTGATTTATTTTAGACAAACCTGAGTGGCTTAGAGTTAAAATAAACTTTGTTGCACAGCCACAGACTCCAATTGGAAAGCATGAACTGTTTACATGGGAACAAAATTTTGCTTTCTTCATATTTTGATAACAGACAAAGAAAGTGATGTTTTGCAAGAAATATTTTTATTTTCCTACTTGACAGAATAATAACCATAAAACTCTCTAAATGTATATCATTTCAAGGTAATAATACAGTGGGAGATTGCATAGAGAATAGCTCTGAAATGTCACTAACCAGTAGAAGCCTTGCTGATTTGCCAGAGTTGCTTTCATACATATTTGCATTGAAATTCAGTGCTGTGATTGAAGCTCTGATACATGTATCTGCCTTGCAGTTAGGGCTATGCTGACAGTGAACCTGCTGCTCGCAGTTTTCAGCAGGGTCTGAATGGACCTTGGGGTGCCAGTCAGGGGGACCTTCACAGGTTAAGAAAAACGGGCTGGTGGAAACTCAAGTTCAGCATTTGCAGGACTTGCAGAATCCTGCACTTGGAACAGAAGAGTGTCATGGAACAGCACAGTCCTGGCTGCTGCTCAGATGGGAAATGGCTCTGCATCAAAAAAGGACCTAGGGTCTGCAAAAGCTGAGTCACTAGCGTGCCCTTCCAAGGAAGAGGGACAGCTGCATGCTGGGCTCTGCAGGTTGAGGAGAGTGATTCTTACCTCTGATGAGCACTTGCAAGGCTGCACCTGAGTTTCCAACTCCCCAGTAATAACAAGATAATAGCATACTAGAGCGAGTCCTCTGGTATGATTAGCAGGCTGAAGCACATGGTGCACAAGGAGAAGCTGATAAAACTGGGATTTTGCTCTCCTCAGCTACCTGTAAGGAGGATATGGAGGAGACAGAGCTAGACTCCTGTTGGAGGTGCACAATGGGTGAGAAGCAGCAGATGCAGGTGGCAATAGGAGAAATTCTCATTAGGTATTAGGAAAAATTTTCCATTTCGACAATAGTCAAGCCATGGAACAAGGGCCCAAAGAGGCTGGGGTGTCCCTCCCTGGAGCTGCTCTGAATTTGACTGGACAAGGCCCTGGGCTCCCTTTTCCTAAGTGTATTCTGCTTTGGACCAGATAATCTGTAGACATCCGTTATAATTTCAGTGTATATTCATGTGCTGAGCAAAAAAAATACCACTTCTTCAATCTCACAATTGTCCTCTAGCAGTGTCCCACCTGCTGCTCACCTGCTTCTGAGATTAAACTTTAAACTAGTAGGAGGAGAGAGAGATCTCTGTGGGCTCAGTGGAGGCTTTTCTGTAATACACAATGCACCATGCAAAATACTGAAAGCCTATTATTAGCATTTGGAGAAGGATATAGATCTGCAAATGGCAGAATTGACACGGACATGTTTTTAATGTTCAAACTGTACCTGTTTATTTTACACCAGTCTGAAACTGTTATTATAAATTCATGACTCAAAGGAAAGGGCATAAAATTCCCTGATAAAAAAGATGTATTATTTCAATTAGGAAAAAAAATTGAGCTAAGTTATGATGGCATTAGCAATAGTGACTGCTTCCTGGGCTAATAGTCCCGTTGTTTTTGGTAGAATGCTTAAGGAGGAAATAGTTAATGTTGTCCAAGTTGGAAAATTAGGTCATACAGCTGCTTGCTGAATGTGTACTGATGCTAGAATCAAAGCAGTATAAATTCTCTTTAATCTTTTTATGTGTGTACTCATTTTTCAGACTGCTGCAAGTAAAGAGAGAATCTCTGGTCATGATTTCCTTGTTGGACATGTTTACAGGGGTGTGGAGACATTGGGAAAGGAACTTTTTATGTATTTTGATCAGAAAGCTTTGAGGTAAGAAGTGAGAAAAAGGCTTCCTATGCATTCAGACTGAATGTATTTCGGGGGTCATCTCGTTCTTGCTAGTGGCACTTTCAGAGATTTGAAAGTGTTACAGAGAAACTTCTCATCAGCCTCTCTGCAGCACAGGAGTACTGGATATAGTCACATGTTCAGCTAATTTACTGCTTTACTCCAAGATTCCATGTAAAGTATCTGAAAAGGACAGTTACTTTTTGACATGCTTTGTTTCAAACAGGAAATTGCATTTTCTAGAGACAAAACAGTTACAGTGCATGTAGATCCCTGCAATACTGTGTAGCACTAAATAATTCTAAAGTCTCACTTTTTTACTTTAAAACAAGAAGTCATCAACTCCTTACTACTAGTTCTCATTGAATAACAGATCTTAGGTTTAGTTAGTATGCTTTTTCTATTTGTAGTTAAAATTAGAAGATTTCTATTTTGCCCTATTTCAGGACATCAGAGGTAATGAAACACTTTAGAATGAAATTTTATAGATTTCTTAAGGCTTTTGAATGTAAATATGTAGGGATGATTCAATTTTTTTTCTAGTCATTAACTGAGAAGGCGCGAAGATAGCTAATAGTTGTGATTCCTAAAGTTCCTTTTAAACAGTATGCTGGAGCTTGGTAAATGAAACCATAATCTATTAAATTGAATTAAAAATAACTTTCTGGAAGCATTTTGTGCACTACCATTTGTTAGCAAGATGCAAGAGTTTGGTTTAAAAAGAAATTTGTCTAGGTTTAAAAATAAGTTTGGCTAGTTAAGCCTGTGCAATACTACTCATGGCACTGCAGAATTGAAAATGGTTATTGAAGACAAAAGTGATTGAAACAACTATATCACCTCAACTGACTTATAAGAAGAGTTTTGGAAAGACACAGGTTTTTAAGCAACTCATAGCGTTAATTTTTTTTCAAATTTAAAGAGTTAACTTTAAGAATATGCTTAATGACATATTGTCTTAGCCCATCTGTCAATATTTAAAATGCCTGTCCTTCCTGAAATGTAAGAAAGCTGGGCTTAAAGGAAATACAGACCTGATACTGCATTTCTTTGGTCATTTATGTAGTTTAATCTGTTAAATCTTCTTGTAACTACAAAATAATCCACTTTTTCTGATATACAGTCTATAGTAATAGGACATTTTATCTTATGGTTTTTAGGACTTGATTGTACCAGGTGAATTTGTAATAAATAAAATGTATGAGATAATATGCTCAAGCAAAGTTCCTGGTAGAATATTTTATAAAATGTAAGACCTCTTAAAGCATTACTAATCTGTAAAATGAATGCTTGAAAGAGTCTGTTCTTCCACTTTGCCATCTGTGCATTTTTCAATTTATTTCTTTTATTAATTTTTAATTGACCTGCAGGTTTTGCCTTGGTTGTAGGCTAAGGAAAGCCGAAAACAACATATGGCAAATACTAATTACTTTGTTTATGGCGTTACTGGATGTTGCTGCAATGTGATAACAGTGGTGGCAATATGGGGACTAAAGTCTTTCTTTTCATACCAGGTGATTTCTGCCTGATTTGACAAAAAAATTTCTGGTCAAGTGGCCTCATTTCTTTCAGCCTACCTGAAGGTTTAAGAATCTATGTTGGAAGATCAGCATGTCAAGTGAAAAAAATTCTAAGTGCACTAGAAAATGGTGCTACTTAATGATCAGGTTTGACTTCTGTATAATGAATTACGAAGACTACTTGAAAACAGCTATGTTTTGGAGGGATTTTTACTTGGGGAGGGTTCTTTCCTCTCTGGGAATTGAGCACTGTGTAAGCAAATAATTTGTTGCTGTGTTACTGGTAATGACTAGAATAAATGTATGTACATACTGACTTGGTTTGGTAAGTTTCACAACTTCTAAAAATAGGCTGGTGTAATGCTTGGAAACCATGGTGAAGTTAAAATACCTATAAAAACTCTCTTTCTTTCTGAGGATTCACTTTGGTATGAACGGTTCCATGCGCATTAATCCTGATGGAAGCAAAGACGGAAATGGAGCACAACCAGTTTTGGAGATGCAGCTTACGGAGGATACTGTTTGTTTTTGGGATGTGACAGTAGAGTGTAGGTAAAGCAGAAATTAACAAAACAGTTTACTTCTTTTTGTAACATTCTTGGAAGGAAAATGAAAAATTATGTACAAATTAAGTGCTTGGATGCTATCAAGACAAAACTTTCTGCACATATCATTTTTATTGGCATGGTAATTTAAGTTTGTTACTTTTGTATCAGAGCTTACATACTGTTAAAGTAGTTCTATGCCACAGTGTCATTAGGTAGTGTCAAGACTGGGAATGAAAGTCGGATTTAATTCTACCCCTAGATCTGTATGCTGAAACCCATTGCTCTCTTAATTTCCATGCAAGTCTCACTTCTTAACAAGGGTAACAAACAACCTGTCATGATTACTGGTTTCAAATTTTTATGTTCCCAAGGTTGGGTTTTTATTTTTTTCTTTTTGGAAGCAAATTTTTACAATTGTTCTAATTTACATTAAGCAGATGTTTATGCCTATTAGCATTGTACTTCACACTGCTAATAAAAATACCAGCAAGCTTGATTTTAAAGTGATTGAGGCTCTTGAGTGGAAAGGGGCGTGTAAATTCATGTAACGTATATAAACATACTTAAAATTACAAAACACAAAATCTGATGTAAGCCCAAGACTTCTTGTACTGTATTATTTTCAATGATTATGCTTAACCTAAGAAAATATATTTATCTTAAAATATGAATATTTTAAAACATTTTTAACTACTATTAATAATCTACTACTACATATATCTATTACATAAGTATAATTAGCTCAGTTAGTTAGAGCATGGTGCTAATAATGCCAAGATTGTGGGTTTGATCCCCATATGGGCTACTCACTTAAGAGTTGGACTTCATGATCCCTGTGGGGTCCTTCCAACTCAGAATATTCTTTCTGTAATTCTTTGAAATATAATATATATATATATGTATATACACACATAAATGTCATGTTGTAACTAATGGACCATGTAACCATACAGTTAGTTATGTTTGAGGGTCCAAACACATGGGCTTTCCATCTTGGAAATAATTTTAAAGCAAGGAGCTGGAAAATATTTTTCGAGCTAATAGGAACAAAATGAGATGATTTCTTGTATGTTGGACTAGATGCATGTTCCATGCATGTATCATTGACCTGTTTTTGGAAGAGGTGTTTAATGGAATTTCTGTACCTCTTCCTGTCACTGGTATTTTCATGGTTTCTGTTACCTGCATATAATGTTCTATTATAATTTGTTGTGTTGTTTTTAAATCCACATTGCTATATTAGAATATATTTAAAATAAAAATAAATCATGTATTTTTCTCTTCCAGAAATGCAGCTGAGTGTGAGCAGAAAGTGAGGATGATGGAAAGCTTGGATGTCTGTTCTCCAAAGTTTAGCTTCTCGAGAGCAGAGCATGAGATTAAGCAGCAGAACACCCGCATGTTGTGTGATGTGTTACTGGATCAAGCAGTATTACCCGGAGTGGGAAATATCATAAAAAATGAAGCACTGTTTGATAGTGGTCTTCATCCAGCTCTTAAGGTGGGTGCATGTCTCAAGATGGTTTTAAAGGGCACCAAAGTATTAAGAATGTAAATACATATTTATATAATATTTTGCTATCTTCTTACCTTTGTTTTGTCATCTGTAATTTCTTAAATTATTCTTAGACACTAAATTAATGTTCTATCATTAGAGGGGAGGTTTTTGTCATGGCACTCCTTGGAGCTGATTAACTTTATTCTGACTGTGTCTGGCATCCTGTTATGCTGCCATTAAACTGACAATCCATAAATAAGGGAAAGTGAAAAGTGCTCAGGTTTTCTTTGTTCAATTACTACCCAAAATAGTTTATGTGGTGGAGGTGATTATTTTTGCAGCTCCTTCTTCCACTTTTTGTCCTGCTAGCTGGGATCAATTGTTTTTTCTACCATTGTTTATCATACTTTTTCTGTTTTAAGGTCATTAAGCATATGTCTCCAAACTCTGGTTGAGAAGATATTTGCAAAACAGATTGAGATTACATAGAATGTAAATGGAAGCTGGTGAAGATTAGTAACTGAAAAGTTTTTTTAAACATAGTATTTTGAAAATTGTTCATAGGATTAATCTGGGTTTTAATTTTATCTGCAATATGGCAGAAAAAAAAATGTCATTTAAAATTTTGAGTTCTTAAAAAATATTTGGTTGATATGTCTCTCTAATAGTGATGCCTTTGGCTCATGTATTCTTCCTGAATATCTCTCAGAGGAAAGAGCCTCAGATGTTAGGTCATATTATGATCAATGAGGAAATTAGGAGGGACGTGGGACTTGCTAACTCTATGAGATTCATGTGATCATGAACCCTTTGGTCAATATAGGGGAAGACAACTGAATTTTCTACCACATGTTTTGCTTGGTTGAGGCAAAGCACACTGGTATGCAAGCAGTGAGGTTTTGTAGTATAGAATGTGAATATATAATGTTTAACTGAGATGATACATATAATATGAAGTCGGGGAATTATCACAACATGAAGAAAAGCAACTCCACATCAGTGTTCAAAGTGCACCTACCTCATAGGTCTTTTTTTGCCATTGTCGCTTAGCATTATAATGTTTTGAAAATCATTCTTCTTTCTTACAGGTTTGCCAACTGACAGATGAGCATATACGTCACTTGGTGAAAATGACTCGTGATTTTACCCTGCTTTTTTATAAGGTATTGGCACATATTTCTGGAAAACTTCCAAAATGTTGCTCTGGCATGTTAGCTGTGTGTGATCATCTGGTGAAAACAGTATAAAGATGCAACAAAGCAAGTGTTCGTATGAATAGGAATGTTGGTTGGTGTCCTCTTTATTAATTGTGAATTGTCAGATGATGGAAAGGTAGGGGGAGTCACGATTGTCAAAATATGCACAGCTTGGCCCGAAAGACTTTCACAGGTGCTGTCTGAAGGCAGTTCAGTTTTTCTGTGTGTGCTGTTATGCCACTCTGAACATGTCAGAACTGATGTAGGTTAAGCACAAAGTTATATGTAAGATAAGATAAAGATTACTCTTAAAACTGGGAACTAGAGATTGTCCCAGGGAAGTATGAAGGTAGTTAATGTGGCTTCCTTTATAAAACTTGAAATAGCAATTATATTTATTTGACTAAATAGTTTGCAACTTCTACCACCTTTTTTTTCCCAACTGAAATAATGGTTTTGGTTGCTAAAGTGAAATAAATGACAATTTCTCCCTACTGCTACAACTTCAGTAGGACTTAATTTCTTCCCCTGTAAATTCCATAATTCCTGGTGCTCTTTAACTTTCCACAATAGAAAGAGAGAGAATTTGACCTAATTCTTCTGTGTTTTGTTTCTTTAAGCTGCATGCAAGGAAATGAACAGCAGTAGTGACATTTTTGTCTGTTTCTCTTGATGTCCATGAAAGGCAAGGAGCTAGCACTGCTAAAAAGAATTTTCTTGGTAGGTGGGGAGGAGGGCACCTAACATTCCTAAAATCATAAAGGCTAAAATTGTAATTTGTTTAATAGTCTGCTAAATGTCTACTTTTCCTCAGCCCACTAAAGAGTACTTTAGTTTGTTGGCTGGGGAAACGTTTTTTTTCTCCAAACTTCATAATGAAGTCTACCAGTAAAGAGGCACCATCTAGTTCTGCAACAACTATAATATTCAGAAATTTAAAGGCTTTTAGACTGATAATAAACAAGTTAAACTTTCTGTTTAGCCGTTTGGAAAACTTTCGTAATCCACACTTAGCAAGTATTCACCAGGCAAGTACTTTTAAGAGGGCTAGCCTCTCCTCCCATCTCAAAGAGACATAACCAAAATATGTTAATATGAGGGATAGTGCTTGAGATTTTTTTTATAGACTGTTATAGATTGTTTGCAGTAATCATACTGTATCATTAGAGATGCAAAGATGAAGAACCTTGTTTGTGTGATAATAAACAGCCTTTAAAAGCTGTTGCTTTTGTTTGGTTTTTACATAACTGAATGGGAAAAAAATGTCTCATAAGGAGCTGACTGAAAACATTGAGGAGGCAGCTGTGAATATTCATGCAAATATATGTTAGTAATTCCTTCTGATTGAATTACTAGTTTGCACTGGCACAAGAATTCTCCTTCAGCAAGACTGATGAATAAGAGCACAACACAAGCAAATATGCTGTGCTCAAAGACACCTGTGTTTTGGGAGAGCTCCAAGGGTCCTCATACATTATGGAGCTACAGCTATTGAACTCTGCCAGAGCTGTGCTGGTATTGCTGGGCCAGCTGTGGTATCGTTTGAACTGGGCCCAAGGATTTGTGATTGTAGTGCAGAAACTCGTGTGGCTCTGCAGAGTTGGCTGCATCTCTGCTGGGCTCTTGTTTGGATTTTTTTTTTTTTTTGCCACTTTTAGATGTAGTGTGTCTATGCTGACTTCATGGGTATTTTGTGAATTGTCTCATGAAATGTGCCTGCATGTCAGCTGTCTGGAGGCTCTTTAGGTCATTGTGCCCTTGGGATTGTACTGTACTTAATTTAATATGACTTTCTGCCAGGATCTGGGGAGCTCACTGTAGTGCCAAGTGGCTTTTCATGAGCCAGGTTGTCTGGCATGGCCGGGGCCAAGATGAAGCTGAGCAACTGTACTGGGCACTACCCAACATTTACAGAATCTCAGGAATATTTCTGCATTGCACAGTTCTTTAGGTTTTGGGAAGGCTTATTAATCCAGATCGTAGCATCAGGTCTTAGATGGTGCTGTGCTGTTTTTGGCTCTTTTGGGGGTGAGAGAAGGTGATGGTGTTTTTGTGGGTTATGTTTGTTTTGTTTTCTATGCTACATTGATTGGTGCTCATTAGCTCTTCAGGAAGACTCCTGCAGGTGCCAGGTCAAAGACAACTGGTGTTGAATCAGACCTAGCTGGTCCAGCTGAATGCAGAGAGTTCCTAGCATGTATTTGCTTGCCCCTTGCTAGTAGGTCTTTTTTTTCCTTCTGTCTTCTATTACGTTATGTGGAGAATTACAGACACTCTTATGCCTGATTTGTCAATTCTCTACATAAAATAATGTGAAATACAGCTATAGCCTTTATTAGTGTCTCTTAAATATCTTCACCTAGTCATTGATTTGACAGTTTATGTAGGGTTTTTTATTTTCAGAATCACATAAAATTTATGCCGAGTGTCTTAACTTGGATTTCAAACACGTTCTGTTTTAGTGCCGCAAAACTGGGTCTCCGCTCTACAAACACTACAAAGTGTACAAGCGCCCAGCCTGCAGGGAGTGCAGTGGCAGCATCACCGTGTGTCGTCTGGGGGACAACAACAGGATGACTTACTTCTGCTCTCGATGTCAAAAGGCGGATCCCCAGCTTGTCAATCTTAGGTATGATGGTAACATGGTGACATTTTTAAGCACCTCAAAGTGCTGTTACAGTAAGAGGACACGCCCTTTGAAATAGAATGGATCTGTGTGCATTTTGTAACATTTTATAAATTAACTATGCCAGACAAAACCAGAATATCTTGCAAAAAAAAAAAAAGTTTTGGCTGTTGGTATTTGAAAATAGTTAGAAGCTTTGATTCTTTGATACTATTCCTTTCAAAGGTGTCATCTATTATGAAGTAGCTGTTACTCTAATCAAATGTAGGAATTATAAAACAATTCAGAGTACTCAGATTCACTGAAACTAAGTCACTGGAAAAGTTGCCCTTTGTTCTTGGTGTTATCAATATAAAGGGCTTGGATGTTTCCACACAACTGAGTTGAATATCATCAAGTAGGAATTTGTGTCTCTTTCTTTTTGCAGGATAGCCCCATCAGTCCTGGCATATCTAGATAGCTGTGCATCTGTGCAATTTTCTTCTGGATACAGAGTTACACTGAGGATAACTAAAACTTCAGTAAATTCAGAGTGCAGCAAATATTTTAGGGGCTTAGTACTTTTTTTTCCTCCTTATTGGATTTTAAAAGCTTTTGCTATAGGTGTGCCAAGAGACACTTTCACTTCCACATGAATTGTACTAGCAGCAGCTTTTCTCCTTTTATTTAAGGAAAGCAGAAAATGTATTTGATATCATAAAGGGTCAAAAGGTAAAGGTTCCAAAAGCACCTTATTCAGACTTAGGCATCTGTTACTCTTGAAAATTTTCATCTGAGCCTTCAGAATTTTGCCTTTATACTCTCTGTCAATCTAATATAAGATGCTGTTTCGCTTTGCGACTTTGCCTCGTTAGTGTGTGTGGGTGTCTATATATATATACGTATTTTTTTTTTTCAGACAAGATTTATAGAACACACAAATCCCTCTCCTACCTCCAAGCTTCTTTCAAGACTCAGATGGCTGAAGGGATTTTGGTTAAAGCTTAAAAATTACCTTTGAGTACAGAGCAAATATCGAAAATTCTACCATGGAAGATAAATATTTCACAAACTGATAACCCCAATCTGCTGAATTTTCAGAAAGTAATAATGAGAAATATTTTGCAGAAGTGTAGGAAGACAGCAGTGTTCTATTGAGTCAGATAATTAGAAAACAATGTAAGGAAAAAATCTTTCTGTGTTGTAGAACTAGTAGTGATTTGGGGTTTTGTTGTTGTACTTTTAAATAAATAATTAGAGTGCTGTATTTAAGTGAAAAACATGGTAGTGGTAGCTATAAGATAAAAGAGTGGTTTCTTGTCTTGTGCTTATCCCAATGGTCAGTTCTTTGTGTTCTACTGCTCTCTTTTCAACTATGCAGTAACTATTACCATGTAAAACTATGTGTAGCTCAAGTAATTTATCCGCCATTCCTGGCTGTTCACATTTGAAGACTGGAAGGGGCCCATGTGATGAGACTGACTTGCTACAAATCATAGACTGTAGAATTCAACCCCGTGGTTCTTGGGTCAAGTCAAGTAGCTTATGATTTTGCTCAACTGAAAAAATATAAAAATGCCCATTAAAAACTTACCCCATCACATTTAAATGTACCGTACATTTTAAAAATAGACCTTCCCCCACATATTTCATAAAATGGGAAAGGGTATGGGGGGGTAATGACAGGACAGATGAACTAGGCTAACAACATGGAATTAAACTCCCAAACATGACACACTGAATATGTTCAGTCTAGTAATGCATTTTTGATACCTGAGTAGAACAACTGATCTAATAATGTGAAAATACCCATTTTAACACTTACAGTTCAGCTGTTTTGGTGAATGTTACTGTAATGCCTCTTCTACCTCTTAGCAGCACAGGCTCTTTGGTACATCCCCAGTTCTCATTATCCTCCTTAGTTTTCTTGTTGTGGAAGATGCCTCTACCATTATCTTAGAAGTCTAACCTGTTACAGAAAGTGATCATTATGGAAAAAGTGATAGGTCAAAGGAGTGTCACAACAGTGCCCAACTACAGCATTTGCATTATTAATTGAAGTTCTTAAATTCTTAGGATTAATAAAAGTCTCCAAAAAGTGCAGAATTCCACAAAAACTATGAAGGAAATGCTTGACAGCTTATCAACCGTAAGTTGGTTGATATCACAGTACTTTAAAATATACATATATAACTTACTGAACTATATATTATACTGAAATATACATATATAACTTATACATATATACTTACTGAACTTAAGTTCAAGTTACATTTAACGTGCTGTCAGTGTTTGGATACTATGACAAGAGTAGTCTGTGGTTACAGGAAGTGACTGTAAAGAAGTAACTATGATTCTAAATCACTGTATCAACATAGGAGGTATTATAATTTACAGGAAAATAAATAAAACTAAATCTGTAGTGGTGTCTGGAGTATAGCTTTGGCTCACGAGTCACAGCTAGGTTCCTTAATTCTGAACAGGTTCCTACATTTTGAAAGGCTTTCCAGCAAATGGTGACACACAAGAGACTTTCTAACTTTTAAGGCTTTCAGTGCTTTTGGCTGTTATGATAACAAAGTAGACTTATGGGTAGCATTTAAATGAGAACAAAAAAATTTTATTTGCTAGACTGTGTGATTTTCTGCAGTTCATCTTCTAAACAATTCTTCATCCAGTAATGCAATTGCTAGCAAGTGTTATGTACAAGGGATGGGGGAAAAGCCCTGAAACAGTCTCCCTTTCTCACCATGCTTTTTGCTGCAGTACTTGAAAATGGTAGGGGATCTGAGAGGCTAGGGGATTGTACTGGATAGTACATCAGTTAATAATTAACTTTCTGTCAATTTCTTGTTTAAATATTTTTATTTGTATTACTTCTACAGCATCTGGAAAGATTTGCCCTTGAGGTAAAGAAAGGAAAAATCAAACTTAGAACAGTGACATGCTGTCCAAGCTCTGATAGGAGGCATAACACTGTGTGCTGCTTGTTCTCTAGCCCCATGCCTGCCTGCACAGAGTGGTGTAAGGCAATTTGTAGAGGGAACATCACAAAACACTAACATCATTCTTTTGTTTCACAGCAAACTGCCAGCTAGAAGTAGCCTAATTGGCTGGGCATATGGCAGGGGGTCATGTTCTAATGAACATGTAGCTCAGAAATCTGAAGAGGAGTGGACGTGTATGCACTGCACCCTAATAAACAAGCCTTCTGCTGAAATTTGTGATGCCTGTTTGACTTCAAGACCTGAAGGTACTGAAGGGTTGTCTGGCATCTGTATTGGGAAAGACGGGAGGTCTATGATTTTGATGTGGTTTTTATGTAGGGGTGTCTCATTGTGAATCATATATATATAACTAGCTAACTTAAAGTCAGATTTTGAGGAAATCTTACACAGACAACATGGAAACTGTCTTGTCTTAAACCCTACAAGTGTCATCATCCAACCTGGTGTGCAGGTGGGATTCTATAGATTAGTGTCTTCAGTGACCCTTTGTTTTTATTGGGGCAAGGAGTGAGAAAAATCTCCATTCTTTCAACTCTCCTTAAAATCATTCAGAGTTTGCAGCACAAGTCTGAATTAGAAATCATCATGGGTCAGAAAATTAACTGTCATTCTTTCATGTGAACAAAAACAGTGTATTTTTGTACCCTTTTCTAAAAGGATGTCAGGTTTCTCAGGGGCTACTTTTTTTCCCTCCAAGTTCAGAGGAAAAATGATTCTGAACTTCTTACCTAAATTTATCATTTGTCTCTTGCTGGAGCTTCTAATGCTGCTATCTACATGAAATATTGCTTCATTGCTTAATCATTTTATGAATGGAGTGATGTGTGGAAAACCCTTATCTTGCACTAGCCATAGTCCATTTTCTTAGGTCAGGAATCAATAAAAGTATGTCTTCATGCCTTACATGACAGTTGTTGCCAACACAGGCTAATTTGCGCAATTATTTCACCAAATCAGCACCAGAAACTTGAAAATTTTAATCTGTTCACAGAATAAGATTTACCAACTAACATTTATCCTGGAATTAATACTGTCAGCTGGACTTTATAATATATTATGCCATGTGCACAAATGCTTTATTTTAAGCTTTGAAACAAAATCTTGTTCCTTCTCCTGTACTTCTAAATTTTACTTGTTTAGTTATACACAGTTACTGAAATCAGGCCTGGAATTTGAAGATGTGTTGGACTTGATGGAATACTGTTAGGAAATCTTTTTTTTAAAAATAGGACTTATTTTTGCATCATAGGAGTGGTATTTGAGAATTTTTTTTTTTCAAATATGATTTTGCTTACCTCTCTTTTTTCAATCCTTAAGATTTTTTCCCTTCTCACTTGGTTCAGTGGTTTTTCTTATGTTGTTTCTAAAATTAACTACTGTCAGCAGAAATGTTTGAATTTTTGAGGACAGAGTACTTAGTATGTAAAATTAGCTGCTGGCCCTACAGCCAAAATGATTCAGTCTGTAGACAGATAATTATTTGCCATTACACTGCAATTTCCGTGCTCCTTTGCGAAGTACAAGGCTGAGCTACTACTTTTCTTTCTTAAAAAGTCTGAATGCACTGAAACCAGTATGTTTCACTGTGCAGTAGTGGCAAAAAGGAGCCTGGAAACATGTTCCAAGTCAACTGTAGAGATTTTTATTTTGTTTCTGAGTGAGAATGCCTTTGGAGAGAGTGTGCCCTTGTGTATGTCTCATCTACTCATTGTTCTTCTGCTTAATTTCTTCTTCTTTGTGTGGAGGGAAGATAGAGGGAGACAGTCACTGGATGTAGTAGAAAAGGAAGGACTCTGAACACTATGGCTTCACAGCTACTTAACAAGATTGCACATAGGGATGCCATAAAGTTCTTTTCACCCTTTTCTCAGGAAAGGGACTACTTACAGACTCCTTATGTATTAAATGGGCATTAATAAATTATGCCTATTCTTTTGAAATTATTATTGCCCACTAGGAGGGCTTCTAATTCTGTGAAGAAACTTACTTATGCCACAAAGCCAATGTCTGAACTGCTTTCTTCCAAAAAGCCTCTTACAGTAAGTAAGTTTGGATGAACACAAAGTCTGGAAAGGATGGGAACTGTGAAAACATTAGAAACCTCAAAATCTGAGTATTCCTTTTTGTGTCAATAGTAATGTAATACTTTAAAAATGGATAATGTATTGCTGCTTGGAGGTACCATACTCTGTGATCTCCCATTGGTGGGGTTATAAAAGGTTATTTTGAAAAATGTAAATACTTTTGTCCTTGTGTTTAGGCCAAATTCAATTTTTTTATGGTTAATTGTCCAATAGCTTTCATTTACATAGTACTGTTAACTGATCCTATTCAAGCAATTGTAGTGTTACATTGAAACACGTTTTACATGATTCCAAAAGTGCATGAGTTTTTTTTTATTGTAAGAAATTTTGTTCTCTATGTAAGTTGTGACAGGTTTTGAAATGGTACTGTAAATTTACGCTTTCATTCTCCATATGATGACTTATGAATACAGATCAGAAATACAATGTAGCATTCTATGCAGATGGATTATAACTAACACATTTTTTCCTTAGTTCCAAAGATGGAGAGTTTCGAAGATTCTGCAGCCTTTAACACAAACTTAATGAAGTACCCTTGCAATGAATTCAGAAAACCAAGCACAGAAATAAAGATCAATAGGAAAACTTCATTTGGAACTACAACACTTGTCTTAACAGATCTTGGTAACAAAACTGTTTTGACAAATGATACCCACATATCTGATGGACACTCTCAGTGTGTTGTTCCAAAAAGCAATTGTAAACAGATCCAAAGCAATGTCTGCCAGTCAGGGGGAAGCACAGACAAGGACTGCTCAACACATGTAACTGCTCTGCCTTTGTCCTCCTGTCAGCAGCCTGTGTCTTTCAAACACATACAGAAGAAACAGAAAACTGATCATATACCTTTGGTTCACCCACATAATAGAGCAATCAGGTATGTATTCTAAAATGAAAATGAGTCTTTATAATCCCATAAACCAACTTTATTCCTTAAAGATTAATTGAATACTGTGCTGTTGGGCTCAGACAGTGTTGTCTTTGGATTTCTGCCGGAGGTAACTTATTCTAGGCTAACTATAATTTAATTCAGATTTCAAAAGCACTGAATAACCTAGGCTGTCACTAGAAAAGTCCTGATTTTGGCATCTGGCCAGTACTGCTGTAAGCTAAACAGCTGTTCACGGTTCAGCTATTCCCATTGAATAGGACAGTCTAGCTTTAAATAGGTCAAGCACCGTTCTACCTAAGGAATTGTCTAATCTTGGCACTGTAGTTGCTGTCTGCTCAGAGAGATTTTGAAGTCAGTGTGAAAGATTACAAAAGGAAGCTATCTGGATGAATACATTCTAATTAAAGTTATTTGTCAACTACCAGTTTTCAACATTCTTCCATGATAAGAAGCTCTGTACAGTTACCTTGATGAACTTCCCATCACTGCTTTTACTCTTAACTTCCCTCCCCATTCTATATATAACCACTTCAATGCTCTACCCATCCTGAACTTTTATTTACAGGGCCCTGTTCAGACGCATCCATTGCCTAGTTAAGAGAAATGTGAGAATCTATGAGGGTTGTCAAGGAAAAGCTGGGCAGATATTCACAACAGTAATGGGAATGCAAGGTAGATGTCACTTACAATGGTAAATTATGCAGGCTGAATGTGAAATATTGATGATATGCTACAAAATTCTTGGTCATGTGTCTGTTCTGAAATACAGAAATTACTTGCATTGTTGAAGCACCAGTTTTGAAACAATCTCACTGACTAGCCAGGTTAGACTGTATGAGTACAATTGCTCCTCGCACTCTCAATAGGGACTGAAGAACAGAGGCTGTAGGCAGGATAATTGAGAGTACAGAGGACTGCAAACAAGAAATGAGACAGTATCAATCATGTTAACAGGTGGTTGTAGCAAGTCATCAACTGAAATGCTTTTTTATAGTATTTTTTTAAACAACCAAAACCAACAAAAAAATCTGTTGGTTGTTTTTATTTTCTTGTGTTTTAATGAGGTGTTGGAATAAAACTGCTAGTGTCTGCAGGACTGCAATCTTCCACACACAGAAGACATCATAAAATTTCTAAGCTGATAACTTGACCAGAATGAATTAATATTTTCTGTTTTAACTAAGGTTCCATTACTACTTTTCTGCTCTATAAATATATAGGAAAGATACATTTCATACCATTAATCTTTTTCATGTCGCTATTTTTAAGTGAAACCTTGTGTATTGCAGATAATTTCTGACTATCTCAGTCATGAGGAAGAAAAAACTTTATCCCATTCAGCGAATTCTATTCCATCGTGATTACTTCTTGTCTAAATATGATAGGGAGCATTACTGCAACTTTTTAGTAAAGAGGGTGGGAGTCTTCTCTGTGAAGCATACAAATGCCTTCAGCTTAGAGTAATTACTGGTATTGGTCTTTTTCTCACCGAGAACAGAATACTCTTTTAGAACATGTTAGTGGGCAGTATAGCATCAGTGGTAATATTTTGTTTTGTAGATGAATTTCAGTACTTCAAAATAATTTAAAACATGGTGGGGAAAACTGGTATAATACCTCAAGAAAAGCACAGTCTTATCTATTCACTACTTGCAATCATTCAGCTTTAAAGGTGCAATAGGGTGCATTAGAGAAACAAGTCCTTTGTCACTGTGTGCAAAAGTACACTGGGTGAGTATTGTAATGGTAGAAGAGAATTCTTTGGCTGGTAATCCCTTTAAAATTATGCAGAAGTCATTTTGTAACCTGTCATTACAGCGCACCTCAAACTAATGTGACAGATGATACTCGTATGTTAAGCACGGAGCATCCTCGCTGCAGTAAACACAGCCGTCTCTGCAGCCTCAGAGTTGTGAGAAAGGATGGAGAAAACAAGGGAAGACAATTTTATTGCTGCCCTCTGCCCAGGGAAACTCGGTGTGACTACTTTCAAGTATGTATAAGACTTCAGGACCTGTTTTATAATCAGCACTTGTTCCTGTAGCCTCCTTTGCCCAGTGATCTGTCAATTGTGAACAGATATAATACATTTAAAGTTTGACATAATTTTAACTACTCTTCCACACTGAATTGAAACTAAGAGCATAATAATAGTTACGAGCCTACAGTTTTAGTTGCTTCTCTTACTTTTGAGAAGGCACCTGCTTGTGCAAATGCTTTTAATCTACTTCTGTGTGATGTAAAACAGATGCATAAGAGAAATATTGGTTTGAGGGGACCTGTACAAGTTGTTCAGATCAGCTTCTTCCTGAAAGAAGGACTATAGCAAACTAGATCTAATTGTCAGCCATGTTTCTGGCTAGCCAAAATCCTGACAGCCTCTTAAAATGATGATTTTGTAATCTGCCTTGGCAAACCCTCCCACTGCTGCACTAATACCTAACATGACCTTCCTAGCTGCAATTGGTGGCCTCCAATCCTTGCTATAAATGTATGTGTCTGAGAAGAGTTTGACCTGAAAAGTGACCTGACAGTCATGACTATCAGGTAGTTAATAGACGAACTCAAGACGGTAATGACCATAAGGCCTAAATTTGAAAAAAGCTATGTGTTAACCTCATTTCAAGTTACACCAGTCAAACTGCATGCAGTTGCAGTTGACATTAAAAAAAAAAAAAAATCTAAAAAGTGTTCACAGAGGAGATAAAACTATCGTAACTACTAGGAAGAATTTCTTCTATGGCATCCCCTGTAGATGTGTTTCTGTTGTCAGTTGTAAAATGAGGCATTCATAGCCATCACATGTGCCTGACACCTGTTTCTTTGGCAGTGGGCTGACTTGGATTTTCCATTTTGTAACCATGGCAAGCGATGTGTTATGAAGACTGTGTTGAAGATTGGTCCAAATAATGGAAAGAACTTTTTTGTGTGCCCTCTTGGGAAGGAAAAACAGTGTGGCTTCTTCCAATGGGCAGAAAAGCGGCCAGGTATGATTCTTCCATGATGCTCATGTTACAGTTACCTGTTCCTCAGGATGGCTTAAGTGCACACAACTTTTGTAGTAATTTCTGTTTTGTTCTGTCTTTTTCCCTGTTAACTTGTTAACTAGTAAAAGAGCTCCAACGTAAAGAACAGATCTAGAAAGAGTAATTTCACAGAGTCCTATAAAAATTAAACACTGCTTGTATGCTGCCTACAATTTTGAAATAAACATTTAGCTTGCAACATATTGTGACATACTGTTGTATTTCTAATAAAAACTTGCACTGTTTCCTTTTTTCATGTATTGTTTTAAATGGGTAAACTTTCTTAAGTGTAAACATGTATTTAACAAAAGTGAGTAAAAATAATATACTTTATTAAATACCCCTTGGTGCTTTCTCTGAGCTTAAAATGAAACAGTAATGGACGGTACAATTCAAATATTACAATAGTTGATTGACCTTTGGAGAATGAAGAGAAAAACCTGCCCTAAAACAAATAACATGACTATTCTAAATCTACGTCTTAATGTTTTCTTCTAGTTAGTACTGAACATTTTTGCCCCCAATCCGTATGTAATGCATAATAAAATCATACTCTGAGGTGGTTAAAACTCAGTTTATGTTTGTTGGTCTTACCACTATTTGCTGAAGCAAGGGGTAAAGTATATAGAATATGCTAAGGTACCAAATCAGAAACGGAATTCTTGAAATCTTTAGAGTGTACTTTAGATACCAAGGAAAATGAGGCTAATGAAGAAATATGAAGCCATAGCTTCATATATCATTTAGTCACGAATCAATTTTTAATTGAATATAGTTGGAAATAGTGTTGCTTCCCACCAAAATATGTGGGATGAAGCAGGTTTAAAAGCACCTTGCAAATGGTTCTTTGGTCTATGCAAATGCTTGTTGGTTTGTTTTGTTTTGTTTTTTTTGTTATGGGGAAGGACTACTTGATTTTCTTGAGAAAATTGTATAACTTCAGTCCAATAAATCTTCCATTCTGTGGTGGAAGTGAAACTGTTTAATTCTTTTCATAAGCAACACAAATTCAGAGGCTTTTTTTCTTCCTCTTTTCAGTCGCCTTTGATACCTTTGAAATCTTTTAAAACTTTCCTTACATGTACAAAGTCTTTTTTAATCAGATTGTAGAAACTATGATCTTTATGTTGTTCAATGGCCTCTTTCCAAATAATATATCTCTTTCATGAGGTACAGAACTCCACCTGAGAACAAAACAAGTTACTTCTCATGGTGAAGACTGATTTTTCCATTGTCATCTCTTTCTGTGATGCTTCATGTTACAATGATGTGCTGTTGCTAGCTTGTGCTTATACATCTAAATCTTTAAAATTGCTACCTTAACTGGTTCCTCACTTGTCTTTGTACAATTCATTACGGTGATAAAATGTTTGATAATTTTTAAATTGTACATGCTTTTGGATATCTGGCACAGGGATAAGTCTTCAGTAGTTCAGTTAAACTTGAAAAATAAAAAAGAAATACAACCATTTTTGATTACTTTCCTTCTACGAATGTTAAGATTTCTCTGAAGCTGGAAGTAAAATGACTTTTTCAGACTTTAACACATGAAGAATAACAGGTGTGCTCTTACATCTTTTTTTAGCTTGATAGCCAGACAAGCAGTGAGTATCTGTTTAAATAAAATGCATACAAGTTCTAAAGGATTAACTGCTTTTATTAACTACTGCAATCACTTTACTTTTTCTGTTCTTGAATATGGTGTATGTTTTTTAAAACAAAATCTGTTTTGAAGGGGTGGTATATTAGCCTAATTTTGCTATATACGCTAGTTGTGTAATGTCACAAGGTGAAAAAAGGCAGACAGGGAAATCATAAACAGCAAGGAAACCCTGAGCTTATTGCAGTGATCTAGCACGTGAAGGAATCTCACATATTTACACTTAAAGTAGGAAACTAAACAAGAGACAGTGAATTCTAATTCACTAAATGCCTCTGCAAACCTTAGTGCTTTTGCCAACTCTGTTTTTAAATTTTTTTTTCTTTTTTATTTTTTCCTTGGAGAGGACAGCACTTTGTAGCTTGTTTAACAAGGTCTGGCTGATAGCTGGTTATAAAAAGTTTTGACCAAAAAAAGCTGGCAACAAAATTTATGTTGGAATAGATCCCCACTCAACCTTTCAAAAAGAAACTGCAACCAAGGGTACAAAACCAGATAAAAGTCCTGATTTTCAGCTTTTGTTCTAATAGTTTACAAATATGTTTTTATTTTTTTCACATTGGTTCATCTATCACAGTGGAAGTGATGGAACACACTTCTTTCAGATTTGTATCTGGCTTACACATTTTAATGGCTTGTGTAGCACACCATCAACTGTGAAGGCTAAAAAGAATAACAAGACCCAAGTTAAAAGGGGGACCTGTTTTTCACAAAGATTTTCTGTAATTTATATTCCTAATGAAAGCAAATGTAAATATTTTAGAAAAAAAATGTAAAGCTTTTAGAAGAATACAGCCCTTTTAAAATGCTTTAGGGTTCTTACACAGTGTTGTTACTTTGGCCTTTACCCAAACACAACCAAGAGAAATGGGATTATTACCAGTGCCTACAGGAGGCTGTTAGGAATAACAGGCTCACGTAAGCTCCTTTGACTGGATGATTTCTGAAATGAGGTGGTGATGGCAGTTCTGAAATAAAAGGAGGCTTCCAGTAAAGCTGACTTTTAAGTCTTCTTGTGTACAACTTTCAGAGACCTTTTTTAGACATTAACACTACACCATGATAGCATGACTCATAATGGAAACCTGTCTTTCACCTTAAGCTGAAAACACGTTTTATAGACCACAACACTAACCTCAAAAAGCCCCTGAACTCAGCTGAGATGCTATACAAAACAGTTTGTAGAGGATCAAATCAAGGTCACACAAGTTGTGGAGTAAAAATTTTAAACTCATAAAATACTAGTGCCATATGCCATGACCAGTGTCTGCTTTATTTGTAGCACTTTTGTTACTATTACAGTTCAAGAGTATGCCCTTCACACTGAAATTAATATTTATTTTCCAATTTGTGCCATTCAGTTTAGAATCAACAGATTTTATGCCTGGTTTCATGCCTTTATACCCTTATTTAAAATACTTTTTAAACCAGCTATTTGTTAAAGACAGAGGCATTTTTCTTAGTCTATACATGCCATTTGCTGTCAATGTGAATTCAGCAGCTAGATGAATAGAACACTACTTATTAATTCACTGAGGGACAGCTACATTTACACTGAAAATATGCACTCAGGTTTTGGGACGTGACTATGTCATAGCTGTGACTACAGACCCTTACAATTATACAGCTATTCTGTATCCACCTTCCTCTATAAAAAGGTGTTAGTTCTCACTTGTTTTTCTGGAATGGAAAACACAAGTAAGAGTCTTTTAGCTTGATGGGGGAAAGGGACTTTCAAAGAAGCAGAAGATGCCATCCTTAATATCTGTATGAATGTTGATCATTAGTGACTAAGCGTCTTTCACATGAAATCAAAAGGTATTGTGAAGTCTCTGACAGACTTCACAGCAACTGTGAACATCTCTAGATGCTTTAAAATTCTTTTCAATGTCTCTTGTACCTTTCTGCCCTTTCTGCAATTCAACTTGCTGATGACAGGCAGAGTTCAGCATCTAGTGTAACTTAATATTCTGCTTGTCTGTTTTTTATTTCTCTGATGCCTGAAAGGTTGTTTGTGTCCAATTTTTACTTGAATATTCAAAACATGCATTCAAAATTAATTCAGAAAAATGTGGGAACGTGCTATAATTTATCTTAGTGGAACAACAAAATAAAACCCAATCTAAGGAGAGAACCCAAAAAATTATTTTCCATATGAAAGCTTATCAAAAATGCATCAAGCACACTTAGGGGTGAGCAGAATTCAGAGTGTACACAGTATTGTCTAAACATAGTGCTTTAGTTATTTAACTTACTGAATTGCCACTGCTGTAGAAAGTGCAGGTCTCTGCAGAGTTTGTATGCTTTATAATTTTTTATTATAAAATCAACTGTCTTTCAGTGATTAGTCATGTGACATGATCATACTGTGAAAAGGTGCTAACACTACTCATCTTTTAATACTAAGGTTTTAGGTGAACCTTCTTAACAGAGATGGCAGAATAAAGAGAGACCTCTCAGAAGGCACTGAGCAGCAGAGCCTGACTTAAAGGTGGGATGAAACTGTGTAGTTGGGAACACTTTAGGGAAAAGTGAAGCAAGAGTTCCTCTGTTTTGGCAGGAGAAGGCCTGTTTGACTGGTTCAGCTACACAGGGAGCTGAAATCTAAGTCAGACACCAAATGCATCTGTGGTCTTCCACTCCAACCTGTATTACCTCCACTTGCATTTTAGATCATCCAACAATTTAACTGCAATCCAACTGCTCTGTGCTCAGATGAAACAGGCTTTAATCTCAGATTATGAGTAAATCCAACTGCAGATTTCACTGGACTATAAAATGACCTATGTATAAGTGCTGCTGATTGGTCTGTGCTTCAGGTGGATTCCAGACAGCTCCAAAGATCCAGTACTCAACGTGCCTTGCCATAGAAGCTTGAGCATGACATATTCCTCAGAGGTATTTATTCACATACCCTTAAATCTAGAAAGGATTAAATAATCATCTACCCTACCCTTCTGTAGAAAACGTGTGGATTCAGAATTTTTTTCTGGCTATTTTCTTTAAACATAATTTCTCTTATTCTATCACAGGAATTATGACAACAGTGACAGTAATGATTTGATGTGCAAAAAATCCTTCATAATTTGTTAGAGACTAGGACGCTGCAGTATGGAAAAGGAAAAGACCACCAGAACTGGGGAAAAATGGGAAATGCATTTTAAGCTTTATTCAAAAAACAATTCAGCACAATACAGAGATCACCAGCTTTGTTAGTCACCCACCTCCCGCCCCCGGTTAAGTAGATGGTTTTGCTCCAGCTAGCTGACTTTTGAAAAGCACAATATTGGCTTAGGCTAACATTATTTCAAACCTAAGGCAATATCCAGTAAGAACAACTAGAGAAAAAAACAATGCCTAACCCGTCATAAAAATAATTCAGATTACATTTCTCAAACTATAAATAATTCTATACCAGCAAAACCCCAAGGGTTTTAAAAAAGAAACAAATTAAAATCCAAGCATTTATGAATCTATTAAATATGTTCTAGAACTTCAAGCTGATCTTAAACATAAAAATGAAAATTTTGTAATGTCTTTTAAAAAACACTCAAGTTACAAGATATAAACGGAAGATAAAATTTAAATTTCAATTTTAAATCTAGACTACATTTGAAGAGCAACTTTGCAATATAAAAGTTAAACTCATTACTATAGCAATACTGCTGAGCCTATGAAAGTGAAAAATACATTTAACCAAAGTTCCACTCAAGGCTGTTGGGAAATTTCTTAAGGATGGTACTTTCACATGAAGTGGCCTTCAATATAACAGCGTAACTTGCTTTGATTGTAACTGAGAAATAACATGTAAGTCAATACTTGGCCTTGAAGAGGATAAAAGTAAAAAAACTCAACACTAGAATGCACAAACAAGCTTAAAATCCATTTGTATGAACAAGACATTAGAAAAACAATGCACTTACTTTTTTCTCTACCTTACTGTACACATAGAATATATAATTTATCCTTTGCTTCTCTGGAAGCTCATGTTAGCTGCACTGTATTTGCCACTTCTCAGTTTCTTTCCAAAGTTCAATCATCACCTAGTGTTTCAATGCCATACAGTTTCACCTAGAAATCCATGCAATGTCTCTTGTTATACTTCACTAGAAAAATAGAATATACTTATTTTTAATCAGTCTAAAGTCATCTAATAAGAAAAGACTTTACAATACAAAATAAAGACCCTTCTATAAAGCAGTCTTTCAGCAAATGCATTTCTTAAAAACATGAACTGACTTCAAGTAGACCAGAACAAATATATATATAATATTACCATATCCCATTGTTTTCCCATAAATTACTCAGGATTACTACACCAAATTTAAACCAGCATCAGTTGCTAAGAGTAGCAACAATGTTACACAAGAAGTTCACAAGGACAGAAGGTTTCAGAAAGTTACCTTTGGAACTTTTATATCTTTGTGAGACATGGAAACACTGAGAAGGAATTAAAAGTAAAAAAAACCCACATAAACACACCAGAAAATAAGTTTTCCTTTTGTAGGGGAAATGTACTAAACATGTAGTCTTGACACTGGCTACTAGAGGTTCTTGGATTCCCACAGAGCCCAGCACTGACAAAGATAAGGTGATCAAAGCAAGGTGTAACCATACAAAGTAGCACTCTATATATGACTTGGCATGTTTGGACACAGCAATGCAGAATGAGACGTAAGCACAGAAGAAACTTTTGCCATGAAACTATTCAAATATGCAGATATTACAGTACCGGCAGAAGTTTTAATTGTTTATATTTTACTAATTATAACTTGTTTCGATAAACTAGAATAGGAAGTATTTAGTTACAGATTGAAATGGAAGGAGAAAAGAAGTTTTGGGACAAAATAAAAGGTGGAATTCTGGTGGGGAATAAAACCCTGAAACTATAGTGCATATAAGGAGGCCCCCCACCTCCCCAAAAAATTGGTCTGATTACTAACCTAAAACTTTATTTAGCAAATCTCAGGTGATTGTTTGAATGTAATACATTAGGTACTACTGAACTCAGTCCCTGATAACAATTATCAACTGAAATTCAAACAACCTTTTTTCCTCCTCATTGCTCTACACAATCTACATTTGGGTGTTACCTAGAACACATTACTTTCAAATTCAGTTTAAAGCCTTCTTCATTGCACATGATGGATTAATTTATTGTTATACCAGCACCTGAAGCACATGAAAAAGTTCAAGCACTTGAACTTTGTTCCTAAAATCTGTAGAAGCCAGATGAAGCCTATTTTTCATATATCCATTTAGCTGTATCTATTGTGAAGTCTTAAAAATTAATATGGTATGCAGAACTGACAGCTTTAATGGTAATAACTATTGGAAAAGACCATTCCTAAGATAGCACTACTAATCAAGTTACACTCTTCTGTTTTGTCAAAAATACTAGTCATTGTGTTAATTGCAAGGTTTCAGGTGACAATCAGCTAGCAGGCTCTGCTGATTGAGACAAGTCTTTTAATGACAGTTTTGGTGATTATATACAAGCTATATTTAGAGCTTGTTTGGGCTGCTTGATTGAAAAAATAACAGAAAAAAAACCCCTTATAACTGACGTTGGGATTGTTTCCTAGGAACAAGAATGACTGGGACACACACAAAATCTGCAGCTCTTGGATTTTACTCCTTCAGTGGCAGAACTGTGGGTTCAGCCACCAACTGGCAGCAGGCTGCATCTGCTCACAATGAGTGAGTCAAGAACCAGCCATACTCCGTGTTAACAAATTTCCATGTTAAGTGCTAAAAAAGCACAACTACATCAACTTTGAAAATGAAAGTATACCCAACTGCAAGTATACCCAACTTAATCTAAGTATTTAAAATCAAGGGTATCTGTAATTACCTCGCTTTACTGAAAGCTGCTGCTCTAGAGTAATGTGCATATTCACTGAAAATATTGTTTCCTAGATGCTGCAAATAATAAAATGATTTTGCATTGCAAACAGACAGTAAGGTCAAAAGAAATGACCTTCAATTGTCCTTTATGTCCATTCACATATAATTTTGCCACCATGAGAAATACATTATAGTAATGGTAATTAATTCTATAATTCTGTAATTTCTTTGCAGGCCTGCCAGATGACCCTAACTCTCTTCTCTAGTACAAAAGCAAGTCCAGCAATTTGTTGTGGTCAGCTAGAACTATAATTTTTCCAGAAGTGTTGCAAGGCTCTTCATAAAGGTGTGAGTTAAAGGCAGTCAAGATTCAGGAAAATACGTACTCAGATTACAGAAGAAAACAAAACAATTCCCGCTTATTCCCTGCAATAAGAATTAATTAAGGTAGCTATTTCAGTTATAAAATATCCTGAAACATAAATTTTATGTGCTTGGCCATATGATTAACACAGATGGCAGTTAACAGTCTCTCACCTAAATCAGTGTGCAGTACATCCACTTTTCTCTTCAGGCTGTAACACTGCTTCACCAGATAGCTCACCCTGAAGCATCATTTCCAAACACATGCTTCTGTAACCCTGTTAAGTAAGGCTAAAGTAAACATTCTTGGTTGTAAGAAAGATTTATTGATCATTAATTAATTACAGAGATTACAATGATATCTGTTAAATTGTTCTCCTGTGGACAGGCTGCCAACATTGCCAGAACATCATTACAAACATTGAAATTTGTTAACAGTGTAAATTCCACACACAGGATGGCAGACCTGCAACTGCGATTGCATAAAGAAAAGGGTTGCACCTAGGCTGGTAATCTCACATATTTGGTTTGAGAATAATACTCATTCCATAAGAAAAGAATGCCTGGCTTGTTATTCTGTGGCATGAGATACTTATGCTGTTAGACATTCACTATTAAGTCATAACACCATCGGGAACAGACAGTTGTTAAAATGAAAATATCATAAATGGGAAGTTAAAGAACCACAGTGACAAAAAATTCTTGTTGTCAGAAATCTACATTTATTCTTTACTCACCAGAAAGTTGCAATATAAAACTATTAATGCCTTATTAGTGAACCACTCAGGAACTTGGTCTGTTTTCTGAGCTCTCCTGGTATTCAAGGAATGCTTACCAGATGCTTACCACATACTACCTGTTGGGAGGAAAGGTTTAAAACCAGAAGATTTGGTGAGGAGGAGGGAATACTTTCGCTCAAACTGACCTTGCAGCTGGGATTGCTAAAAATATCAGTGTGAGAAAAAAATATATCCATTTATTATGTCTAGTGTGGTTTATCCTCTGCCTGTTTAAGTGGCACTCCTGTGGAAACACAACACACTCTTGCAGACATGCACAAAGCCTTTTATAGTAGTGAGGCAGGCAGAGACCCTCCTGCTGCCCACTAGGATGAGCTAAGCCCAACAGACCCTCTGTCCCTGTGTGTCTCTGCTGCGCTGCATTGCAAACAGGGTAATTAAATAAATCTACTCTTGGCATTTTACCTGTGGCTTGGTTGTTGCCTTGGTTGCCCGTATGTGTTGATTCACACATTACCTAACCAGCACTGACAGGAACAGACATGGGTCAGGATGTGTATCCTTGTGGAATCTTTCATCTTCCTAAAGAAGCAGATCTTCACATGCTATCTTCCTCATCATCTCACATTTCTTACTGAAACTGTTCCACCTAGCATAAATGAATTGCTACTTATTAAAGGAAAATGAGGAGGAAAAGATTCTTTGGCCTCAGTGTTCTAGGATAATTAGGCAGGTTATTATTTGAACATGGATTTTCACGTTCCACACATAACAGCACAGCCATTAGAAGAAATGCAACAAGCCACAGACGCACAAACTCCCTGCCTGCTGAGCAGCACTCAGTGTGCCAGCAGGTCTGTCCAACAAGGCCCTGGGGTTAAAAGACGCTGACTAGAGCTTGAGGGCCTGTTATCGTACTAGCATTGGGAGCTACTGGTTTTATGCAACCCCACTAAAAAAATCACTTACAGATGTGGGATACCTAGAAAGATAGAAAGCAGCACCTCATACAAGTACTGAGGTCTTCATAAAGCTTAAAATGTTGGACTCCGGTATCTAGGTCGCTTTTGGAATTTCCCAAGAAAAGGCAACTTCTGCCTTTCTGGAGCACTCTAAACTAATACTGAGGCTAAAGGCTTCAGTAGTACTGTATTGTCCATGGATTTTGTTATTTGCTGTGGGAAATACTTAAGATGCTGTGAGAAATACTTTAGAGGCACTTAAGTGAGATGGTCTATTGGATGACTGCATTGCCTGAACTTCCAGTATGCATTTGAAGTTTTTCCCAAATGCCAAACCTGGAAAAATCACAGCTACAAAGCAGAACATAATGGTTAAGTTCAACACTGGTTGGCATAATAGAAATAGCTGCCTGACCAAAGTGCATGATAATTATAAATGACAGTTGGAATATTTATCTGGCATTTGCACTTACATTTCTCATAGTGAGTCACTACATTATTGTTATAAAAGTACAACTTTATGCAAGATCAAACTTCTATTCCCAAGTCTGAAAGAGTCTTGATTTTTCAAATTAAGTTACAGGGTTATGGCTCTATTCTTGAGTGTGCCTGCAGATGTTATCTTAGCTCCACTGAGCATACTGGTGATTGTCTCTTCCCTAAAACTCTTTGTGATTCAGTAACCAGACATCCCTGTGACAGAACTCCCCAAGAATCCAATCTCATAGTCTGTCCAAACACAGCGGTGTTAACACAAAGCACATCTCACAGTGACTTTCAATTAAATAGCCAGTCAAGGAGACTGAATTCATAGTGCTCTCATTTTCATAAGGCATTGTAGTAGCAGCAGCTGTTCTGAAGTATAATATTAAGTTGTAAAGCCTCCTCAGTCAGCAGAAATTCAAATTCGCATTTTAACAAAGAGAAGGTGATCTGAAAGTTATATGGGGACTCTGTACTTTCCCATCCTGAAAATCAGAAACCTGTGGTAGATAATTAAGTATTTACAGGACAGAAAAGAGAATAAGGGAAACATGACAATAGCCTGTTGATAAAAAAGCTCTCTCAAATAGTTAGAATCCTGGATTCCAATCCCGATTTTTCGTATCTTTTGCTGAATTTTATTGGGGGAAAAACAGTAGATGGGCCTCTTGCCTGAGGGTTGAATCACGAAGCCTGCAGAGAGACAGGCATCTTACTTCAGTCTGCAGGAAAATTTTGAAGAGTCTTCTTTTGCCAAACTAAGAATGTGCTGTCACCAGCTGGATAATTTCTCGTGCTTCTCAGTCTCCTACTGCGTATTCCTGCATTCTACCTTTCGTTGGTATTAGCAGCTGTGTGGCCCTAAAGTAAAACAGAACAGCTTGCTTACATTCTGAAAAAGAAAAAAATAATTTGTTTTTAGCCAGACAGCAAGCTGATCCATTTTGTGGAGCTGCACAATTACCAGAACCAACTGCATAACCAAAGAGAGAACACATACTGCAGGATGTGGGTAGTACCACCACCCTTTTGAGGAGCAAAATCTTTCTCCAGCTGAAACCATCCTTGAGAGATAGACAAATCTTAAAACATAACTTTGTCTTCAGCCCTTCACTATTGGTATTAACACGTTATTGTTCCTTGTCCAATACAGTTGCTTTTGGTAGATTTTATTAGCACTGCTGTAACTATGATTGTTGGAGCTCAAATGCTTACAGGAATGATGATGGTATGATATACATACCTGATGCATGCTCCCCCAGCAAGCCCTGGAGCCTTTTGTTGCTGCTCTTAGATTGGAGTTATGAACCCCACAGCAGAGCCAATGGAATGGGGTGCAGGCAACTGCTATTGTCAGTGCAAAGTGCAGATGGAGGTCAGAGAGGCTAAACTGCGGGATCTGGCATGAAGCATGCACCAGTCTGCCAGTCCTGGTATAGGAACAGTAACCTCCAGCAAAGAGACACAGCAGGCAGGGAGAAGCAGCACTGCAGAAATCAGCTAAAGGCTGGTAACACCCTTAAGCTCATGCGGCAAAGTGATGTTACACCTAAAGGCCCCTTTTTGGGGCTAGCACTTTCTCTAAGCACTAACAAAAACTGTCCTAACTCTAGCTGAGAAGTGAGATCACCGGACTTTTCATGTTGGCAGATTTGTAAGAATGGGTACAGATGGAATGTCAGTAGCTACAGTTCATTAACACTGCAGCTACTCCAATGAAATTTATTTTCTACTCTATAACATACAAATTAGTCTTCAGTAACAACCAGATTAGCAAAACACACTTGACTGCATATGAATTAAACTTGTTTATAATACTTTTTAAATCCACTCCTTTTAAATTATAATATTTTGCTACATCTATTAATGTAAATCCTTCAGAAAAAAACCCACATAGCTAAAGAAATGATTACACAAATAGGAAACTGTCAGTTCTATGCTGCTACTCAATGCTCAGGAAAAATGTTGCAGATAAAAATATTAATTTATGGGAAGTTTCAATTCCTTTATACTTCTCTATGTATCAGCCTGCCAACCCAACCTCAAATCTCACAGATGATCCATGATAATTTGTCTTGGAATTTTTCTTGTAACAATGTCTATCCAGGCGCAGCATTGAGCTAGCAGCATAACTGTTTTTATTTTCAAATAGCCTGTCACACTGTATTTAATAAATAACCACATATACCATCAAGCAGCTACTTATGAACAATAAGCATTCATGAACTCGCTAAGTATAATTCTAAATCTGTACTACTGCGATACTGTAATCTACTGCTTCAGTATTCATGCCACCTTTAAAAGGTCATAGCATATAGAACTGAATCCTCCCTGCCAAAATAATAACTTGACAAAATAATAGTACAACACGATCTACATCATGCATGAAGTACACTTCAAAAAGAAAATTAAGCAGCAGTTGAACCTGGATGGGTATAGCCAGAATGTGTCAAGAAAGCTGTTATGACAGGTCTGCTGACAGCAAAGAAAGCAAACAATATAAAGAAAACATTTATAAATTGACAAATTACACATTTGAAGAAAATATAAAGTGCCATTAGTGGCAGCAGAACAGGAAAAACACCACTGGGATTCTTCTGATTATGGAGGAAAAAGCCTTTCTCCTGTTCGGGAGGTCTATAACAATCTCTCTATAATTGTATTGGAAAGATAAGAAGTTTGGGTTCTTCCCATCCGTACATAAGAATATTCAAAAAAACCAAGACCACTGGATTTCTTGCTAAATTGAATTTCTAATTTCTCTGGATCTTTAAATGATAAATGTTCAGAAATTAGAAATATAAAATGCAACCCTGCTTCCCAACTACATTCAAGTGGCAAAGTCCACTGCTTTCTATATTAACACAACACCAGCAATCAAAATAATAACATAGCAACAAACAGAATTAGAGTCAAAATGTATTTCAGAGTCTGGCAAGTATGCAAACAGTGAAAACATGAAACTTCCTGTTCATCTAACACGACAGTTTTTTTTCTATGCAGAGCACCAAAATCCCCATTTTGAACCAATAAAACCCCCTGATGTTTACAATGCAATTGCTTTTGTATACCTCTACCTGGAAAAAGTATAATCAAAATTTCTCGTAAAGATTTTTCTCTATCTTATTAGGAAAAAGAAAAAAAGTCACCAGTAACAGGGATTCCCTGAACTGGCACCCTTTGAAGTTGCTGTTGCTTTTATTTTGCAGACCACCACCTGTCACTGTAAAGGTATGAGCTAATCACACCAAGACAGCACTGCACCAGCAGCTGTATTTACTTACATTGATTCCAACTGTCAGGGGAAAAAAAGAAAATAAAAACACAGCTAAGGTTGTTAAATGCACAAACATAAATGTTTGTTCCTGACTTAGCAGCTTAAACAATAATAACAGTATTAGTCACAAAATCCTGAGATTCAGTCACTTCTGCTCCACTAACAATTCTGTTTTTGCTGTAAATTTAATGGAATTTATGTGGAGGAATGAACAGACCCTCCAGTAAAAACATTTGTACTTCAGTGCTTAATATATACCATACCTGCTGTATATTAGAGCTGAAGTAAATTTAACTGTGTAACTGATGTTTCTTCACGTGCACAGACTACAGATTATAACACAGAAATTCTGCAGTCTGTGTTTCAAAACAAGAATGAACAGCACTGTTAATGAGTTACAACAGTCATCTGATAAACTAAACTCAAACAAATGCTGATAGATTCACTTCAGTTTATATAGTATTACTTGTAGATTCCATCTAAAAATCAGTCTTGAATTCTCTAAAACTCTGATTTATTCCTGATTGAGGCAGTTAGAAATGAAAGAACCTGTTTCAGTGGTAAGCTACAAATGGTGAAATGACAGGGAAGCTTTCTTCAGTAAGTACATATGAAACATTGCCAGGGTACACACAGATTGCTTTATTAAAGAACAATTTGATGCCATGCAAAAAACAGAGCATAGTTCACTTTTAGTCAGACCGTTGAGCTAAGATTCTTTTTCTGTCTACATTACATAAAAAATTAGTCTTGTAAGAAGTTTTAGTAACAGAAAAAACCCAGCTAAACAGAAGCTAATGAACTTAAAAAAAGCCCCACAGCTTTACAGACAGGATGCATTCAATTGTACCTCTAAATTGCAAATATTCATATTCTGTGTAGTAGAAGTTGGATAGTAAAAACTGAAATAGAAAACAGTAGGATAGTTTTTTGCAACCCCAGCAGAAATTGTCATAGTTTTTGTTACTTTTGACAGGAGTTTGTACTTGATATTTATCTTTCTTAAAAAAAATTCATGTGTCGGCACACCATTAACAACCTTAAAAGAAATATTTAAAGACAAAATATCAAGCACGTTATTTTTCTAATTCTGAATTCTGTCCATAACATCAGAATGGTACATTGTTAATATTATGATTTAATATATTGTCAAATTAATAATATGTCAAAATAATTTACACAAACTCTTTCATTTATAACTAATTCATCATTACAAAGCAACCCACATTATCAAACCACATGTATTAGTACCTATGTCTCATAGAGATAAGCAATTTTCATTGAATAATAGAATCAATAAGGTTGGAAAAGACCTCCAAGATCACCAAGTCCAACCTTTCAGCAAACATCACCATGCCAACAAAACCGTATCACTAAGTGCCACGTCCAGTCTTTTATGGAACACTTCCAGAGATTGTGACTCTACCATCTCCCTGGGCAGCCCATTCCAATGCTTGACCACACTTCCAGTGAAGAAACTCCTCCTGCTGTCCAACCCGAACTTCCCTTGGCACAGCTTGAGGCCATTTCCCCTTGTCCTGTCACTGGTTGCCTGGGTAAAGAGGCCACCCACTACCTTGCTACAACCTCTTTTCAGGCAGTGGTAGAGAGCGATACGGCCCCCCCCAAGCCTCCTTTTCTCCAGGCTAAACAACCCCAGCTCCCTCAGCAGCTCCTAGGATTTACTCTCTAGACCCTTCACTGCCGTTTGGCTCGCTCTGCCGCCCGGGAGGCGAGCTTACGGCTTGCCAAGTGTTCCGCTGTGGAACAGACTGGTGGGTAGCAGTCTGTGGCAAGGTGAGGATGGTTCTGTTTGCTCTCAGGCCCTCTTTGGGGCTGGCGGGAGCCGTTGTAACCTTAGCGATCCGCGGAGACAAAGGAGAGGGAGGGGCTCTTTGTAACAGCAG